>ML677335.1:27442668-27858424 GCA_007922305.1 Dermatemys mawii
GTGCTTTTACGGAGGTGTGCTTTTACGGAGGTGTGCTTTTACGGAGGTGCATTCAGTGTTATAGTTTACAGAACAAGCTCTGGTCTTTCATATTGTTTTGAATTCTTGTCTTCTTTATTCAGTCAAATTCATTTCAGCAGAATACACTTACTTAACATATTAATGATACTATAACATTTGCAGAAATGCCCACGAAATATACTGATAACATATTGGATTGATTAAAGCTGAGAAAACTCTTAAAGGCAAAATAATACCATTGAAATACTTCTTTTACAGCAGTGTTTATTTTATGTCACTGTGTTACTTAAAAACAGATGAAAATGTATTTGATGTAGGTGAAACGGCAGGGAAATTATGTGGAATTTCATATATTTTTCCAGTTGATTTTTTTCCAGTTGAAATTTTGAAGGAAATTTTCCACAAATCAGTTTGCAAAATCCACTTCTAGTTCAAAAGTTTGCATTCAGAATTTTGCATAGAAGTACCATCTTTGCAATGCCAGCTTGTGAAGAGAAGATGTGGCATACAGAGCAACAGTCAGATTGTCACACATATTTGTAATAAAAGATTCTGTGTGTGCAGCACACACTCACACGCATCCCAGGTCAGGTACGACAGACATAGCCAGAGATTTATATGTGCTGGTTTCACCTCCAAGAACTTTGCAAAAATAGATACCATGTTCAGCATCCTCAAGATCCCACCATTCATGATCTACTCAGGGTAGAGGTCCAAGCTGAGATGTTGGGAGTCTCCAGGAGTTGAGGGCACAGCAACTATTAGATCTCTTCGTTATCTGGAAGCAAGCAATTGATATTTGCACCATGGGGGCTTCTTACACTCAGAAAGAACAGGCACTGGAAAGAGTTGAGCTGATTGTTTCCAATCAGGATCCCACAAATGTGCCCCAAAGCACTATTGATTCTTATGGCTTGATGGTACACTCTGACTGCCAGTGGTATAAAATAAAGAACAGAGAAACCCAGCATTTACATAGATAAACTAGCTGTAAAAGAACTCTTTTTACTTGCCTCTGAACAGTCAAGCTGAATACAAAATGTATGCAAGCCAGCCTCAGCATAACAAAATCACATATACAGAAGGAATATCAGAAGACTAAACAAACAACAATGAAGTGGCTAACCAACAAAGTAAAAGAAGTAGTGAGAGACAAAAAGGCATCCTTTAAAAAGTGGAAGTTAAATCTTAGTGAGGAAAATAGAAAGGAGCATAAATTCTGGCAAATGAAGTGTAAAATATATAATAAGAATATATAATTAGGAAGGCCAAAAAATAATTTGAAGAACAGGTAGCCAAAGACACAAAAAGTAATAGCAAAAAAAATGTAAGTACATCAGAAGCAGCCCTGCTAAACAACCAGTGAGGCCACTATAGGATCAAGATGCAAATGGAGCACTCAACTACAATAATGTCATTGCTGACAAACTAAATGAATTTTTTGCATTGGTCTTCATGGCTGAAGATGTGAGAGAAATTCCCAAGCCTGAGCCAATCTGAAGGAACTCAAATGTGAAATTTCAGCACTATTAATTCTAGTTTGTAACCTATTATTTAAATCAACTTCTGTACTGAACAACTGGAGGATAACTAATGTGATGCCAATTTTTAAAAAGACTCCAGAGGTGATCCCAGCAATTACAGGCTGGTAGGCCTAACTTCAGTACCAGTCAAACTAGCTGAAACTACAGTAAAGAATAAAACTGTCAGACACATATATAAACATAATTTATTGGGGAAGAGTCAACATGGTTTTTGTAAAGGGAAATCATGCCTCACTAATCTACTAGAATTCTTTGAGGGGTCAAAAAGCATGTAGTTGGGGGGATCCGGTGGATATAATGTACTTAAATTTTCAGAAAGCCTTTGACAAGGTTTCTCATCAAAGGTTCTTAAGCAAAGTAAGCTGTCATGGGATAAGAGGGAACATCCTCTCATGGATTGGTAACTGGTTAAAAGATAGAAAACAAAGGCGGAATAAATGGTCAGTTTTCAGAATGGAGAGAGGAAAATAGAGGTGTCCCCTACAGTCTATATTGGGACCAATCCCATTCAATATATTCATAAATGATCTGGAAAAAGGGGTAAACACTGAGGTGGCAAAATTTGCAGAGGATACAAAAGTGCAGTGCCCTGTCCCTTGAACCTCAGTGCCTCCTCATTATGTTGTATCCTGCTCACTGAAAACTTTAGGCATAATTGTGACAGTCTAAGAATATGTTTCCCATTATGAATTCCATTTGGTTCTCCAGACAGGGTTGGTACTTGTAACTGTCATTGTGGATTAGATCATCCATTTTGTAGCTGAAATTGCTACATGTAGTGAGGAAGGTATGTCTGGAAAGGGGAAAAAGAGTCAAAGGCCATCGACAATGACTGGTTCTCACCTGTTTGAACAATGGGGTTTTTGCCAGCAAGACCATCACCTTTGTATAGGCTCACTTTTCATAGAAGCCTGTTTGGAGAGAAGAGGGGGCTGGAATTCCCTCCTGTAAGCCCTGCACATACACACCCTATACACACACAAACACACACCCTCCAGCCAGAGTACATGGCTGGAAGAACTGAACTTTCTTCAATTGATCAAAGAGGGACAGAGGCTAAAAGTTGTGCTTCTCCAGTCCAAGGCAATACACTGTCCGAAACAAAGTACTCAGAAGGAGGAAGTTGAGACAGGAGGAACTTTGCCTTCATTAAAGGGATTGGACCGAACCAAGGGACTCACAACGAAGGCAAGAGCAGACTGAGGGGAATTGACTACAGGAGTTTATTGTGTTCCATAGCTCTGTAACTTACTTGTGCTTTTTAAGAGCAAAGTATGTGTATGTTTAAGAATTCTGTTGCTAAGCTTGCATTCTTTGCTCTATAACCACATGGTCTCTAAGGGTGTAACTAGAGAAACGAGAGCTCCCAAAGTAAGGTGGACTCTGGGGAGAACATATCTGAGCAACTGAGGGGCTTTGGAGGTCTGAAGTATTGGCATTAAGGTCAAAGTGTCAGACTACAGGGTCTCAGACACTGGATTCACACTGGCAGTGTGCCTGAGTAACTCAGAGTTAAGGTCAGTGAATTGTCACTGCCCAGACCCAAGGAGCTCAGTGGCATGTGGAATTCAGACGTTGGATTCCTACAATCCTACTAGTATCTGCTCAGAGAGTGGGACTGAGCCACTTTGTGATAACCATAAACACTGTTGATACATGCTGTAGTACGTATAGAAATTATTGTATTGAAGGATGCATGTTGCATTTCACCTTTAAGGATATGATTATAATAATAGAATGGAAATTGCTTTCTAATAGAATCTTTGTTGGATGAATACAAAAATATGTTAATTCTATATTTGTACTGAATTTATAGTATAACATATTTTAGGCCCAATTAGGAGTAAGTTAGGAGTAAATTAGGAGTAAAGTCCTTTGAAATCAGTGTACCTTTATCAGTGTAAGACTGATGTGAGAAGAGAATCAGGCCCATTACATTTATAGTCTGATCCTTACATATGAAGCTGATCCTCATCTAGTGTAATTGGCATAGCCTCATTGACTTCAATAGAACTATACCAATTTATCTGAGCCATTTCAATTTATACAAATTCAATTAAAGTAAAAATACTTTAAAATGCACAGGAATAAACTTTATGCCATATTCTCCTAGACATGTCTTAGCTTTCACTTTCAAAGCCTGAAAGTTTAGTTCGAAGCAGAGACTAGACATTAATTAATACCTCTGGATATTACATAGGACATTTCTAAATCTGGCTGAAAAATAATGGCTACTAATGGTTTATGACTTTTAGATAAAAATTAAGAAACATACTTTGGCATAATTTTTTTCATTATGTTCTGGGATATATTATTCTTCATTGAAATGCATTAGAGTTTCCTTCCAGCATAAATCTTTAAACCGCGAGATCTTTCCGTAGACTCATATTTTAAAGATTTGGGGCCTGATTCTCCTCACACACAGGCTTTACTCCAGTCTAATTCCAATGGCTTCAATGGATTCCTATCACACATGCAACATAAGAGAGAGGAGACTCAGACTTCAGGCAGCTGAATAAGTGCAATATGAGAGGCATCATTCCTCCCAAACACTCCCACTATACTCCCACGGGGATAGAGATATTCTACCCCTTGAAGGAAATGTTCGGGTTTCCACACTATTGATTAGTCTGAATGATGTGCTTATTTAATCAGCTTCTGGGAAGTGAGTTTTTAGTGCTATGAGTGACATTTCCTTAATAACTGCCTAAAGATCCACTTTCTTGTTACGCTACTTTAAAATCATTATTTTGTTCTGATATGTTCTTTAAATGGTCAAAGATAATTCCCTTTGATAGGAAATACTTGCTTGTTAAAAAATATATAATTATCTACTTTTTTCTTGCACATTTATATGATCACCAACAAGAGAAATATTCCTTCCCTTTTTCTTACTATTTTCCTCTCAACTGTTTCTTAGAATGAGGTAGATCAGATGCCAAGGACTCAGAATGCTGGGAGAATCTCCAGGAAAACATTTAAAGCAAAAAAACAATGTTTACAAATCAGATACAGGATGGGGAATTGTCCAAGAACTGCAAACGTTTTCTCTGGTCTTATAAAAATTCCTTATTTTCTTACATTTATTCAAGTCCAAACCCTTAAGTTAAACACCATAAACTTCTTGTCACTGGTTATGGTCTCTAACCCTCTACTAAAGGAGTCTGCTACTCTAAAGAAGCTTTGGGTCTGAGTTGGCCACTAAGTCCCACAAACAATTTCCATTATATTTGGCATTCCACACATGGATGATGCTCCATGCAGGGGTTGAAGGCAGTATGAGATTAGGGTATAATACAGATTTTTCAGACCAAATCTGTTGTACTACATAGTACAGGGATTACAGCAAGCAGATACTTTGGATAAACGAAAACTCCAAATATATAAATATCTGCCGTAGACACAAAAGTTAATAAATAAACCCATAAAAGAACAAACTTTGATGAGCAGTTTTGCGTTAGATTTTAAAATATGCTTTGTTCAAATAGTAAGTGACATTTTGTCAAGGAGCCAGTTTTTCAGTGCCTTTCATTTTACTTTCATGACAAAATCCAGCAGCATGTCTTTTACAGTTCCCCCTCATTTATTATTTCCATGAATAAAAGATGTTATTTGTTACTAATTCACCCTGACTTTTTGGCCACCAAGCCTGGCCTTTGTATTCCTCTAGGGAATGGGTTTCCTTCCAAGTTGAAATTAAGTCACTTTAGAATTCTTTATTGATTTCATGGTACAGAGGGGGTACAATTCTTCACTGTGGAGTTAACTGGCTCATCCTTCTATGACAAAACTTCCAATTTTTAAATTAAGATGTCTAAATTATGCAAAGAAAAAAACATTGAGGTCAGTGGAGCTACACTGATTTACACCAGCTGAGGATCTGTCCCTGAATGTTTAAGACTGAGGATGAGAAAACTCTTAAATTAGTCATGGCAAACAACAAGCAGGGCCCATAAGAGTGTTAATGCTTCTGAAGAAACACTAAAGCAGCATTAGCCATGAATTTGATTTTATCATGGGCACTTCCATGATTATTGTTATCATAGATAGCTTTTAATTAATAATGGTATCTAAATTAGCAAAAAGAGCATGCAAATAAAACCATTCATTAGGGGGAAATGATAAAACTCTGTATCGTATTATGACATATTACTCAGTGATAACAGCTGCCTTCTTTGTAATTGGTACTAATCCCAGCACACCAAATTATCTGTGTTAGTTAAATCAAAGCCAGTCTTTTTATTATTATTGTGCAATAAACAAAACATAAAAATGTACTTTTGAGTAAAACCAAGGAAGAAATCCTGACCTGGCTGAAGTCAGTTGCAAAATTCCCATTGATTTCAATGGAGCCAGGATTTCACTGGAAGAGTACTGTTACAAAGCAGATAAGCAGCTTCTTCAGGAGCTATTAAACCAGTTTAGCAGGAGAAACATAGGAATGCTAAATACTAGATGAAAACAATGAACCATCTATTTCAGTAACTAGTCTCCAACACTGGCCTGTACCAGCTGCTTCAAAACAAGGTGCAAATACCCCTGAAGAAGGCAGTTATGAGAAAACCTGACTCAGAGAATTTTCTTTCATGCTCCCTCAATAGTTAAAGGTTGGTTTATGCCCTGAAACTGGAAGATTTCTCTCTTTTCCCAAGAAGCAGTTGAGATGGATGTTGGAAAACCCAAGAAACTACATATTTCAGTGTAATAAAATTTTTAAAAATAAGTCATTTTATGAGCTTTGGTGGCTGACATAGACTGAAAGTAAATTGGCTGTCCTAGACTAGCTTCACTACAACTCTGTGTTTCCCCTCCATTGGGCCAGAGAAAGGCTGCAGAACTTCAGCTCATGCGAAAGAAGAGAACTGTCACATGCTGAAAAGAGAGTGACTGCTAATGGTTTATTCACTCAGAGAGAGACTCTCTGGAAGGAGGATTTGTGAGACTGAGGCTAGGATGACTGCATGCAGTGGTGCCTGGAACTAGGGTGACCAGATGTCCCAATTTTATAGGGACAGTCCCAATTTTTGGATCTTTTTCTTACATAGGCTCCTATTACCCCCCACCCCCTGTCCCGATTTTTCACACTTGCCCTCTGGTCAGCCTACCTGAAACAAAAAAACAGCTAAGTTAGCAAGCTTCAAAGAGCAGAGACAGCATTCCATCTTGAGAGGTTAAATTGGGAGGAGAGAGACTGGAGTGGAATGAGCAAGTCTGAGCCCTGGTCTACACTGGGTGGGGGGAGGGGGATCGACCTAAGATACGCAACTTCAGCTACAAGAATAGCGTAGCTGAAGTTGGCGTATCTTAGATCGACTTACCTCACATCCGCACGGCGCGGCATCGACTGCCGCTGCTCCCGCATCAACTCTGCTTCCGCCTCTCGTCTTCGTAGATTACAGGAGTTGAAGGCAGAGCGATCGAAGATCAATTTATCGTGTCTACATTAGATGCGATATATCAATCCCCAATACGCTGATCACTACCTGCCTATCTAGCAGGTAGTGAAGACATACCCTGAGACTATCTTCTCTCCAAACAACTGAGCCCTATGTTTAAGTTTATGTTTTACATCTGTTCACTGTAGAGTGTAAAATAACAAAAACAAACAGCAACTAAAAATGGTAACACTGTAAAATAACCATGGTCACCAAAGTAAATGTCACAGCCATTAAGAAATAAGTCAAAGGTTAAAGGTCAGTGTCAAGGTATTTTTCGTCACTTACATATTCCTCCTTTCTAGGAAGCTAGAAATGGAAAATATGTATCTTTGCCCCATCTGCACATTGGGTTCATACAGGTCTTTTGTCTGCACACACCTTACAGGGAATTTAGGGGAGCCGATGCCTCCTCCCTGTTCTAATCCCCACGAGGAGGGGCTGCTCTTCCAGAGAATCCTGCAAGCAATGGACAAAGCAGGCAGCTGCCAAATGGCCTTATAAGAGACGATTGCACAACTTTAAACAAGCACGTTCCTAATTGATCAGCCAAGTAATAAGGAAACGTTAACCAGGACAACATTAAGTGAGAAGTTACTGTAGTTAATTATAGCACAAGAATAGTCAATGTAACTAACTGGTGTTTAACACCTTACTGTTCTTGATGGGGTTTCAACCAGTCACACAGACCCAAAGACCTCTATCCCTCCTCGCTTTCTCCCCTCTCAGACGACACTTGCAGAGATTCACTTCTTTATACCAGACAGCAGCAGAGGAATTGATAGATCCCCGATGGTCTCCTAGCCTCAGGTGGGGTAAACACCTCAGACAGGGTGACCAAACGTCTCCATTTTATCGGGACAGTTCCGATTTTAGGGGACTTGTCCCGCGTCCCGACCTTACCTCAGCCGGGACGCCCTTTGTCCCGATATTCAGGACCAAGGGAAGTTCTGGGAACGCAGGGTGCTGCTCACCACTTCTCTGCCTGGGGCAGCTCCTAGTAGGAGCTTGCAGATTGGACCCAGGCAGGCACAGAAGGAGCAAGGTCTCCCCGCCGCAGAATGTTGCAGGGGCGGGGCTTGCAGAGAGTCCCCGGCCACCCCCCCACAAGGTAAGCACCGCCTGCGCCCAGCCTGCAATGGGCGGGGGGCAGGGGCTGCGCCCGGCCCCGAAGCAGTGGGCCACCCATGCACCACTGATCCATGGCGAGAGAGCTTTGTCCAGAGCCGGAGGGGGCTGCACCTTCGGCCCGCGGCGGAGGGGAGCTACGCCAGCCCTGGAGCCGGGGGGGGCCCCTGCGCCGTCGACCCATAGTTGGGTGAGGGGCTGCGCCGCCGACCCGCGGCGGACGGGCTGCACCCGGAGCCAGGGGGGACCCACCCACGGGCTGGTTCTGTATCTCATGCCCCCATTGGGAGGGAGGGGTCTGTCCCCTCTCTTCCCCCCTCCGTGTCCTGATATTTTGTTATTGTCATCTGGTCACCCTAACCTCAGAGCAAGGTGGGCTAATGTGGAGGAAAGATGTCCTCTGTCTGAGGGAGTTGTGGGGACAATTTACTTTTTTTTTAAAAGGCACTAATAGGAACAAGAATGATTGTGAAAAAGCTAAATAGCAGAGGGAAAGCAAATAAATAAAATGCAAAAATAACAGATAGCAAAGGGTGGGTGCTAGAGAGGCTATTGCAGCCTCAGGAATGAAACAGCAATTGTAAAGTGGCTCCAGAACTTGTGGGAGAGGATTTCTCTCTCACACACACACATGCACACTCCTCTCCCACAGAGGTCAGTGCACTTCTCAGTACTCAGGTTGTGCACTGCTGCACAGGATTTGTAATGTGTAGATTCTTGTGCTCGACCTTTGCACTAGGCACTCTGAACTTTATCCTCCATGAAACTGAGCAGCATCCCTACAAAAAGGGATGACTTTCACACAACGCACCCTTTCAATAAAACACCCTCTGCTACCCTATGGGACCTGATGACATGGGAATACATCACAAACGATTGTTTTAGTTTAAGATTATTTATTTATTAATTATATGGTATCTGGGAAAATGACATTGCTGGCTTATGCAGCAAAGGATCCAGTTACAGAATCAATTGAAGCATTCAAGACAAGAGACAAAGGGTTTCATTTCAGTTGCTGGCTCAAGTTAGATTCATCCTCACAATAAGGAAAGGAGTTTGCAATTGCCCTCCCCTTGATTATTAAAAGAGGTGGCTACTTAGTGTCTGATTTTTCAAGAAAGATACTACACCCTCAAAGAGTTCTGAACTGTTGGGCACTACTTAGCTAACAATGATCACAGCAAATTTCACATACTGATAGGTTATGTCAAACAACTCACCACTTCAAAAGAATATTTTGTCGAAGCAAATACTTTATGAAAGTATAGGGGTTTAAAACAAAACGCAAACATAACAAAACAAATTGTCAAATCAGGAGAAGAAAATAAAAAGTTCAAGGAAAAATCATTAGTTATTAAGCCAGCATTTCCCAAGTAAAAAAAAGTTCTATTTCAGTAGATAGAGCACCATATGCTCTATATCCACTGTTACTAGCCTCTCTGGTTCTGAAGATATTTAGGTACAATTAACACTTTCTTCATTTCATCTGCTGAGTCTTCCAATGCAGACAAATCTGGGTTAAATTCATTCCTGGGATGAACTTGTCTCTTTGAGTTTATAGCATAGTCTGCTGTCACAAATTCAGCATTTTAACTTCATTACAGGATTGATTCAGAGGGGAGACAGCAGGAAGTAGAAACCATTTGTTACAACATAAATATTAACTGATTGACCAAGTGGCGATGATTTGTTTGTGGGCATGATGTCCAGGGAAGTTGTATTTTCCTGGAGAGAAAGGGAGCAGTTCTCCTCCCCAAAGTGTGAAAATTGTAATATTTGCTTCTCAGCAGTCAGGCACTGGAAAGAGCAAACAGTGATCATGTAGAGGGTTTAAGTGTCGTTCCAGGAAGCAAAGGGAGCAGTTGCATTCTACAAGAACCTGCGATAATCAAGTGGAACAAATCACAGCACACGGAATCAGACGCAGGCAGAGGGACTCTGGGCATCTCCACCTCCCTCTCCAGACTGCATCTCCATCTGTTGTGAATATGTCAATAGCAGCAGCCTCCCCAGTGAGTAAGAGCATCTGAAATCACCTCAGAACTTGGGCATATTTTATGCTTTGAATACTTTGAATACAGTGTGCTTGCACTGTAAATGTGCTAGGGGTGCATAAATACATGAAGAATGCTTGCTTTTTACCTTTTCCTTTTTTAATTAAAGGGGCAGGCCAGTTCTAGAGAGGGGTAGCAGTAGTTAAGCCCTTTCAGCTGAATTCCTAGCAGATATTAATCACTAAATGGCCAAAGTGGTGCAATGCAGCTGAGTTTCTGGTCTACAGTACAACTCATTACTGATATTTAAGGGAGGATGTAGCTTTCTTTTTTTAACGTGATCACGTTTAGTGGTAAAATATGTATAAGTCATTAGAGATATTGTTAGCACTTTCTATTAAATGCTATTATAATCCAAATATAAAATTGCTAAAGAAGGACGCTGCTGTCACTTAGCAATTTGGACTGATTTCTGTCAAATACATGTGCAATTCTCCCGAAGGACAATCAGTATTTTCATCTCTAGACTCAGAATTTGACCCTTTGTAGGTAAGTTTATTGCTTTGCAATTCATGTGTTCTAGAATGTATCTTTTTCTGAATGCCTATTTACATATAGTTATTCGCAGGTGACCTATTTAAAGCTCCAATCCTACAAGCATTAATTCTCATGAATAATCTTCTAGATTTCAAGAATTACTCAGGTGAATAAAGGAATGCAGGATTGAGCCCCATATTCTTAAATCTAATTTCATTTTTCAGATTTAGACTACTTTTAAAGATTATTTAGTCACAGTTTAAAGTTAAATTACTACATCTGTAATAATACATCTGTAACCCTCCTGTGGGTTTTCCCTTGGGAGGGGATGACAAAATGGCTTGTTTCTAAAGTCCACAAACCAATCTGTCATGTGTAGAAAGCCATTCTAGTCCTCAGTCAAGTCAATGAGAGTTTTGCCATTGACTTTAAACAGGATGGGGCCCTAGATTTGCCCTCCACTGGCACAGAGCAGAATATATACTTAAGAATTAAGATGTTCTTAATTTTACAGAGTGGTCTGACATATAAACTTAATTTTAAAACTGTTCCAAACGAATATCTATTTCTATAAAATTGTGTTCCAGCTGTAGAAGCTTAGACATACTTGCATTAAACTTGATCTATCTTTTTGGAAAGATCTTGAACTTCACTCAATCCAATATATTCTGTTAACAAAAATTATTTCACTTCTACTGTCTCCATACCCACAAGCATTCACTGTTATCTGAAAGATGAATGACCTTGAGATGGTATTAAAGGGTCATCATGAGAAAAATGCAGAGTAGTTGCTTGTATTTCACAAGTAATATGGATCTGATCCTCCAGCCCTTATGCACTTGAACTCACCAAACAGATTAAATAAGGAGTCAAATTATATTTAAATGCAAGTTTTGGAAATGGATTTAAATGTCGGACAGATTCTTGCAGTCGGCATGGATATTCTATTTATGTTCATACTATATGGAACCTTTCTGCTTCACAATCTTAACATTTCTACTCTGTGTTTAAAAATAACTTCTTTTAAGACAATTGTAACTATTACTAACAGTTTTAGGGTAGACTGGGTCCTTGATATTCATCTCAATAGTACAATGTCTAGATTCCTGAAAGACGGATCTTCTATAAAGTGACAGCTGCAATGCTGTCACTTGCAGCTAGCAATCATTTTACCTGCTGCAAGTAACAAATAATAGATCAGTTGCTATTTTTTTATTTGAGCAATAATCAATATCACAATAATTGAAATTAAACTGTTGATGTGAAAATTGTTGTAGCAAATTTCATTGTTAACTGAAGATGACAACCAGAAAAATCCATCAAACTAATCTGGGAGAACAATTATGTGGTTGTCTTTACATTTCACAGTACTGTAATAAATGAGAAATGAAACAGTTGTCACATTTCACACCAGGTGAATGAGTGAGAAAGCAACTGTGTAATATCAACAGCACTACAAAATTGCAAATTTCAAAATGACATATTCATTACCATTGCATAATAGAATGAACAATAACAATCAATCCTTTACCTGAATTGTATTTAATTCACAATTTTCCCTTTTATGTCATTCATTATCAGCAAAGCACATAAGAAAGTTTCTAATCATATCTGGCCAAGAACAACTACAAAACCCTTAACATCCTTTCTGTCCCATCCCACCAGTCTGTAACAATTGTAAAATGGTACTTTTGAGGCCTAATAGCACTTGAATTGGTCTTCCCATTAGGTTGAGGCTATTCTAGAAGATAATATGTTATGGTTCTTGACAGGAAGAGCAGGAATCTCAGATGTGACATTGCGTGAGAGCTGAAAGATGACAGTTGTTACTATGAGGGAAAATGAAGATAAGTATCACTGTGGCATAATGTTCTCTGGAGCAGTTACTGTAGACAGCTCTAGTGACAAAAAAATGCTAAGTGGTTTTGGACCTAGCAGTCATGCCTAAGAATGACACAATAGCCTAATTAATTGTATTTAAAATGCAAAGAGACTGGGGGTTTGAAAAGTCAAGTGAAATCTTTTAGAACCCAGAAGGGAAGAGTTTGTGCCAGGATTCACTGTTAAATCTTTTAAGTTTGCTACCACATTAAAGGACAACTGCATACATTATACTCAGCTCAAGAGTCCGAGGGCCTTGTTCTCCACTGTTTTGCACCCCAAGCAGAGTTTCTACCCCTAAAAAGGGAGCTGTGCCAGAAACTCCCTGAAGCCCACTAGGACTTTGTTATTGCTATCAGTTTTACGCAGAAAGCACTGTGATGGGTGACCATATAAAATAGATAGATTCACTTACCTGTCCCTGAGCAATGTGAATACCACTAGCAATGTTGTAACTGAGCAGAGGATTCTGATTTGGTAGTAGTTTACACTCACTATGCACATAATGTTGTAAATTACTCCTATGTAAGGTGCAAGGGAATGGAGAATTAAGACTTTAAGAGTATGTCTACATAGCAATTAAGCATCCATAGCTAGCCCCTTCAGCTGAGGACTCAGGCTCACAGGGCTTAGACTACAGGGCTGTAATACTGTAGTGTAGATCAGGGTTTTCAACCTTTTTCTTTCTGAGCCTCCCGCTCCTCCCGCGTAAAAACTCCATGGCCCACCAGTGTCACAACAACTGTTTTTCTGCATATAAAAACCAGGACCAGCATTAGGGGGTAGCAAGCAGGGAAATTGCCCAGGCCCTCATGCCACAGGAGCCCCATAAAGCTGAACTGCCCAGGCTTCAGTTTGAGCCTTGGGTGGCTGGGTTCAGGGCCCTGGCTTCAGCCCCACAGCATGGGGCTTTGGCTTTCTACCCTGGGCCCCAGAGAGTCTAACACTGACATTTGTTGGAGGACCCTCTGAAATCTGCTCATGGCCCCCGGTTCCCTGGTTGAGAACTGCTGGCGTAGATGTTCAGGAATGGAGTGGAGCCTGGGCTGTCAGCCTCCACCATTTATAATGGTGTTAAATATGTACAGAAGTGTTTTTAATTTAAAAGAGGGGTCGCACACAGAGGCTTGCTAGGCGAAAGGGGTCACCAGTACAAAAGGTTGAGAACCTCTGCCTTACACAGCCTGCAGGGAAAGTGAATTGGATGCAGGATGCCCTGACAATGCTTCTTGCCCCCCTCAGAGCCCCTTAGGGCTGTGCAGGGTGGGGGAGCAGCAGTCCTGTAGAGGATCGAGCAGCAATGCCAGCTGCTTTGTGCATCCAGGTCAGTTTTCCCATGTGGATGCATGAGGAAGGCAGGGGTTTGGGTGAAGGGGGCAGAGTGCAGGGATTAGGGGCACAGGAGGGGGCAGTGTTGGGGTGCAGGAGGAGGGCACAGGATGGAGTGAGAAGGCATGCACAGTGCAGGAGTTCAAACTCAAGAGAGAGGTGCCTGGGGTAGGAATCAAGGGATGCAGGGATTGGAGCATAGGAGGGCAGTGCAGAGGTTGGGGTGAAGGGGCACAGTGCAGAGATGAGGGGCACAGGAGGGTGCAGGTGTTGTGGTGCAGGAGGGGGGCAGAGGTTGGAAGTGAAGGGATATAGGCTTTAGGAGTGTAGGAGGGGGAGCAGGAATTAGGGGTGAAAGGACACAGTGCAGGGGTTAGGGAAGGTGGGGAGCCTGGGGAAGCCATGGGAGCCAGGGGCAATGCGGGGTGCCATGGCCACAGGGGCCAGGGACACCAAAATGCAAGTTCGCCCAGGGTGTCATTTTCCCTAAGGCTGGCACTGGCAACAGGACTTGAACCCTGGATCCTGGCTTGACTCAGGCCTGGATTCTCCTGTGGTCTTGGGACCCTTGGTCTGATTCCTGTCTTAGTGCAATCTGTGTTTAAACTAAAGTCTGAATGTGAACCCTAGGCTTATGTTGCAGTGTCACTAAACCAGAAATTAGTGCTCAATATCCATGTCACTTCTAGGCCAATAGTACTAATAAAACACTTGTTTCCTTTGTTGCTACACTGGCTTCTCTGTGTTTCTTGTTACTTCCCTGCCTGCACCACAAGACCAATTTGGCTTAGCTCCTCATTCCTCCGAGAAGAACTGGAATACTAGAGTGCAGACTTGTCAAAAATTAGGTTACTAATCTGAAGTAAAAGTGCCACATGGTTATTTCAGTGACTTTAAAGGCTTGTGCAACTGTCCAACTACTTTATAAGCCTATCATTACATACACGAACACAAGTTCTTTGGCCTGTATTATGCAGGTCAGACAAGCAATCATAATGGTCTCTTCTGGCTTTCAAATTGAATCTCTCAGAGAATCAAAATGTACAAGAACACCTGGCTATATAGGCATCCCTCTGCTAATCTGGAGAGAAACTGCTAAAATTCTTTTAAAAATCTGGAAGTGAATAGTTAGATATATTTTTTTTGGTCAAATGATGGACTGTAAAGTCTTCAATGTCTATACATGTCAGTCTGTGCACCAATGAGGCAGGCAATACTAATCATTTCAAAGCAAAAATCAGCCCTTAAACAATAAGAATTGTAATGTTCCCAACTGTAACATTCTGCTACTACTGTTTTTTGTTGACTGTTTTTGAATTGTTATTGTTGCCTGTGATAGTCAATGCAAGATGTTAGTACAAATACTATCAAAGGCTCTTGACCAAGTAGCTACTTATACACCAGACTCATGAGCAGAAGGTTATTTTCTACTTTCCAGAGCTAAAATTGAATGTCAAACACATCAAAAGAGGTTTTAAATTGGAAGTATTTTTCTTAATTTTGGACTTTAAAAAAGTCTTGCCAAAAGATTTTTCCCTACTGTATGCCTAGCTGAGACGGGGTATTCCCATTGTCAGTGGTGGCAAGGTGAGTGGAGCATGAATCCACAGCTCTTTGGATTCAAATCTCCTCTTACTCTGGTTTTACACGGATGTAATTCCATTGAAATCAAGTAAATGATTTACACCATTATAAGGAAGAAGAGAACCTTTGTTTTGATTCTGTACTATGGAAGTCAATTGTAGGTTTGCCATAGATTGCGGGGGTGCAGGATTTGACCCTGAGGCTGCAAAACTTAGTTTTACAGGATCTACTAAACTCCATTGCAGTTCCCTGGCTGTGGAATCACAGTTTACAGAGGATGCCATCTAGCTGAAATATTTTTGCTGTCGATCATTTGACCCAAAAATGTCATTAACAGTGCACTGCCAACTCTTAAAAAAAAATCTTAGAAATTTCTCCCGTGATGAGCAGAAATAGAATGAAATATCTGCCATTTCCTTTCAGGAAATAGCTGCAGCAAGAAAGACAACGGGAGAGCAAGCACAAGGGATTTGATCCTGCAGGAGCCCCTTGTTCAACCGAGCAGATCCAGTGAAGTCAATGGGATTGCTCCCATAGATAAGGGCTACAAAATTAAGCCCTGAGTTACAAATCCTGCAATCGGTGTGGTTAAAAGGCTAAGGGCATGGCTACACTGGAAACTTCAAAGCGCTATTGCAGGAACGCTCCCGCTGCAGCGCTTTGAAGTGCGAGTGTGGTCCCACATGAGCACTGGGAGACAGCTCTGCCAGCATTCCTGGTAATCCACCTCCATGAAGGGATTAGCTCTGAGCACTGGGAGTCTGTCCACACTAGCGCTTTAAAGCACTCAGACTTTCTGCGCTCACGGGGGTGATTTTTCACCCCTCTGAGCCAGCAAATAAGAGCGCTATAAAATGTAAGTGTAGACAAGCCCTAAGAGGACAAGACCATGGGCTACCTTGGGTCTGACCTATATGTGGTGGGCTAGGTTGCAGGGAAGGCACAAAGCTCCTTGTGCAAATGCCAGGCACAATTCCAGTTCCTGTTCTGAGGAACTGGCCCTGTATAGCTTCCTAGGTATCTTCTTTCAATCCCTTGATATCAGAAAATGGATTTCACCTGCTATAGGCATATTCAGCATGTTTCAATACCAATTTCTTTTCAAATAAATAAAGGGGCAGGGAAGGAAAAGCACTATTACATATTCATAATACCCAATTAGTCTTCTGGGGTATTAATGAAAGGCTGTGGTTAAGGGATCTTAGTTTCACCTCAGACCATCAATTCTCAAAGCCATCATTAATCCTCAGGAAAAGCATTGAGGTTTTATCATTATTGCTTAATTACGTGGAAAAATAGACAGATTGTTAATATTAATTTGCATTACAACAGGTTAAATGAATAGCTTGCAAGTTTATCTTTAATTCTCAGCACACTCCACAGCAACCATTTAATGCAAGGTAACATTTAATAACATTATTATTAATTTAATCAGGTCTCTGTCGTGAGTAACCTGAGGTAGAAAATCCTTATACGGACACAGTTCTCAGATTTTTCCACTGAGATGCTACTGCATTTTGATTACCATATGTGAGCCCCCAAGCTAAAACAATTGTAAGCTTTACCTTCAAATTTCCATGAAAATTATGTGAAGTTATATACAGGAATCTCATAATGCAGGTTCTGTCTTGCAATGAAGTGAACTGAAACCTTTTCTAGAGAGTGGAAAGACAAATTTCAGATGAAGGTCATAGAGGGCAATAAGGATTTCAGATGTATTTGAAATAAAAATCTTAAGTCCAGTGTGCAATGAGATTTCTTATGTGGAAATCTCAATTACCTCCTAACCTTAGATATTAGTCCTCTATTGGTCTTAGAGGTAGAACTGAATGAAGCTGTCCATTTTTTAGTCACGAAAATAGTCTCATGAGTTTTCTGGGGTTTTCACTAAGCTGTCTAAGGGCAATTCCATATCAAAATGGAAAACAAAAGAAGTGTTGGCACCCACTGGTCAACAAAACTATGATGAAGTTAACATCTTGCGCAGGCTTTGCACGTGAGTGGTACGCCATTTTACCTCCTCAGTGGGCCTGAATCAAGGAAGGGATACAGGTAAAAAAGACACATACCAAAGTGTCTGAACTTCTTGTATGCTGGAGGAGTTCTTCCATACGAGCTCTTGTAGAAGGGGCAATATGGAACGAGCAAGGAAAAGGACATACCTGGCCCCAAGTCCCTCCATACCAGATGGCAGGAGTAGGCTGGAAAATTAGCCAGGGAAGGGCTCCAGTTGGGGAGATATATAGTTTTCCATAAAGGGGGGAATTTAGAAAATTATGAATTTGTACCAAATAATCATCTACAAAACTGATGGACAATATCACGAGAAAGTCGCTTTTGTGTTACTTAGTATCCTTCGCTTTTTCATGTTAACATTAAGCCAGAATATGTGGGATGTCTTCAGAATTGCTCAGAAGACATCCCCTGTGATCTGCTAGTCTGGTCCCACCTCAGCTGATCTTAATAGCTGAAACAGCCTTCTGATCTCTCTCTGTCTCTCATCAGCTGTCCATCTTCTTTTAAATCTCAGTGGGAAAACATCTCTTTCTCTCTTTAAAGTTAATCTCTCTCTGACTCAGCTTTTATTAACTTCCTAACTAAACTATTTAATTCTCTAAAGGCATTTTGGAGTAGAGTGAGTGTGTCTGAAAGTTGGCAGACAAATTAAGGCCCTAATCTTGCAAATACTTATGCATGTGATTAACTTCTATGTACAGAGTATAAAGTTAAACATGTATTTCATGCTGGAAGGGCATAATGAGTGGTGCCCAGAGGGATCACTTCCAGGGCCAGTTCTGTTCAATATCTTCACCAATGATTTAGTTAATGGAATAGAGAGTACACTTATAAAGTTTGTGGACGATACCAAGCTGGGAGGGGTTGCAAGTGCTTTGGAGGATAGGATTAAAATTTAAAATGATCTGGACAGACTGGAGAAATGGTCTGAAGTACATAGAATAAAATTCAATAAGGACAAATGCAAAGTACTTCATTTAGGAAGGAACAATCTGTTGCACATATACAAAGGGACTGCCTAGGAGTAGTGCATAGTGGACCATGAGTTAAATACGAGTCGACAGTGTAACACTGTTGCAAAAGAAGCAAACATCGTTCTGGGATGTGTTAGTAGGAGTGTTGTAACAAGACACAAGACATAATTCTTCCGCTCTACTATGCACTGATTAGGCTTGAGCTAGAGGATTGTGTCCTGTCCTGGGTGCCACATTTCAGGAAAGAAGTGGAAGAATTTGAGAAAGTCCAAAGAAGAGCAACAAAAATGATTAAAGGTCTAGAAAACATGACCTATGAGGGAAGATTGAGAAAACTGGGTTTGGTTAGTCTGGAGAAGAGAAAACTGAGAGGGGACAAGATAAGTTTTCAAGAACATAAAAGATTGTTACAAGGAGGAAGGAGAATAATTGTTCTTCTTAACCTCTGAGGATAGGACAAGAAGCAATGGGCTTAAATTGTAGCAAGGGAGGCTTAGGTTGGACATTAGGAAAAATTTCTTAACTATTAGGGTGATTAAGCACTGGAATAAATTGCCTAGGGAGGTTGTGGAATCTCCATTGTTGGAGATTTTTAAGAGCAGGTTAGACAAACACCTGTGGGGAAAAGTCTAGGTAATACTTAGTCCTGCCATGAGTGCAGAAGACTGGACTAGATGACCTCTTGAGGTCCCTCCCAGTTCTATGATTTGCAAGTTCAGGGTATATGATACCATATGTTAATTTAGGTGTGAAAAATATGAATCCAAGAGCAAAGTGTAAAGAGAATACATAGCATGTGGGATTGTAGAGAAAGTGTTTATTTGCATGAGTTTGGGATACCCCTGTTTCTAATCACAAGCCACCCTAAACAACTGCCAACTGCAGCTTTGTACCATATCAATCCAATGTATATTTGTTTATGCCATGTATTCTGGAGAAAAAAGAAGTTTTTCCTAATGTCCTACCTAAACTCTATAAGCTATTTTAGAAAATGTTTAGAGGGTTTTATTTTAATTTAATTGGTGCTATTTTTCATGTCCTTCTGCCTAGGATTGCCCTCTTCTTCTCAGCTTTATAGGAGAGGTGGGGGCAAAAAAAGAGAATCACTTAAACTCATATTTGTTACAAAACGCTTGACAAGGGCTAGGGAAATGGTACACAGTGTCTGCTACTTATTTCACTAACTTTAATTGTCCCATTGCTACCATTGTTCTCCCAGCTACTTATTACCTCCACCTGTTGTCTCTCACCTTATAATTAACCTTTTTTCCTGTAGTAGTTAGCCTGGGGATGGTCTACTGCACCCATGCAAAACCCAACAGATGTCAATGAGGCTCAACACAGGAGCACGTTGCAAGACTTGTGGGCTCAGATTGCCAATTCAATGGAACAGGGGCTGTCTTTTTGGTATGTGAATATACATTTCACTTGGCACACTAGGATCCTGAGCTCAGTGTATGGCCGCTATGTGCTACAATGATACAAATAATGAAAATAGTGAGTCTGATATTGTTCTGATGTTGCCTAGTTAAGTATAGATAAGTGCAAGTAATGTTCCAAAATGACTTGAAAGGGTGTTGTTTCAAAATCCTACTTTGTGAAATAATTCAGGTGAAATAAAGACATGATATATGTCTCATATCAAAACTAAATGAGTGGGAACTTAATATCATATGAAAACATTAATTTTTGATTGATCCAAATGTCCTTACATACCAGCATCCCAAAGGGTCCATCTAGAAGTAAAACCTTTTCCTAGAAGGTAAAGAGTGCCCATAAATCTTTCCATTTCTCACATCTTCAACACCAAAAATTCAGTCTCTCAATAGACGTCACTCTTTATAGCCAGTAAGTGGGTACATACTTAAGACAGAGACGCCACATCTCCACTGCCACTACCCATGCTACTATGGCTACACTGCTATTAATATGTACACAAACTCAATGAGAGCTAGCATGAGAATGTATGCACAAGCAAAGGAAATCACACCCTTAGCTCATAGCCTAGTTCCTAAAATTGGTCCATTCCTCTCCCTCTTTTTCATTATTCCTTTAGCCATGATTACTTACCCTAAACAGCTTGCTGTATGTCTTTAGTCTAATGATGTACCATATTAGGGCCAAGTTTTCAAAAGTTTGTGGGTCTTCCTGGATTTGGCAAAGGGCCTAGAAGTGCAGACACAGCAGGTACTGAAGTGGGCTGACACAGGGAAGCACCTTTTCAACACAATGGTGCTATGCAGAGTTCCAATCTCTGTGCACCCAGACCTTGGTCACATTTTTGAGAAACCTATTTTTAATTCTACCTGCACATGCCCACAAACCTCATTGAGTTTGTGAAAGTAGTTCTGGGAAAGGTTAGCTATTAATTCCATACCCATCAACGCAGCTTGTGCAGGTAGCCTTTTACATCTGCACAAAGTCAATATGGCTTTGCACAGAGATGCACACGGATCTGATTACAGGTTCAGGATCAATGTGCATGTTTCTAAATTTTCACCTAAACAGAATTTAAGACAACACATTCACCCATCCATTAACTCTAATTACGCTGACAATCTTGTGAAATGTTTTTATAGAAACAAATGCAGCCAGTCATAAAATTGTTATAAAATAAAATAATTCTTTAACTCCTTCTTTCAAAAAACCCAGGACAAAAATGAAAGAAAAGAGAATATGGTGCTGACTGAAAAGCTTTTTGACATGTTCAGAAGAATTCTCTTCGTGGAACTAACTACAATGTAAATCAAAAGTATATTCTCAATTTTGGTTCTAACAACAAAAAAGTCATTATACTAAATCATTTCCCCATGGTAAGATCTCAGTATGTATGAAACTGTCAGACCACTCTATTATACACATAAAGGGTACTTTTTCGTACATAGCATTGAGTATATAACTAACAAAGGAATGGGAAAGATAAATGAACATCTACACCAGACGCTGGGCAATTTCAAAATGGGAAAAGGTCAAAAGAAATCTTCAGGTTCTACTATGAAGCATTTCTGTTATCTTCATGACTGAGTAGAGCACAGGGACTTCCATCAATAAGTGGCCATATATCTTTCATAGTGTAGCTCACTTCAACTTATTTCAGTTTCCACTGACTTGTTGAAAAGAAAGTAGACTTGCCACAACCACATGGGAAGGGACTGTTAAACACACTATTTTATATTTAAAATGTTTAAAAGAGAATGAGTGCAAATCTTCTGAGCTGTATATGTCAATTTCATTAAGGGTGACTCTGGCCCCACTTCCTGACACAACCAGAAGGAAATGCAAACCCTATATAACATTAATTATGTTTTGTCATGTCTCTATGCTTCCTCTGTAGAATTGCATTAAAACATTCATGTCAAAGTATCATAAAACCTCCTGTTTTTGAGGAAATGCAGTGGAACTATAATTGATGTCTATAGGATTAGTTTTGAGTTTCTATTCACAAGGCTAGATTCACATCACCTTCTGATGTTAGTTACTCAAGTGTAAAACCAAAATGACTGTACTAACTTCAGTGGACGTACACCAATGTAACAGAGATCACAAAGTGATCCAATCTGTTTGCAATTTTTTCCATATTAACTCATGTTATCGGAAATGTGTTTATGTAAAGGGTCATATAAACCTTTGCTTTTTAAAAAGATTAAAAACCTTTTCTCAATTTTAGCCTGTACTATTTTACAAGGCCTCCATGGTCCCTGACACACACTAACATAGCAATCTGCTCTTCTCAGTCTCATTGTCACTGATAAGAATCAGTGTAATAAAACATTGATATTTCCATCTCAGAAACAGATACAGAATAGTTGGGCTCCCAATCTAAAGCCCATTCTGCAAATCCCAAAGTAATTTTCTTGTTCCCAACACCGAAATCTTTTATTGCTTTTTTTCTTGTGCATATCTGTCAAATTCAACAAAAGATTAACATGGATGTTTGGTTTATGTCACTTGCTCTCCATTGTGCTGCTTTATGCCTAGGTAGGCAGAAGGGTAGGAGCTCTGATTGAATCTATAGTCAATAACTTTTTCTTGACCAGTATCCAGGGGGAATTTACTCACCCTATAGTTTAGGATGCCCATTCTCCCCTAAGTAGGATGAATTCCTATTTATCTGAAAGGGATTACTCTCAAAGACTGCAGTATTTGATCCCACATTCCTACTTTCTCCTTGACTCTGATCTTTGACTGTATTCTAGTACCAATCCGGGTGGTTAAGAAAGCTAATCTTTATTGAAAAGCCCCCCAAAACTTAACAGAAATTGACTGTCCTACAGAATTTAATTTAAAAAATCTTCTGTTGGGCTCCATTGGGTGGTTCAAAATCCCTAGAAAAAGGACATCAATTCTCCATTACATTCTACAGATTCTGAGTGTAATTTCGACAGGTTTCATCCCCATTACAGAACAGTTTTATAGAATTTAATTAATCTAACACAACTACTTAAAGCCCAGTAACTAAGTGCTGTGATTTATTAGAGCAGTGGAAAGTGACATTTTGTGTGAACAAGTTGGTTCTGATACAAATCCTGTCTACATTTGATACAAAGGAGGTAACTAGTCTGAAAAAGAAAGTATGGCTCAGTAATTAGGGTGCCAGCTTGTGACTCAGGAGAGTGGATTTAGTTCCCTGCTCTGCCACAAACTTCCTGCCTGACCTTGGGTAAGTCATTTAATGTCCCCATGCCTCAGTTCCCCATCTGTAAAATGGGAATGATGGCACTTCTCTACCTCACAGGGGTGTTGTGAGGACAAATACGTTGATGATCCTGGGATGTTCAGATACTGCAATAATGAGGACTGTAAGAGGACCTAAGATAGATATTGAAAGGTGTCTGCTACAAAAGCAGTGTGTTCATGAGTGCTCCTTTTGATCTTAGATCATTTTGGGGCCCTACAGCAGGGATATTACATCTGTTATAAACCATTACGTCCACACTGGGTGATCTTGTTTTGGCATCGAACACTATGAAGAGCCTGATCGTGCAACATGCTTAATATCCTCAACTCCAAACAAAAATCACAGGCATAAAAGAGTACTAAGCATCTTTAAGGAGGCAGACAGCCCGGCATGTGTTGGTATTTTAGTGATCACAGCAAGGTCCAGGAGTAAACTTACCACCCCACCAAAGCAAATTGGCAAGCTTGCAATTCCCTGGGCCTCCCAGTCTAGATGAGAAAACAGTAACATTACAGTGCAAAGACACAGATAGTCCTTCCATCGATAACACAAAGAACATCTAAGATATATGGAATTACACCAGTGATGATTTAGTTTCATAGACTCTAAAAATAAAACTGTTGAATATTAAGGGCTCAATTCTGCCATGTGCTGAGCATTATGCCTCTGAACCAGGGAAGTACTTAAACTGAGTAGTTAAGCAGCTGCTTAAGTGCATTGCTGGATCAGTTAGAGCCATCAGCATGATCAAGCCCTAAATTTCTGGAAGTTGTCATGAAGCATAATGCCCATTTTATATGAATTATGTAAAACAGTTCATTTAAAGCTGGTGCTGATTTGTTGCTATAATAAAAGTAGGCATTCATTTCTGGCATTACTGACTGTCTTTTTTATTGCACTCCCATCCCTTACAGATCAGGGCTGTGGACCACATTATAGGACCAAATTTTTGCACTCAAATAGTGCCACCATTTAAGCATTTTTGTTCATGAGAAGGGATTATATAGGAATTGTGTGTTTGCTTCCTCTTACTCTTTACCTACTATAAGTTGAAAGCCCATTGCCACAGAGAGTACTGTTGCATAGTCTGCTATTTGATATCTGCTTTTAAGAAGACTCCTATAAAGAATGGTAAAAATTGAATCCATTTCTAAATTTGAAAAATGATCAGACTTGCATGTTAGTATTTCTTTTTTCATTTGAATTTTTTTTCATCTTACTAGCATTGATGCTTTAAAGCTTTGGAACAATTTTAATTTCCACAGAGGTTAGCCCTGCCCTGATAGAAGTGTAAAATTAGGTTGAAATAGATGTTTTCTTCTGCATAACTAGGATGGGAATCACATGCTTCTCTTTGACAGTTAAGCAGCTGAGGCATGCAGAGTCAAGACTTTCATCTCAGAACAAAGCATTCAGCAGGCAACAGAAATAACAGTGGTAGCATTCTAGCAACTTTATGCTGCACAAAGGAAAGAGGTTGGATATAAGGAGAAAATGAGTAAACAAATCAAATACAATAAATCATATTAACAAATCTATGAAAAAGCAGATAAGGTTACAACCTCTGACATTATTCTTGTATTTGCTGCATCTGTTCATCTCTGCTTTATGCATATGACAATTTTATTGTGAAGCTTTAAGTTAACCATTAAGTGCTGACAAAGCGGGACAAGAAACTTTGAGATAAAAAAATATGTCTTTTCTTTCTACCTCAAATAATATGTAGGCAAGAGCAAAGCTATTTTTCCACTGCACTTGATCTTTGCTTTTCTCTATGGTACATGCAATACTACTTTTTATGTGTAGACTTTTAACAAAGCTGGAACTAGATAATTCATTTCATTAAAAAGGTTCTAATTTGCAAGTACAGAATTCACCATGAGAATGAGAGAGTGTGAAACTACTTGGAAAGAATTCAGGTCACTTTAGAGCTCCCAGGCAGAAGATGAGTAGAAAATAGTTGCAAAGATAGAAACTTACTCCACATTTGAATTTTTTCATATTGCATAGGTCCATTTTACTAAAAACTACTCATCTTTCACACTTTATTTTTTTATTTCTAAGCACAAAAAGGTCATTTTTGCAGTGGAGATGACTTCTCACTGAGAACAGGTCAGTCCTAAGCAACAGCTAGCTCTGAAATTCAAAGTTTTAACACAGTTTGAAGAGAGGGCTCAAGATCTGCTGAAGTGAAATGACAAAAATATTTTTAGGAGATTTGCAGGGAAATGTACACCAGACACTTGCATAAGATACCAACACTGCTCATCAGGGCTCCTACGGACAAGTATAAGACAGAGGACCCATATGAATTCAGAAGTGTTTGGGGTTTCTTGGGGGGTGGGGATTGCAAGAAATGCAGGTGCCAATTAAATTTTGCTGAAATGTTAATACCAACATTAAAAGTGAAAATGAAAAAAAAAATTAATATTAACTTCCCCTCCTTCCATGGGGAATGCATCTGTTGTATTTCTATATATAACTCTTTCTCTTCATCTAACATCATTGCTTCCACTGCTTCAGTGAAATCTTTTATTTTGTGTCCTATCCACTGTGTGTTACTTCTACATAAAATGTGATTTTGATTTGCTCTGAAATTTGATTTCTGTTGGGACTTGTATATCTTTCCAGTGTCCAGAAATATAAATATTTTTGCTACCATCTGACTTAAAGAAGCCCATTCATGTGTGCATAATGAATAATTGATACTGAAAAGTTTTCCAAATTGCACAGAGTTGAAGTTAAAATATAATTATGAATTGTAATTATTGTAACTATATTATTCCAGAATTTTTTCACTCTCAGGCAAAAGTTATCCAAAACATGTAATTTTCCTATTTTCTTTGAGTAGATCCAGCAGAGATTATTAACCAAAGCTGAGGAAATTTTGAGCAAAAAGATATATTGGGAGAAAAAAATTAGACAGAGAAATGTGAATGAAAATTAGGAGTTTGAGAAGAGTTTATCAAATGGTCATGTCAAGAACAAGGATAACTTTCTTTAAAAGGCTCCTTGGTTCACTGGCAAAGTGAAGGCAGCAATCAAATAAAAAGCAATATAAAAAGGGGGGAAATAGATAACTGCTTATTGATATTGATTGCTATGAAGTGAAGAAGATAGATAAGGAAAGCTAAATACATCAGGGAATTATCCATGTGCTGCAGGGCTAAGGAAAAATCAAATGGAGTTTAAGAAGTCATAGTAATGGCATAGACTTATTGCTAGATGGAAATGGTAAAATTGTTAATAATGATGCAGAAGATGCAGAAATGTTCAAATGTTTCTGTTCTGCATTTGAAAAGCAACATAATGATGTAGTCCTGTCATGTAAGGATAATGAAGTACTTTCCAGTCCATTAATAACTGAGGAGAATGTAAGACAACATCTACTGGGGATAAACATTTTTTTAAAATCTGCAAGTGTGGATAACTTGACCCCAAAAGGAATTGGCTAAAGGGATCTCAGGCCCACTGATGTTTAATTTTAAATAAATCTTGGAATACCAGGGAAATTCCAGAAGAGTGAAAGAGAGCTAGTGGTTGCTATTATTCAAAAGGGCAAACAAACTGATACAGAATTCAACTGATAAAAAATTAAAGAACAGAATACAATTAATGCTACACAGTTTTATGGAAAATAGGTATTGTCAAACAGGATATTCTTTGAGCAGATTACAAACTTCATTGCTAAAAATAGCTGTATAGAAAAAAAGACTTTTGTGAAGCATTTTACTTAGTATCACACAACATTAAGATTAAAAAAATTGATCTATACAATATTTTCAAAATGATTCAATTGAATTAAGAACTGGCTAATCGACAGATCTCAGAAAGTAATTCTCAATGGAGCTAGTTAATATATTAATTATTATTATAATTATTATATGTTCTATTGGGGGTCCACAAGAATCTGTACTAGACCTGATGCTATTCAATGTTTTCATCAATGATCTGGAAGTAAATTTAAAATCATAGTTAAAAAAAAATCTGCAGATGACATACAGATTGACTCTGTTCCTGGAGTCAGGTAATTATAAGAGAATTTCAGATTCCATTTTTTAAAAATTTCTTTCTAGCCCTCATGACTACAGACAAAAAGCTTGAAAACATGACCCTTAAAGGGTTAGAAACCAGAATATCAAGAAAGAGAAATTGAAATGTATTATATTTTCAATGTGGGTATGCACTGATCTAACAGAAAATAAAACATTCACAATATTTTTCCATGTAATTTTAACGAATACCTGCTGTGACCATACATTTATTCATAAAAACAATTTTAGTATCCAGTATTTAAGCATTTTCAAGGAAATCTGTCAGTTCTGTACTTGCTGTACTCAATCTTTTTGCCTGCTATAGCAAGTGGTATTAAATAATTTATTGTAGGTGAAAACCAATCTGATATTAATATTATTCATACTCCTGCTCACAAAGGAACTTCATAAAATGTCCACCATTTAGGATATAGTGATATGTAGGGGGAGATCTCAATATTGATGCAAAAATAGTTATCAATAAATTATTATAATGTATTCTTATGTTAGGTCATTAAAAACTCATCTGCACCTTTCCTGAATGTAAGAATTGCTCACAATTATTTTATGACCATGCTGCTTGGAGAATATATAACAACATTTGCTTATGTTTTTGGTTGCTTATTTTATTAAATGTGATAAGAACATAAGAAAGGCTGTACTGGGTCAGACCAAAGGTCCATCTAGCCCAGTATCCTGTCTACCGACAGTGGCCAATGCCAGGTGCCCCAGAGTGACTGAACCTAACAGGTAAAGATCAAGTGATCTCTCTCCTGCCATCCATCACCCCCCTCTGACAAACAGAGGCTAGGGACACCATTCCTTACCCAGCCTGGCTAGTAGCCATTAATGGACTTAACCTCCATGAATTTATCCAGTTGTCTTTTAAACCCTGTTATAGTCCTAGCCTTCACAGCCTCCTCAGGCAAGGAGTTCCACAGGTTGACTGTGCACTGTGTGAAGAAGAACTTCCTTTTATTTGTTTTAAACCTGCTGCCCACTAATTTCAATGGGTGGCCCCTAGTTTTTCTATTATGGGAACAAGTAAATAACTTTTCCTTATTCACTTTCTCCACGCCACTCATAATTTTATATACCTCTATCATATCCCCCCTTAGTCTCCTCTTTTCCAAGCTAAAAAGTCCTAGTCTCTTTAATCTCTCCTCATATGTGACCCATTCCAATCCCCTAATCATTTTAGTTGCCATTTTAGATGTTCGCACTAAATAGAGAAAGTCCAGAAGGTTTCTGCTTTCTTCCACCTAGAGACAGGCCAAGTATTAGGAAAGATTACACCTGTGTGTTTACGTAGACTCTAAATGGCAGCTTTTTATAACTTTTATTTTGCTTTAGGTTTCTATGCTATTTTCTTTTATGCTGTTTTGAAAAACGTATATAAGCATTGGTTATTGTAATTTGTGCCTTGTACAACATATATAATAGAAGTTGCTAGTTGCAAGTGATATATATATATATCATATCGTTGATATAGTTGATATCATATATATCATATATATATTTGATATGATTGAGATATAGATAGATAGATATATGATAGATATAGTTACATGCAGGTCATAAATCCAAGAATCATTTTGTTCAAAAGGCAAACAAACCACAAGGGTCTTTATCAAAGAACACAATGAATCTCTTGTATAAGATACACTGCTGGAGAGGCTCTGGGGCCAATCACACCAGCCACTGCTGGAGCAGCCCCAGGCAACTAGCCCCAGAGAGTGCCCAAGCAGCAGTCCTAGGGGCATCCCTAGAGAGCACCTGAGCAGTGATCCTGGGGCAGCCCCAGGGCGAGACACACCAGATACTGCTGAAGCAGCCCCTGACCCAGCCACTCAGATGGTCACCGGAGCCATCTGCACCAGCCACTGCCCAGGCGTCCTGCAGCAGCAAGTCCCAGGGAGCACCTAAGAAGCAGCAGTCCTGGGGGCTTCTGGAGTAACAGCTCTGGGGAGTACCCGAGCATCAGTCTTGGGGACAGCCCTAAGGACCGCCCAAGCAGCAGCAGTCCTGGAGGCAGCCCCTGAAGGTGTTGGGAGAGCGATCCCTGAGGGCCTCAGAGCAGCGGGCTGCTGGAGACAGTCAGCCCCCACCACTGGAGCAGGGGATCCCCAGAGCAGCCAGGCCCAGGAGCAGAGATTTAGCAATGGGTATTTATAGTAAAAGCCAACTATAAGTCACGGGCTGTGAATTTTTGTTTATTGCCCGTGAGCTGTCCATGACTTTTAGTAAAAATACCTATGACTAAATCTTAGCCTTAGTTATTTGTAAATACTTATACAACTGTTAATATTCATTAACATCTTGAATGTTTTTCATATTTGTACCAGAAATATGTTATTCAGTATTCATTGTTATATCTCACTCATTATTCTCTCATTAAATGTTTTCAGTCAACCAATTAGAAAACAGAAAATACACAATGAGACTAAATCAGACATAGTGCAAATTAACTCTTCCCAATTCCCCCTAAATTGCGAAAATACTTACAAATATTAACAAGACTGGGACTTTTCAGCTTGGAAAAAAGATGACTAAAGGGGGATATGACAGAGGTCTATCAAAATCATGACTGCTGTGAAGAAAGTAAATAAGGAAGTGTTATTTACTCTTTCGCATAACACAAGAACTAGGGGTCAACAAATGAAATTAATAGGCAGCAGATTTAAAACAAACAAAAGGAAGTATTTTTTCATACAACGCACAGGCAACTTGTGGAACTCTTTGCCAGAGGATGTTGTGAAGGCCAAGACTATAACAGGGTTCAAAAAAGAACTAGGCAAGTTCATGGAGGATAGGTCCACCAAGGGCTATTTTCCAGGATGGGCAGGAATGGTGTCCCTAGCGTTCCCAAACCTAGGAATGGTTTGCCAGAAGCTGAGAATGCATCATTTGAAGATTACTTGTCCTGTTCATTCCATCTGAGGCACCTGGCATTGGCCACTTTCAGAAGACAGGATACTGGGCTAGATGGACCTTTGGTCTAACCCAGAGTGGCTGTTCTTATGTAGAATACATAAGTAGAAATCAGAAATAGTTTGTGAATCATTCACAAACTAAAAGAGGCCTATGTTTGTCAAAATGTTGGCTCAATGAATACTGTTCAATGAGCTGTAATTACCAATTACATCTACACTAGTCAGAACTCTTTGACTCACACTAGTCAATTTCTTAACAACTCTTAACAAAACTAAGCAATAAGGAGGAGATTTCCAAAGGCAAAAAAGGCATTTAGGTGTCTAAATCCCATTTGTGCCTTTGAAAATGTCCTTCACAAATCTATAAAGGCTCACTCTGTGTGTATTCGATACTTCTCTGTGTGCAATATTTTCAAAAACAAGTATTTGTGCTAAAAACTTGCATTAAATAAATTAAAATAAAATACCATAGCTACATTTTTGCAATATAATTAGTCATTCATTTTTTTCATACCTCGATGAAAATGACACAAATAGAGGATAATGTGATTTTAAAACCAAATCTATGCTTCAGATAGAATAATTAATTCAATAGGAGAGTTAGTAAGAAATGATATGCGTCTACCACAATTCAGGGGTGGTATTTTTTTAACCAATACATTGTCTAATGCATGCAAAAACTGGAAACTGAACAAAAAGCAGTTTTCATTTCCAAATCACTTTATAGTTATGCATTTGCAATTTAAGTAACATTCTTAAGCTTGTCTAATAGGCCTCCTGCCCAATACACCAAGTTCACACTGACCTCGGGGACATTTTCTTCTATACATATGTCATATATTTATTATTCTGTGAACCTAAAACTATAAAAGCGTTAAACTTCGGTGAGATGGTCTCAGAGTACAGGGATGCTGTACAGTTACTGAAACATAACTAGCTATCAGTTTCCTCAGCTATGTAAATTGCTGCACTCTGACTGGTGCTGGGAGTATGATTTGCATTGTCACTGTCAGGATTGCCTCCCCACTCTGAACTCTAGGGTACAGATGTGGGGACCTGCATGAAAAAAGAAATACCCCCCCCCCCCCTCGCCAAGCTTATTTTACCAGCTTGGTTTAAAATGTTTTTCCCCAGAACACAACTTCTTCTGTGTCTGGACTTAGTATGCTGCCACCATCAAGTGAGAATGTCTCAAAAAACATGAAGCCCCTCTTTCTCTTTCCAAAAAACCCCCAAACTTATTCCCTCCCTGGGAAGCTTGAGAGAAAAGCCTCGCCTGATCCTGAGAGACGTGCCCGATCCAAAACCAGGATCTTACACAATGGAAAACAAGCAGTCAGATTCTTAAAAGAAAGATTTTAATAAAAGAAAAAAGAAAGGAATAAATCCCTTATAACCATCAATAGAACAGCATCTACAATAATCAATAAAGAGTTACAGACAACCCCCTCCCCAAATTTCTCCTCCTGCTGAAGCTTACAGTATTAGAGAAACACAGAGATAAATTTCTATCAACTGAAAAGTTTTTCAAGTGATAAAAAGAAGGTAAACTTACTCACTACCTTACTTGATAAAAAGCTGATAGTTATAGTAAAAGAAATAGGTGTGGTTCATCCCATAGCTGAGTTGAACAGAGATGAGACCCAGAAAGAAACTGAAACTCAAAATCCTTTGTCTCCTGAGGAATTTCTCATTGGTCAGTTGTCCACCTCTCAGGTTACCTTTAGCTTAACCCCTTACAGGTAAACAGTAATTCTAGGCTACTTTATACTTATGATAGTTACTCTATTTATTTCCCTTTCTAAATCCCTGTATGCCAACTGGCTAATAGCAATTACCATCTAATCAGAGTGCAGGATTTTCAATAGTCACTGTATTATCATTTTTGAATTCCTATGCAGTGAATGCTCTACAAACTGGCTTACAATTATCAAGTTGTTTACAGAGATGCCACCTCTCCCTTAAAATGAAACAGAAAAAATCCAAAAGTTACATGAAAATAAAGAAAAAATAACAATCAGCAGATAAAAAGTAGTCTACCCATAAAAGAGGAAATTGTATTAAAAATATTGTTGTGGCAGGAATCATCAGATGGCCCTATTATACATAGTCTTACAAATTATTTTTATCAGTGTGCAAGCAAGATTTCAGCCTTTAAAGATATAGTGTATTGTTTGCTGTTAATTTTATTATGCAGTGATCCTTTGAGAGAAGCTGGCAGAGTTTCCTGTCTGCTTTATTAGCTAGATTTAGAGGTAATTCTCAGGAGAGAGTAGCTTCCTCAGAACTGGGTCATGGGTATGTGGGCTGAGATTTGTGGAAGAACAGCATGAATGCTTTTTGTGACTGTCTCTGTTTCAGGACTGGTGTATTTGTTTAAGTAAAGTTAGTTACACTTATACCCACCCTGTTTCACTGATTTCTCCTCCACTAGGGAGCCGGCAACTGTATTTTAAAACTGACTAATTTTGCCTTCAGGCACAGCCCCTCACCCACTATAGTCAATGATACTTTTACCCTTTTATCCAAATCTGAGTCTGACATGCAGCAGAGTATGTACTATTTCTCTTCAGCTTGTGACAATGTTGGTCTCACAATCAACATGAAGAACACAAAAGTGATGTACCAGTCTGCACGAGAAATCCTTACATAGAGCCTGCTATCACAATGAATGGTGAAACCCTCCAGGCAGTGGGCAAGTTCATCTACCTAGGGAGTACAATCACATGCAGTTCACATCAATGATAAAACCAACGTGTCCTTTGGCAGACTATGTGCCAATGTGTGGGAGTGCAGAGGTATGAGTCAACAAACAAAACTGAAGGTCTACAAAGCCATCATGTTGCCATGTGAAACCTGGACAGTGTAAGACACCATATTATGAAGCTGAATCAGTTTCACGTGGTCTGTCTGAGGAAACTAGTGAAGATAAGATGTCAAGACAAGGTTCCAGATACTGAAATTCTCATATGGGCAGATATTCCAAGCATCCATATTCTGTTAATGAAATCACAGATGAGATGGACAGGCCATATCACCAGAATGTCAAATAAGCAACTGCCAAAGAAGATATTTTATGGGGAGTTAAAAGGAGGGAGGACAGAAGAAACATTTCAAAAGACTCCCTCAAGTTTTTCTTGAGGCATTTCAGCATTGGCCCAGAGTTTTGGGACTATCTCACTTATGATCATTCTATTTGTCAAAGTGTCATTCTACGTGGAGCTGCAGTCTATGAACAGAGGAGAACTGCTGGGCCAGAGCAGAAGCGCCTGCAGCATAAATCTCACAACAGCAGCATGTCCTCGGTTAATCAAATAACCCACAGTGATATCTTTTGTACGGTGTGCCACAGAGAGTTCAAGCTCAAATTGCCTGATCAGCCACTCACGTATTCACAGAAACCAAACCAATCAGTGATGATGTGATAAATGAAGTGGGGGTGTAACTTCCTTTTATGGACACCCAGCCAACTAGTCAGCTATAAAGTCGCTCTTGGTAGATGTTTTCTACTTGCCTTATCTGTAAAGGAAAGGCAAAGAAAAAAAGTGGGCACCTCACCAAAAGAGCCAATGGGAAGGCTACAACTGTTTAAAATAGGGAAAGAAACTTTCCCTTTGTCTGTTGCTCTCAGGAAAGAGGGGAATACACTGAAGTTACTAGCAGATTGAGATATGGGATGGCAAAAAGGAGGGCCAAAGTATCCTCACAATTTCATGTATAGTCATTGCTCTTCCAAAGGTTATAGTACTGAGGATTTTATTGATAAAGTGGAGTGTCTGAATCATGATCAGTAGTGTAATGGAAATAACAAAACAAAATGAGTTAATCCACTTGTCACCATATAGCATTAAAAGTTTCATGCTTGAATAATAAGAGTATAGCAAGTGAAACATACTATTCACCACCTGACCAGGATGGTTGCAGTAATTGTCAGATGCTCAGGGAGATTAAAGAGACTACAAAAACAGAAAACCCAATGGGAGATTTCAACTATCCCCATACTGACTGGGTATATGTCATGTCAGGACAGGATGCAGAGATAAAATTTCTAAATACCATTAATGACTGCTTTTTGGAGCAGCTAGTCCTGGAACCCACTTGGGAAGAAGCAAATCTGGATTTAGTCTTAAATGGAGTATAGTATCTCGTCTAAAAAGGTGAATATAAAATAGGTAATAGTAATCATGATGTAATAACATTTAACATCTCTGTAACACGGAGAATACCAAAAGAAACCCACGATGGTAGCATCTAACTTCAAAAGGGGAAACTACACAAAAATGAAGAAGCCAGTTAAATAGAAATTAAAAGGAACAGTCACAATGGTGAAACGCTTACACGCTTCATTAAAATTATTTAAAAAGCACCATAACAGAGAGGCTCAAACTAAGTATATACATCAGATGGAGAAAAAAAAACTCAGTAAGAGGACCAAAAAAATGCCACCATAGCTAAACAGCATGTGAACTATCTATGATAACTTAAAGACGGTTGAGGCAAAAAAGCATCCTTCAAAAATTGAATGTCAGATCCTACTGAGGAAAATAGAAAGGAGCATGAACTCCGACAAATCAAATCTAAAAGTACAATAAGGCAGGCCAAGAAAGAATTTGTCTAGCAAAAGACAAATATTTTTGCTGTTAGTGTTTGTAGGCATATCAGAAACAGGAAGCCTGTCAAGCCACCAGTGTGACCATTGGACAATCAAATTGCTAAAGAAGCACTCATGAAAGTCAAGGCAGTTGCAGAGAAGCAAATTAATTCTTTATATAAATCTTCATTGCAGAGGATGTGAGGGACATTTCCACACCTGAGTGATGCTTTTTAGGTGACAAATCTGAGGAAGGGGGTAAACAATGAGGTGCAAATTTTTCAGACTATTATCCAAGATAGTTAAGTTCATAGCTGACTGTGAACAGTTGCCCAGGAATATAATTAAACTGGGTGACTGTGCTGCAAAATGGTAGACGAAATTCAATGACAACAAGAATGCGCATTGGAAAACATAATCCCAACTATACATACAAAATGACAGGGGCTAAATTAGCTGTTACCACTCAAGAAAGAGATCTTGGAATCAATGTATTCAAAGAACTATCCACATCAGCTCAATGTGCACAGCCAAAAAAGCTAAAAGAATGGTCGGAACCATTAAGAAAGGGATAGATAATAAGAAAGAAAATATCATAATGCCACTATATAAATCCATGATACACCCACAGCTTGAATACTGCATGCAATTCTGATCACTCCATCTCAAAAAAGATAAATTAGAATTGGAATAGATGCAGAAAAGGTAAACAAAAATGATTAAGGTTACGGAAGTGTTTCCATATGAGGGGAGATTAAAAAGACAGACCATTCATCTTAGAAAAGAGATAACTAAATGGGGGATATGATAGAGGTCTATAAAATCATGAATGGTGTGGAGAAAGTGAAGAGGGAATGTTATTTACTCCTTCACATAAACAAGAAATAGGGGTCATCCATTGAAATTAATGGGCAGTGGGTTTACAACTGATGTAATAAAGTATTTCTTCACACAACATACCATCAACCTGTGGAACTCATTTTCAGAAGATGTTGTGAAGACCAGAAAGCATAACCGTGTTCAAAAAAGAGTTAGATAAATTCATGGAGCATATGTCCATCAATGGCTATAAGCCAAGATGGTCGGGGACACAACCACATCTTTGAGTGTCCCTACTAAATCTCTGACTGCCATAAACTGGGTCTGGATAACTCAATTGCCTTATTCTGTTCATTCCCTCTGAAACATCTGGCACTGCTAGAAGATGGGATAGTGGCCTAGATGAACCATTGTTCAAATCCAGTATGGCCATTTTTTGTTAAACCTCCTCTTACAGTCCCAGGATAAATTATGTATATTGCACATAATCATACAGCTCTGGGGGAAGCACTGCAAAGGTGAAATCCATACCTTCTGTTCAAGAATATAAATGCAGCTGAAGCCATGGAAGCCAGTGTAGCTATCAAACTGCTACAAAACAAAAAGGACAGAAAAGTTTGGATAGTAGATGCTTGCCACAAATAAAGACAGAACAAAAATCTAACTATTTGAGAATAATCAATAGTAGCACCCAACAAAATGGAATCCTAAGGGTCACACAACAAAGTCACTTAGAGTTTTCACATGAAACCAAAAAATAAATGAGAAAGTATATCCAACGTATTCCCTTCGGTTTATCTCATAACGGGGAGTGGGAGGGGGATTTTAAAAAGTCTTCTTTCAGACTTGGTGTATCAGAGTTTCCATCACCAAGCATTCAAAAATCATGGGTCAGACTCCATCAAAAATCATGAGAGATTGAAAAAACCTGACATTACTGCATCGCCTTCTGATTTGAGCATTTAAATGAGAAAATCTCCTGCCCCCAATTTGTGCATGACCTTTTCAAGCTCTAGAATATAGAAGCACAAGATGAGTAGCAAAGTGAACAAAGAGACTGAATGCAAGGTTCAGATAATGGCAACTCAAGATTATTTTGAAATATACATTTCTTGGGCACATTTTCCTCTTTCTTTGGATATTATTCAGGCTACTATTCAGATATTCTCACCTCTCCTGATTTTTCCAGTAAAAGGTTTGAAGGAACTTTGAACCAGTATAATTATCCTGCTTTTTTTTTTTTTTTTTTTTTACTAAATTGAGGTTAGCTGTGTTTTAACATATATTGAAATAAGACAATTGAATCTGTAGCTGTGCAGGATTTAAGTACTTTGCAATGTTGTAAAATGGAAAAAATATATTAAATGTTAAATATAAAAACAAATGCAAACTAACTTGCACAAACTCATATTCCCTACTATCGATTTGTTTAAACATATTCAGATAATTTGACATCATTCTAGTTCCAACATTTTTCCATACAAACTAGTTACCATCACTACAAAACACTGCAAATTCTAGGTCTAGATAAAGCAGTGTTACATGCCTTCTTATTTTGACATAAGTTGCATGGCTTGCACCTCCTGTAAAGTGAAAAAATGCAACCCAAAGAAAATGGCTAGCAAGTCATATGAATGCGAATGTGAATGCTTAAAACCAGTATAAATGAAAATGTGAGCATAAATCCTGACAACCAAAATGCTGTACTTTGCAGACTTCTCACACAGTGTTATGGAAAACTAGAACCTTACACTTGAATGTCCTTGTGGACCAAATTCATCCCACTCTGATTCAGCTGATCTCAGAGGAATAATGGAGGGATGAATTTGGACTTGTGTTTCCAAACTTGGAACCATATTAACTGTACTACTTGAAACTTACCTAAACTTAAAAAATGTTGTTGGGATTTTACCTAAGAGAATATAAAGCTCTTGTCAAAAACAATGGAAACCATGGTACTAGAACTCTGTGAAGTTTTTAAGATATGTTTGAGATGATTTTTTAAAAACAACATTTAGACATAACAGGCACTACTGGCACCATTTAATACAGCATTCCACATAATTAAATATTTTACTGATGTATATGTGACACCAAATATCTCCTGACACTTGATTTGACAAGTGATACTCATAGGAAAGCATTTCATAACAGTACTGCATATTGAGCTATACAGTCAGACCTGTGAATGTATCATCGCAGGCAGAAGGCCGAGCTTATTTTTTTCTATTCCCGAAAAAGCAGAATAGACCATAATTCTAAAGGCAGGACATGTGGTACATCTAGAAGCCCTTATCATGGGATAAATATTTGGTTTTGTTTACCCTATGCTTTTGATGAAAAAGTTGCCCTGCAAGAAAACTGTGTTAATAGGATGCTGTGAATGAGGTAATCAGAGGATCACCTGGAGCATATAGTTAAGATGACTAGAGGGCTCTTCCAAAAGTAACAGCTGCTCTAAAATAATATCTTTTCAAAACTTTTTTTTTGCTTTGATTCAGCCATGAAACCTACAAGAAGGGGGCAGATCTAGTGTAAAAAAAAATCTGATAAAATTTGAGTGTGGGATGAAGAACAAAACTTTTATTATTTGTGGAAGGAGAAAGGATGTCGGCTCAGGTTAGACACTGATCTGCCTTCAGAAAGCATTTGAAAGAGGTGGTGAGATTGAGTTTGAATTAATCCACACTAAAATGAAAAAAAAAAATCTTATGCTACTAAAAAGCAAAATCCTGTTTCAAAAACAGTGAAACTATCAGCATATAAATAATTGGGGTCTATTCATGATGGGATTCTGTCTGTTGTTTTGTTATTCTTATAGCTAATGACCTCCCCCATTTTACATTACTGGGTCTTCTTGACCCTGACAGGTTTAAAAAAAAAAAGAGAGAGATAGTTCTGAAAAATAATCTTCCAAGATTTCACTACCTATTCTAGTAGCATAATTCTAAGGTGCATGCTCGTCCATTATGGCTCTTGATATTTAATTAATTTCAATTCTGAAAGTGTCTGTCTGATTCAGGTTCTTTATTGACTGAGGGGGGCAGAAAAGAAAAAACTTCTACAAATTCTAAAACAATCTCCTCTCTCTCTCTTCTCTCCCTCTCTAGCTCTAATTTCTATGCTAGGAAGGGTCAGTGGGTTGCTTATTTCTTTGGAGCATGTCATTCAGGAAATCAGTACAATCAATTTGCATTGTGAGAGCTCAATAGTATTTGGTAAAGTTCCACTTGATCATTACCTGTTAGGTTCACTCACTCCGGGACACATGGCATTGGCCACTGTCGGTAGACAGGATACTGGGCTGGATGGACCTTTGGTCTCACCCAGTATGGCCATTCTTATGTTCCTGTGCTCTTTAACTGATATTTTTGTAATGAACAAAAAAAAGACAATTCTTAGGTAGAATAAATCATGTTCAAAACCTCCCAATCATCTTGTTTACAAGGGTCCTAGCTGAGACAACAGTTCAAATTTCTGAAGAAGAGAGAAAAAGATGACAACTGGACTACTTCAAATTATCAAGATTCCAGCTGAAATATAAGACAACCTGTCACAGTGCTATACTAGCTTTCAATGGGAAGAAACTGATTTGGAATTATTCACTCACTTGGGACTTAAGGCATCCAAATATAGAAGGTGGTCTGCTAAAGAAAGCTACTCAAAAAGGAAAAACCAAGACGATATATCATGTCAAAAAAGAACAAGAGTCAAGAAAAGACTTAATGCAACTTTACCTGAGGGTGACCTGTTACAAAAATCCATGTTCTACAAAAGGATAAATATGACTATTATATCAAATTGGGGCTTACCTATATGATGCATTAGTCTGCACCAGAGAGGTGCAAGTTCTAGAGCACACTATCTTGTCACACACTAACTTGCCCATGTGGACCCTCTTGGCATGAACTAAAAGTTCCCTTGTGTGATTTAATTTCAGACAGTGCTATATTAACATGCACTAAAGAACTTTTAGTGAGGAACCTAGGAAATCACACACACAAATACTACATTAAGAGAACATTGTAACGATTACAAAGTCAAGGACTCAGAAGTTAGGAAATGCCAGAATTAGGGTAGCCAGTGCAACCATAGTTCATCCCCCTTGTCATAAGTTTTTAATTACCTAATCATATTTTCCACAAGACCCCTTCCTCATGCAGTGCACAGGAGGGTCCTATGTTCTTCAGGTAAATCAAGATTGGGCCGTGAAGGAGGCTGCTGTCTGTAGAAATCATTTGTTGTGAAAGCATTTGTTGTGAAAGCATTTGTTGTGAAAGCTGGGAACTGCGAAAGTGAATGAGACTGGGCATTGGAGGAAAGGAAAGGAGGGTCTCATGATTAAGGCCATTGAATACTGGAAAATTAGATTCTATCCCTGCCTCTGTCTCTGTGGTTCTCAACCTTTTTTTCATTTGCAAACCCTTAGAAAATTTTGAATGCCGTTGCAGGACCCTTTGGAAATCTATTGTCTGTATATATGAATGATGTTCAGTCAGTTTTCAGTCTAAATCTTTCATGGATCCCTTAGACAAAGTCCTTGAGACCACAGGCTGAGAACCACTGACTTTAACAAGACTTTTCACATGTTGTCATTAACTCATTTTCTGATTTTCCAACTTACTACCTTAAGCTCCAGTTTGCAGAATTGCTGAGCACTCATAATTGTTACTGAAGTCATTAGGAGCTGTGCTTTGAACATAAAAAACTGCTATATAGTGCTAAGTACTCTGAAAAATCACAGCTTAGTCATCTCAAATTGGGCATCCAAAATTAATGGATACGTTTTACCTTAATCTGTCTGTGCCTCAGCTTCCCACCACCTCCTCATCTCACAGAGGTGAGAATAATACCACCTCCTCTTCTCACAGAGGTGCTGTGAAGATAACATAATTAATGTTTGTGAAGCACTTGGATATTAGTGATGAACATCACAGAAAAGCCCATGAGGAACTTAATAATTCTGTTTTCAGAGTATGGTTTGGATGGTGTGCAGTAAATAACACTGACTGATTAGGAGAAAACAAATTTTTGAATACCTGCTCATTAGGTGAGCACCATCCATCCTGTGCAGTTAATGAAGCAAAGATCCTATAGAAAAAAATAGGATGTGATCGTATAATTAAAGACTGAATAATAAGTCATACATACTAGGGGACTGAATTAAGGTTACAGAAGCAACCTTAGTCTACCATTCCTTGATTTTTGAGTGCTTGACTTTGTAACCTTAATAATTCTTTTTAACATAATTTATGCTTACGTGATATAATAGAAATAACAATAAATACTTGGCATGTATACACCTTTCATCCCAAAAATTCATGATTTTGCAGGACGATTATTATAAACATGTTGAATGTTAATTCCTCTCCTCCACCAAGCTATAGAGACTCCTAACTGTGTTTCCTCCATGCTATAGTGTGGGTGACAGCAGCGTGTTATCGCTAAGGCCAACAAGACCTAGGCCTAGGATGGCAAATTTGCAGGGGTGGCAAATTTATAATAGCAGCATTTTTGTAATTGTGGCATCAGTGACACTGTGATTCTACCAATCATAGCGCGTATTGAAAACCACCAGTGATGCACAACGCCATTTAGTAAACATACTCGCAAGCATCCTAAACGTTAATAAATAGTATATTTGACATATACCGGACCTCTGCTTGAATGCGGGGTTTTGGATCTATGCGCGGTCCCGTGCTATAAGTGAAATTACGCTACATAGACACGTGTTCAAGCGAGGGTCTGCTGTATTTGTAATTTTATTTATAATAAAACTTGTAAATGTTCAATTATTTTAATGATATTTAGATTCATTTTAATTCAAACGAATTTGTAAAAAAACTAAAACAAGTTCACATGGGGCCAGGGAAGGCCATTATTTCTGGGCCTAGGGGCAGCAAAATCATTAATCCCCCACTGGTGGGTGAGAAGAGCTGATAAAAGGTTGCTACAAAATGGCCTGGACATTCCATCCTACCTCACCCACAGCAGCACAAGAAAGCCAAGATGGCTTCTCACTCCTGGTGATTAGGAAGAAGTATGGTCTTGCTGAGGGAGGAAGAGTCAAGGAACAGCTGCAGCTTCCAGGGGAACCTATCATTACTTACATAGCAAATTGCAGTACTTGTTAACGAGATAGTTCCTAGATTGATTTTCTGCCATAGTTACAAGGGCCAACAGAAGAGGCAGGAATTCACAGCAGGTGGGGACCCAGCCAGTGGCTACATAGCATGCAATACAGCTGAGAGGGCAGAGACTGACACACACAGCAGAAGCTGAGCATGTGGGAATGACCATGTATTTCCCAGAGGGCCCCTGGCTTCTGCGTAATGGGTAGCCTGTTAGTGCCTTACTTTTATTATAGATGCAGCCATGTGCCCCACGTTGAGGGGATAACAACTCAGGACATTTCAATGCAAAGCAAACTCCAGTTCCGCCCAAGTTTTCCCTTCTACGGATTTTTTCCTACATTGTTAGCAGCACTGTCTATAATTGCTTAGACCAAGCCAGGACATGAAAAGGGCCTATACTGTGATGCTAGGTAGCACAGACTCTGTTTAGTTATTCTAATCTAGAAACTAGAGAAGCAGGAAGAATTACAGGGTCTTGTCTATATCCAATTACTTCAATACAGAAAACTTCACATTAGTTTTAATCACATTTTGTCTTCTCTATTGCAATGGATACTGCTGCTGCATGTCCTCAAACAAGAGATCTAGTAAAGAGAGTAAAACAAAACAAAGGAAGGAAGGATATCTACTTGTTTACCCTTTTTATACCTAGAATTGGTAATAGAGACAATTACATCGCCTCAAGATCCAACTCTCTTTACCAGTATTGTATATTACTAGGACTTCAGCTGGGCAATGTGAGAGGCAGTTAGGTTTTTGGCTTGAATTAAAATGTGCCCACTAGTGATCAGTAATTCAAACCATTTTATCTGATAACTAGCCTTGGGGTGTCTCTAGAAAACGGATACTATGCCTCTGTTGTTTTGTATTTCAGTGCACTGAGCTAACATATTGGAAACGGTTAATATGTACAGATGAGGAGTGGCCACTGTGGCTCACCAGACATATGCAGCTCTTTTTACAATGAAAATGCAGCTTTTGGAACCACCCATGCCCTATCCATTCTCCACCTACCAGACTGGGAGTGGTGGGAGATCAGAACCTCTGCCTTGCAGTGGGGTGGTGGGGTAGGGGCTTCTGCCCAGAGGGGAGAGTCGCCATCTCATGGATTCTGCCCAGCAGGAGCGGGGCTGAAGCCCTGAGCCTCATCAAGCTGCTGCCATGGGAGTGAAGCCCCAACCCCTGGCAGCTGTGCCCTGGCTCTTGAATTTCTGAACATAGAGTCATATCCAGCTCGGAGGGCCAGCAAGTTTGGCCACCCCTGGTCTGCATACTTTTAGATTAAATCACACCACTCTGCAAGCCTTAGTTTGAGTCTGAAAAGTAGGTGTAGAAATGAGCAAATAGTTTACTTTTTGTTTTACCAGGATGTATGGTATTGGGATTCATTCTTTAAGTGTGAAATTGACCTTTGGGCAGATGGTCTATTTTTTCAGAGAAAGAGGGAGCTTGGGACCTGGTTTCTGAGGCAGTAGAAGATTTGAGAGATTAATCTTTGCCCCATGAGTTTTCACTTACCCAAACTGGAGGCTTCACAGTCACACCACTATGACTTTTCGAGCAGGTGTTCCAGTTGAAAACCAGACACCTGGCAACCCCACACCTCTCCTTGCATCTCTGAAGTGATGGATACTATTGGAGACTTATGGAGTGGATTATGGTCTCATGGATCTTCACAAAAGTCAGCAACAAACTCATTCAAAATGAGCAGGAGTTTTGCATGAGTGTGGCATGGAGAACAGGACCCATATACACAGTTACAGTGAGTTACTGATATGGAACAGTGGTATGTTTGCAGAAGGAGCAGCCCTGAAATAACTAATCCAACACACTTAGCAACTTCCAGTATAACGAGAGGGTTATTTTTCACAAAAACAACATTTCACAATATTTGTTGAGTTTGGAAGATACAGAAAGAAGAACATTAAGTTAATTTAAAAAAAATTACTACAGATATCTGAAGACTAAAATGAGTGAGATTCAAATAAACAACAAATAAAGAAATTCTAATTCTGTATGGAATTCCTTTAAAAAATTTCCAATGATCCTTTAAATACTAATTGTCCTACAGCACTCAGAATTTCCCCTTATTTTAATACCACTGTAATCTATAAATCAGAGTTGTAAAACTGGACCAAGCTTGTATGTTCAACTCTGCAGGTTGAGATTTAACACTCTCTGTTCCCTCCCTGTCCTGCACAGATGCACTCCTGCCCTCACCCTTCTTCCAAACACAGTGTGTCTTGGTCCTGACCCTCAGCTGTGCTACATCCCCACTATAGTCTTCATTAATATTACAGACCATGACAAATTTAAGTTGAAGTCAAGAGACTCCTGATCTCAGAACCATTTAAACATTGTGGGTTAGCATTTTCCAGAAGAAGCTGACTCTTTTGGTAGCTATTAGCTAATACGTCCTTACTTTTACAAAATAAACCATACCACAGCATTTAATAGTGTTGTGAAATATTATTCTAAATAATTAAACTCTGTGTAAATGTAAAAAGGAGTAAAGTAATGCATACTGCAGTAGTGCCGCTAAAAATCAGTAATAATCACTAAACTTAGATTAGCTGTTTGCAGAGAAGTGTAAGGAAACCATTTCTGATGAGGTAATGAGATCTTCTTACTTGCAAAATTAAAGTTACCAAGGTTCTAAAATGTATATCCAGAGTCTGTAGTTCTTTTATAATACTTTTCACTTAAAAGCTCCTTGCACCCAGTGATCTAAGAGCACTTTTAAAAAGTTGTTAAATACTGCTGTTCCCATTTTACCCACCCATGGTCACTCACCAAGTCAGTAGCACAGTCATATATCCTAGATGTAGATTTATTCTGCAGTTTATTGTGTCTTCTCACCCTTTGTTTTCTTCTTCTTCTGAATCCAATGATAAACTAAAAGGAATTTACTACTCTCTGCAAACATACATGATTACTCATCTACTTACATTATGGCATGTTATCACTGTTTATTTTCACTCATGTACATCTCTGCAAGTGAAAGAAGTCATTGCTATTTGCAAGGCCCTTAAAAAAAACAAAAACAAAAAACCTCTCATCAATCACAGGTTCAGCCCTGGTTCTTGTCAAATCTATTAGGAAAAAAGTGTCATTTACAGTGCTTTTCATTTGTGTAGCCCTAACCACTACCAAGTGGATTGAGATTGCCTTTTCATAGTTCACAAGGGACTTTTACAGCTGTCATATGTAAGTAAGCCTTAAAAACCATTTCTCAAAGCAAGATTTATTTGAGGGCTAGCATGTGGTGACAAATGTTCAAGGAATAACAAAATCCCTTGTACTGTGAGTTCCTTGATGTTCCTGTTTATTAATGTTCATCTTTTTCTCATAACTCAAAGTCATAACATTGGCCTATGATTAATACACCCTTTGGAGACAAATAAAATGAAACATGTCTCTTTGCTTCTCCAAATAAGAAAAATCAGGTCCTTAAAAAGTTAACATGCCAGCTGCCAATAATTATATTTCATGCTTTTCCAGTGAAACTTTTAACTATGGTGTCACAACCAAATCTTCCATAATATAAAAGAAAGTAATATTCTTCCTCTAGTTTAAAACAAAAGGTATTTCTTTTATTCTTTTATTTGTTTAAAACCAATTTGTGTTATAAATAGGAACCAGAGGGAAAGTATAATAGCAATAATTTCAGTACACTCTTAAAATCCAAAGAAGGAATTTTCTGGTTTGTCCAATATGCTGAATATTTAATGTTGCTGGCTGGGTGAGTTTGTCTCTTGCACCAGCTAGGGTGACCAGATCTCCCAATTCTACAGGGACAGTCCTGGTTTGGGGGTCTTTTTCTTATATAGACTTCTATTACCCTCAACCTCTTGTCCGATTTTTCATATTTGCTATCTGGTCACCCTAGCACCAACCGAAGTTGTTCCAAGAAATGATATTACCTCACCCACTTTGTCTCTCTAATATCTGACACAGCTACATCTACACTGCATACGTTGTTGGCTCTGAGCAATGTTCTCTATCTTTTTAATACATTTTCTTCTATGTTAAAGAAAGAACAAGAAAAAAGAATAAAAGACTGGACCCTGCTGTTTTTATTCAGGCAAAACTCCCATTGCCTCCAGTGAGAGTGAGTTTTGCGTGAGACACATCTACAGGTTGGGACTGGTCTGGTAGGTTAACTATACGGTGGTAAAAGCAAGACTCCCTTCCTTGGAAATGTGTCTCCATCTATGTAATAACTTACTGATGTGTAAGGCACTCTAAATTAGTTTTACTCACACTCTGAAGAGCCAGAAGAAAGCTGTAAGGGCCTGTCCTACTTTAACTTACACATTCCCATTAGGTGCTTTTGCTACATTCCTCCTTTCTTGCCCCTTCATTTCAGAGAGCCAAATTCAAGGTGGTGTCTAGACCTTCCTAAATAATGTAATCTTTCCTCATAAACCTCTCTCTTCAGCTCCATTGCTATTCTTTGAGCCCCCTTCGTTCTGTCAATGTCACACTGATAATGTCGGGCCCAGCAATGGGCATAGCATTCAAGCTGCAATAAACACCAGACCTATATACAAATGCATCATTACCTCTTTGCTACATGAGGAACTGCTTCTGTGTATGTAGACCAAACTTCAATGCCCCTTTTTTTGCTACCATGGATAACTCACTCATTGTATGTCAGCATTAATGTTTCCAGGTTTCCACTTCACATGGAAATTAAAAGTAAATAATGCAAAATATTTAGGGAAATAAAACATATTAGCACCATAACCTGATTCTAAGAGTAACCCTCATCGTACTAGGAAACAGAAAGAATAGCCATGTTAACTATCCCAATCAAAACTAACCAACAAAGCTTGAAATTCTAATATTTATTATAAGCTCCTTACAAAGAAACAATCTACAGGTTAAGAATTAGGTGATTTATTCTGCAAAGATTTACATTTGTGCTTGACTTTACACACTGTAAATAGACACATTGTCTTCAGTGGGTGAAATCTTGGACATAGTGGTGTCAATGGCTGTGACATTAAGCACTCCTGTATTCACACCCTACAAAGTACTGTAATAATCTTTGTACAAAATATGCCTGTGAGGTATCATTTGGAAACCAGGGACTCATTGATCATTAATATTCTTGCATGATCTATGTACATGATAGGTATGAAGAGCCATGGATACATGCTAGAATTATGACTAAAGTGTGTTTAAACCAGGCACATTGGGGGAACTGGTAAACAGCTCTGCCTTAGAAAAAGAATGTATATTTGATTGTCTGACTGGCCTGATCCTCAGGCAAAGACAATGAAGGTCTAGTTACATCTTATTTAAACAAAGCTATTAAGCTAAGAAGTGCGGGGGTTGGATGCAAGAGCAGAGCTTCCTTTACCACTAGACACAATAAATTGATCTCAGAATCAACGGCTATACTCCACCTCGGCAGGAGGAGTAAGCAGAGTCAGCGGGGGAACAGCCTTGGTCAACCCGCCACCATGGGGATGGCCAGGTAAGTCTAACTAAACTACTTCGACTTCAGCTACGTGAATAGCTTAGCTGAAATTGCATATCTTAGTTCAAATCTCCCATCCAGTGTAGCCCAGTGTCTGACTGGCCTGATCCTCACAGCTTGAATATACTTCACATTGAGAAGTAAACCTCAAAACAATCCATTTCAAAGTTTCAACGCTGTATAAAGACAGAGGGTTTGAACCTCAAGTGATAAATAATGGAATCAACAAACTGTAGACAATATTACTGTATTATAAAATCATAAAGCATGAGGTCTTTTATGAAAACTTGTGACACACTCTTAATTAATATCATTGTCAATGGTATATATTAACACAACAGAAGGAATTATGGATACTCATTGATATTAGGCTTTCCAGTCTGTGACAAAACAGAGGGAGAAACTGACTTTCCTCCAGATAGGAGGGAAGGCAACTATCTACCTGTCTCCAGTGAAATTAAGCAAGCTGTGACCTGAAATAATGGAAGCCTCATTTACAGAAATCATAGGAGGGGAAAAACATGATGATGTCATCCTTCCCCTTAAAGAAAGGTCACTGAGCTTTGGGAGATGTAAACAAATAGACAAGCCATCTTTGGCATCCATCACAAGACAGATGCAAGAAAACAGAGCTCTTGCAAGCTATGAAAGATGCGTCCTTCAGCCAAGTGGGGGTTGAAGTCGCTGGAAACTGAATAGAGGTGAGAAAACATCTTGAACAAAGCCTGTACTTTACTATATTAAGTTTTAAACTTTTGGGGCATGTGTACATTGCAGTTAAAAGCCTGCAGCTGACCCGTGTCAGTTACTTTGGCTCACAGGCTCAGGCTAAAGCTAAAGCCTGTTTAATTGCAGTCTAGATGTTCATGATCAGTGTAGACATACTCACTAGTACATGTTTTCACTTTTATTTGCTTCTGAATTTATTCTTTTTACTTAGTGTCATTGAATCTATGTTCTACTGTTAATAAATTTGTTTTATTCTTACTATAAACCAACTCAGTGTTGTGTTTAAATGGAAAGATGCATATACCCCAGCTAATAAACTGTGATGTGTTTGTGTCTCTTTAGAGAAACAAGTGAACCATATTTTTTCTCTGAATTATCCAGAAGAGGACTGGTCATTGCAGAACATATGGTTTTGGGGAAATCTGGTACTTGTGGTACGTTGAGGTCACCTTGTTGGTTGCAACCAGGGCTGCTGGAAACCAGAGAGGGGCTGTAGAGAGACTGGTGAGGACAGAGCTGCTGAACTGTGGTTGTCTAGCATGCAAACTGAGTGCTTGTAGGCTGGTTGCAAGCATGGGAGTTGGAAGCAGCAAAGCATCACACACCACTCAATGTTGCAGGGCAAGTTGTGACAACACTTCGCTGATCTGGACTGCACCCCCAAACTTTAGTCACAATGACAAACTGCCATTTATTTCAATGAGGCCAGGATTTTACCTACGGTCTTCAATGGGACTATTTACAATATGTAAAGTTAAGAACAGGAACAAATCTTTGCAGGTTCAGGGCCTGGAGCCTGGTCTACACTATAAAGCTTTGCCGGCATAAATTGCCTTCTGTCAGAAAATTTGCAGGTATCCAAACCCATCAACCCTGTCACTAAAACAAACACAAGAATTCTTCTGCCTTATGCGGGATCCATAACTCTGACAAAAACAACGAAGAGTCCTTGTGGCACCTAACAGAGGGGAGATTAATAAGCATCACAAGAAGTTGTGCAACTTTTAAAAATAAAATCACATGAAATAAACATTATTGAATGGAAAAAAGGGAATTGGAGAAACTTGATCCCAAGCTCCCATAATTCTCTGAGCAAAGTCCTGGTACCCCACCATGAATTGCAAAAACGTCCCAGAAGGCAGCATGTTGGATAGTAGCGTCGGGGACATTGGAATGCCTAAACATGGTACACTGTAGCTTTTGCCAGCACAACGTCTCATGGCAAGGACACACCACAAATGCAAAAGCAGCCAACTGTGCATATGTTCTACTGCTACAGCAATATCAGCAGCTGGCAAAAAGTTCTACTAGTAAAACCTACTAGTGTATACATACCCTTAGATTATAAGCCGTTTGGGGCAGGAACTTCATACATATGGGTCTTCATATGTGTTTGATTAGAGTCTACTATAATGAGGCCCCAATCCTGATGTGGATGTCTGAATCCCACTGCACTATAAATAATGAAGTGATGAATTATTTGTAGCAATTATTCAGCAAATCATTTTGAATAACAAATACATTCAGAGAAATTAGCTGTTACCAAAAAATTTGCTGATAGAACAAGGGGATAAATTCATCAAATACATTATTCACTATGAATTATTTTGCAGTTCCAGTAAATATATGGCCTTCCCCCATTTTTATTACCTTCTTTGCAGCTGCCACGTTCAAAATGCCAGTGATCGGCTGTACAATAAATATTAATGGTTCATAAATTAAATGACATTACTCTTCCTGACACACCACCATTTCTGCAGATGGCCACAGAAAAGGCACAGCCTGCTTGTTGAACAAGCTCTGAACAAAGAACTATACGCCTCTCCTTCTTTCAGAACTATACGCCTCTCCTTCTTTCAGTGCTTGGTTTGTCAGGCTTTAAGGCATATATCCAGAAGGCTATTAGGGCAAAGTTTTTAGATATATGCAATAAGTCCACAAACATTGAAAAGGGGAAAAAACAAGAAATTCTTTTCTATGAAAAAATATCTGAGTTATATAATTACATTTCAAAAATTGTATATGCTGTCTGTATAAACAATTTGTACCAGAGGGGCTTGTGTATCAGTTAACACCACATCTTCATAGAGAGACGGCATTATTATTCTTTGTATTGCAGTAGTGCTTAGAAATCCCAGTTACCGCCCAGGGTGCCATTGCACTAGACACTGTACCGGCACTGAACAAAAAGTTGGTCCTTACTCCAAAGAGCTTCTGATCTCAATTTATAAGGGGGCAGGGAGGGGCTGAAGTAGATACAGATTCAGACAGAGGGAGACATAGGTCCCGACTCCTTGGGTTCTCCAGGGCTGGAGCAACCACGGAAAAAAAATAGTAGGTGCTCAGCACCCATCAGCCAACTGCCAATCAGCTGATTGGCAGCTGGTGGGATGCACTGGGAGGAGGGAGCGGAGCAGGAAGAGGCAGAACGAGAGTGGGGCCTTGGGAAGGCGTGAGCCAGAGCCGGGTGGAACACCCACCTGGAAAAATGAAAGTCTGCACCTGTGGATGGGGGACAAGAAGGCAATAGTGGTCTGCACAATGGGCAGGAGGCTCAGCAAATCAATGGCCTATCCATTATCTAGCTTCTAGTAAGCATCACAGCAAATGAGGGTTCTAAGGAGGGATTTGAAGGAAGGTGATAATGTAACTTTATGGAGGTTAATGGGGAACTCCTCCATTGGAGGAGGAGCAGAGTTGGAGAAGACAAAGGCCCTTGTTTGAAAACATAACAAGTGGGCAACAAAGGCTACCTAGCAGAGCAGAAGTGGGAGTCAAAAATCTCTATAGCATGAGGAATGATGTCAGGATCCCAATAATGGCAGTCAGAGCCCAGGGGCAAATCTGAGGTGAAGAGCAGGGATGGCCATAGGGATGGGAGAGGGTATCCAACGCCCATGGCGCCATGCACAACGCACAGGTACATGCTGTGAGGTATCGCCCAACTGACCTACTGAGAGCCAGCCAGACTTATGGAGGCAGTAGGGCAGGTGAGGCGATGAGAGGTGAGGCAGGTGAGACTCAGCAGAGTCTAGAGGGAGCGGATGGACCCAAGCTGCAAGGGTGTAGCTGAACCAGCCAGGTAACTCATCTGAAACAGGGATGCCCCTATCCCACTGCCCAGCTCCACTGCTGCTGCTCCAGCACTGCCCCTGCCATCAAGCCGCCCCGGCCAAGCTTCTTGGAGCCAGGAGCCTGCTTCCTCTCTGCTGTGCAAACCTGGGGGAGAGGGGTGATGTTGGGTTGTACCACTCCCCCTACCTGTGTACCCAGTCTCTGCTGAGTTGTGGTGGACAGACAGGAAGGAGCCTCTCTGTGTTGCTGCCTCTGAATCAGGAGTGGGTGCTGCTGGCAGCTAGTGCCTGAACAAGCATTCAGGCTCCTGAGTGCTCTACTGACACACTCTCTCTCTCTCTTATATACACACACTCACTCCCTCACCTTCCCTCCCTCTCTTACACAGTCCCCAAAACAAAAACACACACTCTTTCTCACAGAGTTCCCCGAACACAAAAACTCTCCCTCACACAAACACTTGTATTATTATTATTATTGTTATTTCTTAATACTTCCTGTCAAAATGCATAATGCACATATATTCTCTGTAACTGTATTCTTTCAAAGTTAATTAAGGATTATAATACTGTTGTTTTAGTTTTTTGACTGATCTGTGCATTTCATAATTTTATTTCTCTCTTATGCTTAAATTTAATTCTTTGAATAGTGAGTTCTAAAATGCCTAACCTGTCCTGGCTGGAGTAATTATCATTGTTACTTTTATTACCACATTGTGCTTTGTCATTCATTATTTAAAGTAGTACAATCAAATAATAGTATCCTCCTAGAATGTAAATTTAGCAGTGCCAGTTTAAAAAAAGTTAGCTAAACATATAACTTTAGACACTGTACAGGTGAAGGTCACTTATTTTCAAATTGCACTTTTAGTTACATCTGTAAAATAACAAAACTTGTCCAAAAATAAAAGTCTTTCAAAATCTGATACTAATAGTAATGATGGAATCATAAGTTAGCAAGTCACTTATGTGATTGTGATTAGTAAACATAAATGGCAAAATAATAAGAAAAAGAAATTCCCATTCTTAATAAAAAGAGAAAAACCCCTTAATTGCCTATGTCAAAATTAAGTAAGTATGTTTTAGTGGAGCGAAAAACAATCGACTAAAGTAGAGTAGATAATGGCTGTTACTCAGTGCATCTTAGAGAAAGTAAGCAGATTTGAAGCATCTCTACTAAAGATAGTGTACAAAGTATCAAACTTGTGTTTCTGATATCTGTGTTAAGGCTCCAAAACCGATCTCAAGGCTTGGGATTGGGAATATTTTGCTGAATTATCTCCTGATTGTTCTAAATTTACATATAAACTTAATATATGACTTTAATTGGTGTTTGTATATTTTTTCTTTCTTTTATAGAAATTACATGCAGTGCTCGTCAGCTAATTTCTAAGTCATTATTGGCAAAAACACCTAGAGTTCTCAGGTGCCTGAGTACCCCCTGGAATCACGGTTAAGGTTTCCACTCTCCAGACCCCCAGCTCGTACTTAATTTGTAGTGGACCCCAACAGCACCTCTTCCAATACAAATTAAGCACTGAAGGGAGGCAGCAGGGTCTAAAGGTGATGGAGAAGCCTGGAGAACTCACGAAAACCAGGGGCACCAAAATATAAGTTCACCCAGGGTTCCATTTTCCCTAAGGCTGGCCTTGGCTAGGAGTAGCCAAGTAGTTCATAGTCAGTTCCAGCCATAGTCAATACCAAGGGTCCAAGTCAGGAGGCAAAGTCTAAATCAAGCTGAGGTCAAGCCAGGAGTTCAAGAGCATAGAATAGGAATGGTCATGGCAGCCACAGGAAATCATCACTTGTTGCCTGGACACTTTCTGGAATGCCCCTAGAGTTTACATAGGGCAGGGAGCCAATCAGGAGCACTATGGCTGCTGCTTGTCAAATCTTTGAGGCAGAATGTCCCATGGTGTATGTCCATAGCGGGTCACGGGAAGTGGAGCAGAGGCTGGTTACAGCTACTGTGGGTGGCAGTCTGGAGATGTCACCTGCCTGGTAACTCTACTGGCCTGGACTCTAGATGTGTGAGACATTACAGATGATAGGATAGCAGGACTCCATGAAGAGCCTTGACAGTGAAGACGAGTAGTTTGTGTATCATGATACAGAAAGCAGAGTCAGTGGAAAGATGCAAAGAGAGTGGGGAGTGGTCAAATTGACCAGCCAGGGAAAAGATCTTTGCAGCAGTGTTTGGAATGCATGTAAGTGAAGCAAGGGCACATTTGTCAGAGAAGATGATATTGCAGTAATCGAGACCTGACATGAAAAGACCCTGGAAGAGAGTTTCAGTTGTGTGGATAGAGAGGAGTGACAATGTCTTAGACATATTCTGGATGTGAGAATTTAAATAGAGGGCCAAATTGAAGATGACACCTAGGTTGTAGGCCTGAGTAACAAAAAGGAGGTAGCGTTATCCAAAGTAATTGAGAAAGGTGCGGGGCTTTGGTGGGCCTTATTTCTTCCCATTTTGACTTTGTTAGCTCCTATCACCTGGGATCCTGGAATGGCAAAGCCAATGCACTGTGCAGAAGGGAAAACACTATGTTGACCCGAAACGGTCTCATCAAGAGCCTCCTACATCCTAAACCCCATAAACTTCCTCAGTGCGATTTTCTGCCAGGATCTGCTTGTACTATTCTGTGCATCCTCTAACCTGGGGATTGCACCCAGTGAACAGGAACTATAAACAAAGAATAGTACAACACCTGGAATGGGCTAAGTTTCATTAAGGGATTCACATATGTTCCACCCTGGAATCCCACTTGTTGCAACCCCGAATCTATGCCATGATTCCCCCTTGGCAAGACATTTTGGTGGCTACAAGACCCACATTTAGCATCTCATTTCTTTTAGTGGTCCCAAATGCCAAAGATAAGATTGGCATATATTGCTTCCTGTAATGTATGTGCCTGCATCACGGTGCCATGCAGTAAACCCATGAACTCACTCAACTACTAGAAACACCGCTTAGACCAGGGGTCTCAAACTCAAATGACCACGAGGGCCGCATGAGGACTAAATCATCGGCCTGAGGGCCGCATGGCTGACATGCCCCCCTCGCTGCTCCTGGCCCTGCCCCCATCCCACCCCTTCCATGAGGTCCCACCCCTGCCCCGCCTCCTCCCCTGAGTGCGCAGCTCCCCGCTCTTCCCCCCTCCCTCCTGGAAAGTGCTAAGCGCCTGGAGGTAGGCAGGGAAGAGGCTGGGGCGCAGGGAGCTTGGCAGCTGCAGGAAATTAAGTGGGGGGGAGAGAGGAGGCATGGGGAGCTTGGCTGGCCACAGAAAATAACCCCATGGGTCACGTGTTTGACACCCCTGCCTTAGGTGAACTACTCCATCACCTAACAAATCTGAGCCTCATACTCAGCCTCAGTGTTACACATACAATGATACAAAAATATAGTAAAAAATATTTTTCATGGTGCATTGAGTCATAGTGCCGCACGTTATACTCCTTGGAAACAGCAATCGTTTGCTGACAAATAAGGCATTGGAATTTATCTTTTACCTCTGTGAAAAAAATATAAATTCTCCCATTTGTCTTGGAAAAGTCTCTTTTCTTCCATGAATGTTCTTTTTTTGATTAAATCATTTCCAAGCAGTTTTAATAAAATATATTCACTTAATAATGCACTTCACTCAAATAACCAAACAGGAACGTAGATTTACTTCTATTACACTGGTCTACAATTTTTTAGAAGTCGTCTGCTTCAGAGATAAAATGTGGTATTTATTATGTATTTTGATGTGCTGAATTCAAATATGACAATTAAAACAACTGATTGGCTACTGTTGCTAAGATATTTAAGTTTTTACATTTTATGTCTATGTATATTGTGTAGATAGTAGAGTATTAATCATAAATTGTAAACCTAGGTCTTTTCATGTGTTTATGGTTGCTTTACATGATAATATTTCACCTGTCCTGTTTATGTAACACTTTAAAAATCAGCAAAAGGGTTATATAAATAAAATGTGTTATGAAACAAAAGGCAAAAACCTATTATGTACATAGTTTAGTCCTATTCAGTGTCTACTCGGCGCTTCTTGGCTTGTCTCTTGTATTCATTAAATGGAGCATCTCTTGTCACTGTCCAGCAATAGTTTGCAAGCATTGATGGGCTCCATTTGCCCTGATAGCATTTCTCCATCGTTGCAATGTCCTGGTGAAATCGCTCGCCGTGCTCGTTGCTCACTGCTCCGCAGTTCGGTGGAAAAAAATCTAGATGAGAAGGCAAAAAATGTATCTTTAGTAACATGTTGCAACCAAGGCTTTTGTATACCTTGAGGAGGTTTTCCACCAACCACCTGTAGTTGTCTGCCTTGTTGTTTCCGAGAAAATGTATTACCACTGACTGGAAGGCTTTCCGTGCCATCTTTTCCTTGCCATGCAGTGCATGGTCAAATGCATCATCTCGAAGAAGTTCACGAATCTGAGGACCAACAAAGACACCTTCCTTTATCTTAGCTTCACTTAACCTTGGAAATTTTCCACGGAGGTACTTGAAAGCTGCTTGTGTTTTGTCAATGGCCTTGACAAAGTTCTTCATCAGATCCAGCTTGATGTGTAAGGGTGGTAACAAAATCTTCCTTGATTCAACAAGTGGTAGATGCTGAACACTTTTCCTCCCAGGCTCCAATGACTGTCGGAGTGGCCAGTCTTTCTTGATGTAGTGGGAATCTCTTGCACGACTATCCCATTCGCAGAGAAAACAGCAGTACTTTGTGTATCCAGTCTGCAGACAAAGCAAGAGAGCAACAACCTTCAAATTGCCACAAAGCTGCCACTGATGTCGGTCATAGTTTATGCACCTCAAAAGTTGTTTCATGTTGTCATAGGTTTCCTTCATATGGACTGCATGACCAACTGGAATTGATGGCAAAACATTGCCATTATGCAGAAAAACAGCTTTAAGACTCGTCTTCGATGAATCAATGAAGAGTCTCCACTCATCTGGATCGTGAACGATGTTGAGGGCTGCCATCACACCATCGATGTTGTCGCAGGCTACAAGATCACCTTCCATGAAGAAGAATGGGACAAGATCCTTTTGACGGTCACCGAACATGGAAACCCTAACATCACCTGCCAGGAGATTCCACTGCTGTAGTCTGGAGCCCAACAGCTCTGCCTTACTCTTGGGTAGTTCCAAATCCCTGACAAGTTCATTCAGTTCAGCTTGTGTTATGAGGTGTGCTTCAGAGGAGGAGGATGGGAGAAAATGTGGGTCCTGTGACATTGATGGTTCAGGACCAGAAGTTTCATCCTCTTCCTCGTCTGACTCAAGTGAGAATGATTCTGGTGCATCAGAAACAGGCAGTCCTTCTCCGTGGGATATTGAGCGTATAGCTGATGGAATGTTTGGATAATGCACAGTCCACTTTTTCTTCTTTGACACACCTTTCCCAGCTGAAGGCACCATGCAGAAGTAACAATTACTGGTAAGATCTGTTGGCTATCTCCAAATCACTGGCACTGCAAAAGGCATAGATTTCCTTTTCCTGTTCAACCACTGGCGAAGATTTGTTGCACAAGTGTTGCAGCATATGTGTGGGGCCCACCTCTTGTCCTGATCTCCAATTTTGCAGCCAAAATAAAGGTAATAGGCTTTCTTAACCATAGTGGTTATACTGCGCTTTTGTGATGCAAAAGTCACTTCACCACAAACATAGCAGAAGTTATCTGCACTGTTCACACAAGTATGAGGCATCTCTGCTCACTTTGGCTAAACAGAAATGTGTCCTTTTGCAAAATCAAGCACTGACAAATAAGAGAGCACGACACTGTATGATTTCTAGAGCTGATATAGGGCAATTTGTTCAGCAGAGTGATGTAAGCTTCGTTATGATTGCATCATCCATGACTTCTAGGAATAACATGATGCAATTCATATCATGTATGACTTGCCTAAAAAGCAAGTACTGTCCAACCCAGTCATAGATTTATTCATAGATCCAGTCAAAGATGTATTTTAGTCATTTCTGGTTTAAATTGAAATCCCTTCCCTTTATAACTCACTTATCCTCCGCCATTCCCATGTCAAGGGTCGTATATACTGACCCAATAGCATATCTTGAAAACTAGAGCCAATCAACAATTTTAAGCATCATTTTCGTTCTCAGTGACCCAGAATTAGTGAAGTTTGACAACATTTATTTCAGAAGCATTTTGGCTGTAGAGCAGTGTTACAGCACCCTCCTGGACTGGGCGGCACTCACACTCCACTCTTGCTCCACCTCTTCCAACCCCTTCCCTGTCCCCTTCAAACCCCTTCCACAAATTTTCCACCCCAGCTCTGCCCCCTCTCCTCCCCTAGTTCAACCCCTTCATCAAAGTTCTCACCCCAACTCTGCCCCCTCCCCGCCCCTAGTCGAACCCCTTCCCCAAATCCCCACCCCTTTCTACCCCTCCTCCCCTGTGCACGAGGCTTCCCACTCTTGGCCCCTCCCTCCCAGAAACTGCTAAGCCGCCAGAGAATTGCCTGGCGGTAAGTGGAGCAGCAGGAAGCAGCAGCACAGGAGAGAAGCACATGGGAGAGTGGGGGCGGGGCTGTGGGGAGCTTGGCGGGGGGGCACAGGGAGCTTGGGGGAGGGGCGGGGGGGCCTCAGGAAGCTTGGCCGGGGGCCACGGGGGAGCTTGGCAAGGGGCAGGGGGACAGGAGGAGCATCGCGGGTCGCAGGGAAGGGCTTGGCGGGCCACATGCAGCTGGCGGGCCGCATGTTTGAGACCCCTGGCTTAGACTCTGGATGGCTATTGCACCAGACTTCATCATGTTGCTATCTGAGTCCAATAGGAAAACAATGATTTTGACAGCTTTTCACAAAGACAGCTTACTTTGTTCCCTGCAACCAACTGCTCTCTTCTGAGGAAGTCATTTGGCTGTGGGTGAACAAGTTTCTTCTCCTTCATGGGCTTCTGGATTGCATCTCTTCTGATCTCAGGTCACAACTCATCTCCCGTTTCTAGCATGAAGCACTTGGAATATGAAGTTTTCACTCCTGCCTTCTTCTCCCTACTACCTCCCCAAACAAATGGCTAGATGGAGAGAGTAAAATACTAGATCAGTACTTCCCCTGTTATATCTACCATAACCAGAACAAATGGTTCTTGATGTTACCCTATTTGGAGTTTGCATAGAACACCACAGAACTTGCCTCTACTGCAACGCTCCTCCCCCTTTCTGTGCAAATTACAGGTTCCATCCCAATTCCACCAGAAGCTATCCATGATCTCTTCCAACCTTGCAATCTCAGATTGGATACAGCCAATCCACCAGACCCGAGAGAACTTAAATAACCACATTGAAGTAGTGAAAAAAATTAAAAGTGGTATGTGGATCCACAATAGCAGAATTGTCCCCCCCTTTACTGAAGGCCAGAAAGTGTGGCTCTCAGCTAAACATCTCCACATGATGAACATCTGGTAACTAGACCAACAGTTCCTCAGCCCTATTAGTCTTGACAAGTAAATCCTGTTCCTTTTGAGCTCCATCTGCCTCAGTCCCTCAGAATAGACCATTTGTCATGTGTTGTCCTGAAGCCATGCATGAAAAACCCATTTCCCCATCAAACCCAACCCCACCCCACCCCCCATTAGGGTGATCAAACAGCAAGTCTGAAAAATCAGGGCAGGGAGTCGGGGGTAATAGGAGCCTCTATAAGAAAAAGCCCCAAATATCGGGACTGTGCCTATAAAATGGGGACATCTAGTCACCCTACCCCCCATCAATACATATCCAGGACCATGAAGAGTATACAATCCATGAGGCACTCTATATTAAGGTCAAGCAAGACAAACTTTGGTACTTGATTGACTAGGGGAGCTACAGTCCTGAAGAATGCCACTGGGAGAAAGGAAGCCCCCGAGAGCTGACGAAAGCCTTCCATAAGAGCTGCCATGAAAAACCCAGTCCAGTGATGCCCCAAAGGCACCCTAGGGGAGTGGGTGATGTGGGGACTCACAGGTCTTCAACCTAGATCTGCAGACCCCCAGACAGCCTTCACATCCCATCCACCATCTGGTCATTTGTTAGAAACTGGTGGACTGAGCAGCTAATGGAACCCTGGCCCCACCAAAGGCTCTCCACTTACCCACACAGGCCTAGTTCCACTTGTCACTGAACACAGAAATCGGGCCATTGCCCTATTTCCTCCTTGGAGACTAATACAAGGGAAGCACAAATGCAATGATTGCACCTGGTGCATCAGAGAGGGAGAGAGAATGCACAAACTGCACTTGTGTGTACAATTGTACATTCTCTCTTTCTCTCTCTCTCCCTCTCTGAAGGACTAGGTGCAATCATTGGCTTTAGTGATATGTTCTGTAGTCTAGTCACAATATAGTTTAATAAATTCTATAATCCCGAGATCAAAATATAACTAACAGAGGAGACACTAAGACTCAGAGAAACAACATGTGTGATATGTGAATGCAAAAGTAAACTATGTTTGTGGCTTTTGTTCCTATGCAGTAAAACTATTTTCTTCTGCTCAGTTAATTTTTTTCACCGTTCAGAAATCCATGAGACTGAAAAAGGTAATAGCAGTCACAGTGAGTGGAAATTCTCTCTACCCGGTTAATGTTACTTATCTAAGTATTTGCAGTTAGTTCATTTTTCAGATATTTTACAATAAAGGAGAGCTCTACTGGGGGTGCCTTTTCTGTAATTTTACTGTGACCCTGAATTGTGCCTCATACTGCTACTTCAGCAGTTAATGCCTTTCTAAATATAATATTTCTGTTCGCATTCACTGCCTGGGTCAAAAGAGTCATGTATCCAGCATCCAAAGAACCCCATGTACCTTTCTTTTCTCAGGACCAGTAATAAGTACCATATTTATATTGAAAGTAAAAGATATAAAAATACAGAACTCCTGCTCACTACCTTCTAAAGGACTGCTGAGCTCTGAGACGATTAAATGTGGTAATTTGTAAATTTATCAAGCAACAAAGGCAATAAAGTAGGAAGCAACACTACAAACAGAAAAAAAAAAGTGGGGTGAATCGAGGCGGGAGGATGAATAGAGGTAATCTGGCCAGAGGTGACATAGATATTCCTGCTACCTTCAGCAAATAAAATATGTTCTGTCAGCCAGAAACAGCATTCTGGCTCTGTCGTCCATCTTACAAGAAGGATGGTGTTGAAAGAAGGTCAGCTGCCACCGCTGTAGAATATTTAATGTGATTTTGTTCTTGTGATGGAGAATAGTGCTAGGGCTTCTAATAAGCTGAAAGAACTCCATTTTATACCTTATTCAAAGGACCAATGAGCAGGGCTTCAGCTGGAATTTCAAGGAAGAAATACTAAATTCAAACAGCTCTTTAGAATCTAAAAAGATCCTGCCTCATTCCAGGCAGGGCTGGCACTATCCATTAGGCGACCTACGAGGCAGCCTAGGGTGGCAGGAATTGAGGGGCGGCGAATTGGCGGTAATTCAGGGGCAGCTCAATGCTGATTTTGCCACCAGCGGCAATTCAGCAGCAGCTTTTTGCTGATATGGAATTTTTTTTTGGTTTGCCGCCTAGAGCGGCAAAAAAGCTGGCACCAGTCCTGATCCCAGGCCATCAGAGTTATAGAATGTGGAGTGGGAAATCTAAGAATTAAACATTAAAAGGTGTTCACATGAGCCTTTGCCAGTTCACTCTTCCCCTCTGCCCATTCCCCCTCTCTCTCCTAAGGCTTTATTTTTACTATACTTTCCTCTCCCATCGCAAAAGTACATTCTGTACAATGGCCCAGTTCAGACCAGATGTAACCACCACTGACTTCAAGGGAGTTTCACCTGTTTACAAACAGAACGGAGTTTGCTTTTCAAGGATTTCTTATGCTCCTAGAAAGTTTTGACACCAATGGCACAATTTAAGCGGAATGAAAATAAAACAGTACATCAAATCGATACATACACTTCTCTTTAGAAGACAAAAGAATGTCAGGGGCTCAATATCCTATGATTCAGAAACCACTATAGGAATATGTTCTTACTATGTAGGGATTTGGTGGGGTAATCTGGATGATGATCTAACCAGTGATTTGAAGCCATATTTCTTTTTAAACTAAAGATCACAAAATTTCCTGGAGATGTGGTAAAATTATGTCTCTGCTGAATAGTAATTACTTGTTGAAATTACAGTAACAGTCATCTTTGAAAAACAGGCTGCCCTACTCTACCTACGAACAAAAAATAATAATAAGGAAATATATTGACATTTCTTATTTTCATGAGAGTTAATTTTCTACACAGGACGGGGGGGAGAAAGAGAGTGTATAGCAAGAAAATCAAACATTTACTTGAAGAAGAGCTGGGAAATTCCACACACAGCCCTGCCAAACTTTTGTTCACTGCCCCTAATGTTCAATAACTTCCACCAAAGACGATGCTGTTCTCTACTCAGCATTAAAATTTGCTGGGAGCCAAATTCTGCTCTAAGACAAGTTGGTGTAAATTTGTAGTAACTCTGTTGGATGTCAATGTAGTAACAGAGGTTGATTGTCTTCTCAGAGCATTTATATCGATACAACTCCAGTAACTTCAAAAATTTTGCTCACGATTTCATTGCTCAATAATGACAAGAAAATTTTTTTTGACAATATATAGAACACTACTATATGCTTTGAAGCTAGCATGTTGTTTCCTCAAAGCTACTGCACATATACATGCAAAAATGGTGTGGGAAAATCCCACAGTCCCACACAATGTGAAATCAGCCAGTGTACACTGCATATATTTTTTTGCCTTTGTTGCGCCTGACAGGTGTACAATTTATGACTGATGACAGAAATGGTCTGTTCATCAAGCACAGGGGAGGATTTACAGATAGAAACCTCTTGAACAGAAGCACTCCAGCTGTGGTGTCTTCAATGTCACCTCCAACATGGTAATAATTTGTACTCTATTTTCCTATAATGTAACTTTTTATAAAAATATTAAAGAGATGGTTAAACTGACTTTAAAAGCTTTGGATGGATTTTCCTACTGCATAATAGAACCAAGAAGCGTAGGAAACTGGGACATTCTGGATATTATAATGTGTACAGAAGCACCTTTCACCTCTAAACTGCCAATTCAAGAAAATAATCTGTCCAGGTCAACTGTTTGCTGACAAGCAAGTTAACTGGTGGAATCAGTTCAGCTCCAGTGAAGAGGAGATTCTGATCCCATTTAAATCAACGTGAAACAGGAGTAATAAAATGTTATTGGAGGAAACCCCGGATTTGTATTGGTGCAACTGGGATTTGAAAATCATGTTGCTGCTATTGACATTATAGTAACTACCACCATGAGAGGTGCTAAATGTTCATCTCAGCAGAGAGAGCAAGGATTTAATAGACCTTTGGGCTAGAACTGGGGTAAACGTTTCAGGGCACCAAACCTATTTGCAAATGCAAGTCAAAATTCAACAGTTATTTTGGCCAAAATAAATGAATACAGAAATGTTGGAACTATTGAAACATTTTGTTTAGAAAAATGTAAATGAACCATTGAATTTCATTTCCAATTAATATTTCCTAAATGAAATGTTGATTCAAATCAACACATGAAAGTCAAATGAACACCTGAAACTGATTTTTTCTAAGTTTTTTTTCTTGCTGAAATAGAAAGTGAAGCAAATTTCATTCATTTTCTTCACTTTCTATTTCAGCAGGAAGAAAACTTAGAAAAAAATCAGCTTGCTTGAAATGAAGCAGGTTTTTTGGTTTTTTTTTTGTATTTTGTTTGGTTCAGCCTGGTGAGGAGAAGGGAGAGTGATTCTCTCATCTCTGCTAAGGAAACAAATACCTCCTCACACCTGTGAAGATGGTATCTCCAAGCCAGGTTTGGCATAGTGTGAGAACCTCATCTGACCCCTGGACTACTCCTATTCTGCTAACTAATTCTCCAGCATGTTGCACAAATACCAGATTCACAGGGAATGCTTTGGTTTTTCAAAGGAGCTAATAGCATTAGAAGATAGTGTACCACTTATAACAAAGAAAAAGTATACGTCTTATCAGCCTGTGTCTCATGAGGTTTGATGCACCAGTATCAAGGAGAAAATGAATAACTGTACAACTAAAACAGTTCACACTCAATCTAGCTTTAGGACTTGGGTCATTTACACGAGTTTTGTGTTTATTTGGCAGAAGAAAAGGACAGAATGAACATTTCCACTGGAAAAAAAATCTAGTTTTGCTATTCAATGTGAGCTTTTTACTCTGTAACCAGACATTTTATTTCTAGATTCTGGGAATGTGAAACATAATACTAAGGGGAAGGAGGCACCCCTCTGGAAGCATCAGAACGTAAAAAAATTGATGAAAGAAAACTATTAAGGCTAAAGTTGAATAGATTTCATGATATTTTAGAAATTCATTTGGATCTTATGCTGCTGTAACTTGGAAAAAACAGAGAAATCTCATCAATACTATATAAACTGCATTTTTTGAATGTTAAAATACAGTACTGTAAGAAATCCCTATTTGGACCTAAGAAGTAGGCTGCTTGCTTAAGGTAAGACAATAGCAAATAAAGGGTGAATGTTGTTAGTTATTTTACTCTATTTTTATTTACAAATCCTTGCAGAATCTGTGGCCAGAATGGAGTTCAACAATTAATGCAGCACAATTCATGATTGCACTGAGAGATTAGCAGATTTGTGATCTCACACAAAGAGACTTTCAGTAACAATAGGTTTGGTGACTAAATGGAAACACTGACCATATGCTCCTTTATGTGGGTGTGCACAAGATGTGTGCTCTCAGGAACAGCAAGGGCCACTACTCCACAAATACACACACATACTGGTTCCTGACCTCCTGCATCTAGGTAACCCTATAGTCATGGCTCCATGCTTGACTTTGACAACAGATCCGTGATATGGCCTCGTTGGCCTGGGCTTTTTAGCTACACCCACTGTATTTATACCATTCTGGCTTGCACTCAGATGAGATGACATGATGCAGAACCATTTCTGACACCACTTCATTTCACACTTTAGTGTGGCTGTCAGCTCCTCCAGTGCTGATCTTAGCATGATAGGAACATACTACCCTTAATATCAAATTCAAGCTGACACTGAAGAAGGTTCTGCAAAAGTTAACCATTGATTTTACATTCAATGTCCTCTGCAGTCACTATAGTTGAATAGCTGGATCCTGCTGATTCACAGAGGGCCAATCCAGCTCCCATTAAAATCAACAGCAGAACTCCTATGATTGAATGCTGCGTCCTTTGGTAGGATTCAGGGCTTAAATTCAACTGAAGCTGTCCAGAGCAGAGCTTTGATAAATATTTTCAAACCCTCTGGAGCTTTATGGCATGTTGGGGGGAAGGCAGGGGGATTCCAGGAAATACTTAATAAGAATTTAAGTCCTGAGGAGGATACTAAGTATCTTATTGTTATGGAAGCAAAACAATGAGAACTTGTCCTGCTTGCAGATGCTAATTTTTCCACTTATACAAATACAATTAATATTAATTTAAAATATAAACCAATTAATCCTCCATTCATACCATGGTACATCTAGAGATGCCCAAAACCCACTATACACCCATATGGCAGTTACTCCATGTGTATTTATACATGTATTTTTATTAATTTTCCTTAGCAAACATTGGAACGTATGCTGCAGAAAATGAGGACTCAAGTTGTACATGTTGGACAAGGAATCCAATATAAAAATAACAATTCCTGTGTGACGAATAAAAGTGAACAGCTGAAAGCTGTTGCCAGCAATCACTTTAACAACAATGCAAGAAAGTAGTGACACTAAATGAGAGTTAATTTTCAAGGACAAGATGTTCTCTCTGCCCTTGGAGTCTATGTCAACTTAAGTTGCCTTCATGAAATTTCAATATTGTTGCATCTTTAGCTCTTTTACATTAAATCAGAATAATCATAAACAATTATCAAACTTGGGTTTTCTAAGAAGTCATGTTGTGAAATGATATGTATGCTAGGAAGAGGGTATTACAGTTTAGGGCAACTGCACCTGTTTTCCCCCTCCATAGCCCCTCATCAGAACTACAGTATGCTCCAGGCTCCTCAGCCATCACTTCTCTCAGATGGAGACCATGTCTCTTGTCCTCATGGCCGGGGTTTTTCCAGGCTGCACTGTGATTTCCCTAGCAAGCCAGACTGCCTAAACAGGCTAGTGCCTTCACTTTGCTTTCCTCTTTGAAGGCTATAAAAAAGTAATTGACACCAGTCACAACTCATCATACCAGTTCTTCATAAGCAAGCACATTAATTCTTCAGGTGAATGAATAGAAAAACTTGCTGTATGTGGGCTAAGAGCTTACCAGAAATCATCCATCAGTCTCATGGGGAACACTCCCAGCTGCAGGGTAGACATACCCTGATCTTCAGCCTGGCTGCACTAACTCCAAACTCTTACTGTCCAAAAAAATTGGATTCTGAAGTGCTCTTCAGCAACAGGGACAGAGATCTTAAAGTCTTAGTACCATATAAAGGATACCGAGATTCAGCACAGTACCACCAGTAGGATTGTGAAAGCAGAAGAGATAGAACTCCAGAGCTAACCAATGTTAAGATGAGTTCAAGGTCTAGCTCTGTTATTGAACAGACAGACACAGTCACTGCTGATGCAGTTAGCACAGGTTCTATAACAGTCAAAGATCAGCATTTCCTGGTGTGTACAAAATGTAACTGTGCTGCCTTATTTATTAAACTGAAACTAATTGAAAAAAATCCTAATTCATATCACACAAGGTACTTCTTTCTTTAAATTTCATTTGTTTTCCATCCTATTCCTTATAAACAATGTAGGCATTGGTGTCAGGCAGCTCACCGCTCCTGATGGATATAAATTATATTGGATACATGTCTTCTTTTGCATAATTTTCAGTGGGAAACTTAAACCCCTTACCCCATCTTCCATGTACCACTATTTAATTACTGTTACTTATATATCTGATTTTGTACTTTCTTCCACCTCATAATATTTTCAGCTTTGTTAAATAAGATCTCATTTGAATTCCCTGGGTCTGACATAGTGTTAGAATAACTCCTCAGAACTGCTTACATTGGTATACCACACTCTGCATGCCAGGAGGCAGGATGCACCCTCCCAACCATATGTCAACCCTGTTAACTTCAAAAGGACAGCTCACTAAAATTGTGTGGTTGCCATTGTTTATCAAAGCACACTTCCTACAGTCTAAATTGTTTGTATAAATGTATAGGAAAGAACAAGTACATTGGCATTGCCTCTTGCCACGAGTAGGAGCATGTACTGAGAAGATCTCACTAGCATAATTCTATTTTTTTGTTGTTTATATTCTGAGGATTACATTGCTCTAACTACATAAGAACTTCCATAAAGGATAAGACCAGTGGTCCATCTAATATTGGTCAAATGCTTCAGACAAAGAGGCAACAAAGCCTGGGATGGACAATTATAGAATAACCTGTTCTTAGGGAAGGTTCTCTCTGAACTGTTGTTGTCATTTACTGCAAGTGAGAAAATTACCTGACCATGAAAGAGCCTGTACTAATGACAATACACATTTTAAAAGATTACTAATTTGAGTAAGGGTTTGCAGAGCTGAGCTGCACATTTACTCAGAAACTAACCTCTTTTCCAATTCATCATACTATTATTTTTCCTAAAAATTTTTTTTTACTGAGCATATGGATTTTCTTGTATAAGAATTATTTACCAATTTTAATTAATTTGATAAAGATAATTTTAAAAGTATGTTTTCTCTTTTACCATCAAAATAAACTATCATGCATATAGCATAGAGTCTGAAAACTGTAAGAACAGGACCATGTTAAGATTAGGTTCCTAGATATGGTACATAGAGTCAACAATGCCATGTAAATGGGGAACAAAAATGAACACTATTCTAATTTAAATCAATTGTTAGACATGATTCATGGGGGGCAGGAGGAAGGAGGAAACTTTCTCTAATCCTCTAAGTCCTTGAAAAAGTAATGACTTAGAGTTAGGAGAAGTTAACCATATCCCTAGATGAGGACTTTGAATGCTAAAAGTCTAATGTTAGTTCTTCTCATTCAAAAATATTCAGTTAAAGCAAGGCATCAGCTTTATCTGTAACTAACTAATTAGAAGGCAACATCTCCAAAAGTAAAAAACACACATTCAGTTTTTTTTCATTATATTATATTTTGTGCACATAATTAGCAAGCAGAATGCACAAATTATAGCACCAAAGTTATTTTTAGCAAGCATTATCTGAGATATAATAGATATCCAATCCAAGCAGAACTCTTTACTCTCACAACCAGTTCCCTCACTGAGCTGAACAGGGCTATTCAAGATCAGGCATTTTTACTGTTTTTTGCAAACTTTATTAGCATTATTTAATAAATGTAATTTTTATCTTTATCCTATGATCATATTGCCTCTAGTGAGAAATCACCAGTTCCACAGGAATTTAGACCAAAAACACAATTATTCCTCCCTATATTTGCAGTGCAGAGGTGGCCTTCTGCACAAATCCTCACAATCCCATGAGGGCTTTTCTGGATGAGGGAGAGTCATCCACCTCCCCTTGATCATTCTCCCGTTCTCCTAGACCCTCCCACATGGTTGGAGTTCCACGGCTCTGAATGACAATAAGCAGGACCAGGCTGGGAGCAAGGTGACCCCCATTCCTACACATACACCCCAATCAAACCTTGGTGGGGAGTATCCTCTTTCACCCTTTGAGATGCCCCTTAAATGGGGGTTCCCTCCAGTATGACAGCCTGGCTTAAGCCCTTGCAGCCTCACTCTAATACAGCTGCACTATCAGCAAGCCATGGGAGCTGAAGAGCCAACACAAAGACACAGGGCTTCCATAGCACATTTGGGCAGATCGATATCTTCTGGGGCAGTACCACCATCTATTCCATTGCAAACCAAATCCAAGCATCACAATCACGAAATGGCTCAAGGGAAATTCAGCAGCATCTTCCTCTCTCCAGAACCTGCCTCCCATAGGTATTTCAGAGGAAAGGACTAATGACTCTCAAACTTTTGTTCATTCATGAAGCCAAGATCAATAATTCAAAATCTGATGCTCCTGCCATTTATTAAGTCTATTTATATTGCTGGGACTGAGTAGTTTTTGATAGACAATATTACTAGCTCCTTGGAGCTAGCTTTATCTAAAAAAAATAACAGTACTACTATACCTTTTTCAGTTTCAGAATTGTAATAACTCAATCCCACGCATACTTTTTAAAATTCAAAATTGTAGTGATTATGAGCAATAATTTAGATTTAAAAAAAAATCTAATCTTTCAGGTTCAGTCAAGGCCTGGTTCAGTCAACGAACTCTCTCTTCCATTCAATAACCAAATAACTTTCCAAGAGGAAGCTGAAGGTAATACAAGAAGTATTTCTTATACTGAAGCAGGCAATACTTTGCTTAGTAAGATTTTGAATATTTTCTGCTGGATCAGGCCTGAAAAGTGTAAGGATACAAAAGCTGGGAGGGGAGAAATCAGGTCAATTCTTCTATAACTTTTGAAAACTGTGTATGTACAACATACCTGGATCTATACACCAGTGCATCTGGGAGGGGCACAGTCAGAGGAGCAGAGATGAGAAGGTCATCTCTGTTTGACTTCAGGTTTATCTCTGCTCTGAATGCTCCATTGCATACACTGAGTCTATAAAAATGTGTAGTGCATAAAGAAAAATCCCAGGTACCAATATATTGGTTAGGTTTATGGTCAATTACTAAGGCATCAAAAAAAAATTAAAAAAGAACATCTGTGATCAATCAACAGCAAACATTCACAGATATACAAGAATGTATGAATATTCTATCTCAGAGAGGTAGCATAGTAGAAAATATATGTTAATCACATATTTCAGCATTTTCTCTATTGTTGCAGCTGAAAACTTGTTATTCAAAAGTCAGTCCATTTCAATATTTGTTGCTATTCGGCTTTTCCCTCTAAACTTTAAAAAATAATTAAATTTCCTTAAAGATGGTAATAGTTGGTAAGAGTAGATTTAGTATATCAGATGTATGATAGCACTAGCAGCACTTTGGCATTTTTTGCTCCATATTGCATAGTCTAATTTCTTTTCTTTGAGAAGCAGAGTAAATACATAAAAATTATTAAATATATCCACAGCCCTAATTTCAATGCTTCCATCTTGATTTTCTTGTGACTTTCACACATTAACAACCTATTTTAACAACTCTTTATTATAATTACTACACTGGATTTTCAACATCCAGTCTACAATCCAATAAACTCATTTCTTAATTTCTGAGGTGTCTTGTAGGTAATCCATTGACACCCTCCAATGCAGTCATAGACTTCCATTCTGACTAGTTGTGAGAGCAACTAGTTAAACCTACACTCCCTTTCTCTCAAGAGTTTCAATGTACAATTGGGTGGGTAATAGATAAATTTTCTCAGTGCTAGTCATTTGCTACAGTGAAGCTTATTTTAATATTTTGTTTCTGGAGCTACTCTTGTTTGTTCGTTCCCCATGACTCACCTTTCTGAACTTTAGTCTCCTGCACTGCTTTTTTTGCATTTATATTTGGAACAAGTAACTGAAGTTTGGCATATTGTGAGCAATAAGCTCATGACTAGATGTTTCCAGTATCTAATGGATTTGTCTAGGCTCTTTTTTCCTTCCTTCCACACATTAAACAACATTAATGAAACTGTAACTGCTCTCTCTCGTGCTATATCTCACAGTATCTACTGACACATCTAACAATCTTATATTCTGACTTTGAGTGAATACTTTTTTCTAATTAAGTTTTGCATTTGTTTCATTATTAAATGAAACAAATCACACATTAAATTGTTATTGGGTGAAACAAGTTGGCTTGCACTGTGCTTGGCAAGCTGAAGATTATAACCCTGTCCCAGCCAGTGTGAAGCCCTGCAACTTCTGCCACAGTTAAACACTTGTTCGTATTACCTTCAGGAAATCCTGTTGTTTAACTAGGATAGTTAAACCCAGGATTTTGCTTTCTAATTTCCACTGAGGTGGGTATACAAAACAGAAGCAAGCTTGAGGAATATAGATGATGTGTGTTTCAAAGTATATTTAAGACTGGGAAACTTAAAACTTTCCTATTCCACAGAACTTTAGTCTCTGTGTATTCTGAATGAAATTTTCTACTCTGTTTTCCTGACAAAAATAAGCATTTAGTACTTATTATTGCTATTGACCCGTGTAGCCAGTACAGCTCTGGGAAAGCAAAAATCTTTTCTGGAATCAACAGCAACTGAATTGTTAATGAATTTCCAATTATAGATGCTTTACCTCAAAGCACAATGAAGTGCATGACCATAAATGCATCTACAATACTCTTCACATTGTGTGGGTCAAGGTTACTGTGATTGTATGCACACTAGAAGAGTTCAGCTTGACTTTCAGATCAGAGCTTGAGCTTGCAATTTTAAAAAAATCCAAATTTTTATCTGTAAACAGAGCACAGTTGATCTGGAAGTCACTGAGTGACCATGACTGTGGAATCCCAGAATGCCATTTTTACAGAGGCACTTTTAAGAGTGGAACTGCATTTTATTATCTGTTAAGCATTGATGGTATGATAAATATTGCACAAGGCATAAAGTCTTGCCCCAAAGAACTTACTATCCACAGTCCCAATTCAAGAAAACACTTGAGCACATGGTTAATTCCATCCCAGGAGAGCACTTAAACATATACTTAACTTTAAGCATGTACTTCAGTGCTATTGACTTCAGGTTAATCATATGCTTAAGCGTTCTCCAAAATAGGGATTTTTTAATAGGTGACTAAAATATATGACAGATAAAACCAGCTTAAATGAGAAACAGAGGAGGCGTTAATATAGGACATTATTTTCTCTCGCCTCTACATTGGGACTAGTGGAGGTATTTGACTAGGTTGTATGTTAATGTTTGTATGGATCAGCATTTGTGGGACTCACAAAATATGTGAGTCTAGGAGGGACTCAAACTTTAAATTGACTCTGAACGTTGATTCTACAGTTTGTCCATTAGACACTAACCTGCATGAAAACTTTACCTTTTTTTAAAAAATCTGAATACCTGTCAACTCAAGCTTTATTGTCATGTTTGAAGAAGGCTACTCCTATTACCTCCATCCATTCAGGTTTAGAAGACCAAATCACACCACTCTTAACAGTCAGAGTAGAAAGTAAGTACTACTCTGCATATGGTTAATCAACAAATCATGCAAGAATGGTGTGTCTGACATAGGTCTTTCCCACTAATAAAGGTGTCATACCCTGGGGCTGTAAATCTGCTTGATGTGACACTGCTGCACTGAATGCTATTGTTCAGGGTAACAGGTTACTCTTGCTTCTAGATACTTCATCAACTCAAATACATTTAAATATCTGAATCCCTGTGAGCATCTTTGCATTTTTTTACCATATTCAGTACCTTGTTGAAGATCCCTTATGCATATGTGAATTAGAACAAGCATGATAGATGAACAACATTCAAGGAAGAAAAAAACTGATACGCTATTATATGGTGGTTACTATTTTGGACAATACTAGGTGAATTCTTTCTCATATTAATGCAAAAAAAATTAATTGCAATTAAAAAAATTATGATTAATTGCAGTTTTAATCACACTTACATAATAGAATACCCATGGAAATTTATTGAATATTTTGGATTTTTTCTACATTTTCAAATATATTGACTTCAGTTACAACACAGAATACAAAGTGTACACTGCTCACTTTCTATTCTTATTTTTGATTACAAATTGTAATTCTGATTGCACTGTAAAGACAAAAAAACAGTATTTTTCGATTCATCTCATACAAGAACTGTAGTGCAATCTCTTTATTGTGAAAGTGCAACTTACAATTGTAGATTTTTTTTGTTATATAACTGCACTCAAAAATAAAACAATGCAAAACTTTAGAGCCTACAAGTCCACTCAGTTTGTTTACATTTACAGGAGATAATGCTGCCCACTTCTTATTTACAATGTCATCAGAAAGTGAGAACTGGCATTCGCATGGGACATTTGTAGCCAGCATTGCAAGGTATATAAGTGCCAGATATGCTAAACATTTGAATGTCCCTTCATGCTTCGGCCACCATTCTGGAGGACATGCTTCCATGCTGATGACTCTTGTTAAAAAAATAATGCGTTAACTAAATTTGTGACTGAACTCCTTGGGGGAGAACTGTATGTCTCCTGCTCTATTTTACCCATATTCTGCCATATATTTCATGTTATAGCAGTCTCGGATGATGACTTAGCACATTTGTTCATTTTAAGAACACTTTCACTGCAGATTTGACAAAATACAAAGAAGGTATCAATGTGAGATTTGTAAAGATAGCTACAGCACTTGACCCAAGGTTTAAGAATCTGAAGTGCCTTCCAAAATCTGAGAGGGATGCTTTCAGAAGTCTTAAAACAGCAACACTCTCTGATGCAGAAACTACAGAAACCACCAGAACCACCAGAAGAGAAAATCAACCTTCTGTTGGTAGAATTTAACTCAGATAATGCAAATGAACATGCACTGCTTTGGATTGTTATTGAGCAGAACCCATCATCAGCATGGACGCATGTCCCCTGGAATAGTGGTTGAAGAATGTAGGGACTTATGGCATGTAAATATTTTGTGATGTCAGCTACAACAGTGCCATGCAAACACCTGTTCTCACGTTCAGATGACATTATGAACAAGCAGCGAGCAGCATTATCTCCTGAAAATGGAACGAAACTTGTTTGTCTAAAGCGATTGGCTGAACAAGAAATAGGACTGAGTGGACTTATAGGCGCTAAAATTTTACATTTTTTTAATTTTTGAAAGCAGTTGTTTTTGTACATAATTCTATATGTGTAAATTCAACTTTCATGATAAAGAGATTGCACTACAGTACTTGTATTAGGTGAACTGAAAAATACTATTTCTTTTGTTTTTTACAGTGCAAATATTTGTAATCAAAAATAAATATAAAGTGAGCCCTGTACACTTTGTATTCTGTTTTGTAATTGAAATCAATATGTTTGAAAATGTGGAAAACATCCAAAATATTTAAATAAATAGTATTCTATTATTAACAGTGGGATTAATCATGACTAATATTTTAAAATCACACAATTAATCGCAATTAATTTGTTTAACTGCTTGACAGTCTTAATTAGAAACAACACATAGCAGAGAGCACTGAAGACAGGAATTCTGCAGTGAAGAAGGCATGCATGCAATCAAGCAGGTACAGCGCCTAGTACAGTGAGGCTCCAATCCCTGATGAGGGTCCAACTATAAGTATTAAATAATAAACAAATAAATAAATAAAAACAAAAACCACCCTCCCTCAAGACTTAATCCGTGGCAGAATTAATACATCATTTATTTCATCATCTTCAAACAAACCCCTATCATCTTTGAAATACCAGTTATCATTTTGGGATCTGGAACCATCCTGTATGAATAAGGCAGTCACAAATCTACAACTGCACTTCTACAACAGCCATTTCTAGTCTTCCTTTGGTGCACCCTATTTTAAAAGTCTCAGGCGTTTCTCTTAGATTTGTAAACTATCATCTTTTAAATAATAAACACTTACCACAAACTCTAAGTACATTACAATTTTAAAAAAACAAAATAAAATAATCTTCAAAGACAAAAGGCCTTCCTAACACTAGAATGAAGTCCTTCAATTCACATGTGCCGATGTTACCATTACAAAACATGGCCTACATTGAAGTATTTTGCTGCCTTCAACACAATCACCTTCTCTTTCCTACATTCAGTCCTCTGAAGTCTTCCCTACCCCCCCCCCACACCCCTTGCCTAGCCACCCTCAAGAAAATCTTTTGGAATCAGGAGCATCTCACAGTGTACATTAAAGATAATCAAGTCCAATCTCCACTGAACAAGGGCAGGAACTGAGTCCTAGAATCCTGGACCCTCGCGGAGGTTGTCTTGCCTCCAGTCCCGTCCCACTTATATTGGAAAGAAAATGTTAGCTTAAGTGCATCCCACAATACCAACTGTTGCATTACTTCATATATAGGAGAGAGGCAGTTTCAGATCGTCCTACATGGATCAAAACCAACACCTAATAACAGTGATTCACATCTATTTCAGTTTTCCATTCCGACCTCACAAGGCTTCAGGCCAAAGCAATCTTGTAAAATCCCTATGTTACTTTGGTCTCACAGTTACAGAGTCTTACTTTCTGTGATATGGTTCCATGGTTTCTAGCATTAGCACTTCTTGTGACACAGCTTGTACTTTAGGTTATCTGCATATTCCTTTCAAAGATTCTTTCTGAGCTAGCTGATAAGGTTCTTCTATATAAGGCTGATCCAGTTAGCATAGGTTGAAACAACCTGGAACAAGATAAATGAACAACAACAAAAAAATAGAGGAGAAAATGGTTTTAGGACAGGAGTGGGCAAACTATGGCCCACAGGCCATATGTGGCCTGCCAGCCATTTTTATCTGGCCCGCAAGCTCAGGCTGGGGAAACGATGTCAGTGGCGGCGCTCTCCCAGCCAGGGGAGTCGGGCCAAGCACAGTAAGCCATGGATCACCGCGCGCTGAGCTGAGCGCGGCAGGGCCCCACTCTCCCTGGCTAGAGCAGGGGGCTGAGCATGGTAAGCAGCGGGAGGGGGGGATTAAATAGGTGGTGGGGTCCCAGGGGATGGTGGTTAGAGTGGGGGGGTCTCAGGAGGGGGCAGTCAGGGAACAAAGAGCAGGGGGGCTTAGATAGAGGGTGGGGTCCTGTGGGGTGGTGGTTAGGGTGGGGGGTCTTGGAAGGGGGCAGTCAGGGGACAAGGGGCAGCGGGGGGTGGTTGGATAGATCGAGGATTCTGAGGGGGGCAGTCAGAGGGCGGGACGTAGGTGGGTGTTGGATAAGGGACGGGGCCAGGCTGTTTGGGGAGGCCCAGCCTTCCCTACCCGGCCCTCCACACAATTTTGAACCCCAGTGTGGCTCTCAGGCCAAAAAGTTTGCCCACCCCTATCTTAGGCCAAATGCCTAATGCATGTAGGTTTTCATGTTCTTTTCAAGAGCAGCTGATGGAGATGATCATCAAATACAGAGGTGCTTCTGCTTTTCCTTCTCCCCTCCCCATCTCTCTCTCTCACACACACACTTAAGCAGGCACTAAATTTTCAGAAAGTTATCTAATAAGAATGTTAACCCCTTCACTGGATCCAGGAAAATCATTGCTAGGAGGTCACAACTACTATGTTTTATAGTAGTTCTGGAACTAGATTTCTAGGAACAAACAAAAAGGTTTCTTTGTGTTACTGTCCAAACTGAGCTATTGTCTCTAGACTATATTCACAAATGGACTTTGCAACTTAAAGTGTCGGCTAGGTGCCAAGTCCAACATTTAGGTGCCACTGAGATCCTCAAACCCACACTCAGCTGCCACCTAATCCTGTAGCCATCTTAATTTCTGCTGCTTGACATGCATGAAACTTCCTGTATCCTGCCACCCTTAGCTGCTTCGCCCCAGAGTGCATGCCTAAGCCCCAGCAAGATTCTCAAACTATATGTTCCTTGCCCATCTTGCCTGCAGGACCCAATCCTGTAGGTGTGCTCAGAGCATCACTACTGGATTAGCACTCACACAAAAACAGCTGTGGGTGAGCTGGTTGGGAATTTATGGGACTGGCTGATACAGGTGTATGTCCCATTATACTCAATACCCCAGTGGTTAGAGCACTCCTCTGAGATGCTAGAGTCCCCGATTTGAATCCCAACTCTGTTCAGTTTGGATCCGGGGCTTGACTCCAGGTCTCCCATATCCTGGGTGAGTGGCCTAATCACAAATCTGTGGGGTATTCTGGGGTGGATCTCTCTCAATCTCTCTTGCTGACGCTGTTCGACTTTGTGTAAATCATTAAATATTCTTTAGGCTAGGGAGAACAAGAGAGATATTAACACTATAGCCCTGTAGTTAGGGCACTCCTCTGAGATGTGAACCTCGCCAGATTGAGCCTACTGATATTAAACAATAGCATCAGTGATGTCACGCTCCATTTTTCTACGCTTTTATTTGGAACCGTTAGAGCTTACAAAAAATTCTTCAATTTCCCGTGACTAGTCAATAATGATAACAATAAAACTTCATACTAAGAAAAGAAACCAAAGCAGTCTGAAGGTCCTCTCCCTTGAGTTTTAACAAAAGCAAGAAGGCTCATGCAAGAATGCTCCCACACATTCTAAATCTATGCACAGCAACTCCTTTGGCATTCCTGTCTCTCTCTCCCTTGCCAGGGGTAAAATAGGTTACTTATAGCCTACCACGTTTAATTAGCAAAAGTTGACAGAGCTTGTCTTCAGGTAATGCAGACATTGCAATTCTTTACAGCACTGAGTTATCTACTTTACAACCAATCCTGTCTCAAAAGAAAAAGGGAAAACAAGAGTCTGGTTAACAATTGTTAACTAGACTCTGAATGGAGTATTGAGAGATGAGTCTAGCAATCTGACTGGAGAAGGCATATGGGGAGCATTAGAAATCTAGAAGTTACCCTATAGATTCTATACTGACTGAAACTGCATTGCTCATAAAGAGAAAAAAACCTATATGCCTGTATTTATTTTTTTAATCTTCATTTTTAAAAGCAATAATAAACTAGGCATTGAGCATTTCTGGAGACTGATGACTAGATGGGGTTTGAATTATCAATTCCTCTTAGCTCGATATTAATCCCTAGGAAATGCCCTGCACCTGAATCATTGTGACTTAGTTTTTCCTCAAGAATATTTATTTTAAGGCTGCCTTTTACTGAATATTACCCATTACAATAAGATATTTCTATAAACAAGGGATAAAAGGTTCAAAACCTCCAAATTTATCATCTCAAAAAAAGAAACAATTGTTTAGACTATCCATTTATAATATACAGTATATCCTTGACACAAGTACAGTGGCAAGTTACTTGACATCTAAATCTATTATAACACCTATATTATACTATCTATGTACAATTTATGGATGTTGGCTATTCTTATGAAACTGCTGTGTCATTCAGTGCCTCACTATATAGGAGAGATGAGGGCACAGGGAGCCAGTTCCAACTCCTGATTCTTGGGCCAACCCTGGTCCAGACACAGCTTCGAGCTGCTACTAGGCAACTCTAAGTTCTGCCACTAACATTAAGTCCTTAACGGACCAGCCATCAGTGGAGGAATGCTGCCTTCCAAGTTCAAATTTTCAACCAGTTCTCCCTATTTGTCAAATCAAATCTAGAACAGGCTCTCCTCAAGTTGCTTCTTCCACCTTCTAAGAGAATTAAACAGTAAACCAGATCGCTCACACCATGGGATGGAGTTCTGGGAGAGAGTAAATTTAAGAGATGGGGGAATCTGAAACATCAGCCATGAACACAAGGGCGAGGCAACTTGACAGCAGGTTCTGAGCCTTGAGAATGTACCTAGGACACTCCTCTCTTAGAAGACTAGGGCAGGGGCTGGACTCTGTTCAGACTCCAGAGGCTTAAAACACCCAGGGATCCAGAAGTTTGGATTTCCTTCACAGTAGTGAGTGGGTGGACAGAAGGGGGCACATGACTGGATCTGACACAGATTCCATGCTATACAGTAAATCAAGAAAATATGAGAGCTGTTGCACCACAATCCAGAAATGGGCCACCCTCAAGAGAGTTTATACATGACTCTTCACTTACTTAAAAATACCTGTAACAATGACAGCATAGGTCTTGTGACTCCATTTTATAAAACCTGTGTCAGGTTGATAATTTTAGAAAGGCTGAATTTGAGACATTGATAATTTTAGATACTGCTTTCCACAAGAATATCTTAGTTTTGTTAATTTTCTGATACTTCAAAAATCAGTTTCCAAATCAGCCTTAATTTAGCTATTTCCTAACTTTTGAGCAGTAAACTTTGCAGTCTTAACATTCTCCTAACACAGTTATTCTGAATGTAACATATATAAAGGGTGGCGTTTAGACTACCTTCATTTTTTCCTCATTGATCCATGAAAAAAAGAGACTGGGATTATGCTGCACTCTTGCATACCTTTTAACTTTAGGAAAATGCCCTTGTTCTACAAAAGTACAGAAAAATATATTTACTCCTACATAATCTTCCCTGAATTTCTGTTCTATGCATAATCCCAAAGGGAGTACAATAGCAGAAGGGTGAAGAGAAACAAATGGCGGGGAGGGAGTAGCTGGCTGGTAACACAGGTATTAACCAGGTCAACCTACACACATTGCACTGAAGGAATCTGCTGTTTGCTGACTCTTCACATAAAGACTCTTGCCTCTGTTATATTAAATATTTTATCAGTTCTTAGTTGGCTCTTTCAAGCAAATGTGGAGGACTCTCTTAGCAGGGGCTTAGGGAGACCTAGTAAATATTAAATTATACCTCAGAACTCTCTAGGGTCCCATCCAGTGGTGATGAGAAAGTAGGAGTACCTATTGGCAACCTTGAGGAGAAAGAAGTGGAGGCACCTTAGTTCAAGCAGCAAAGCCCTTGCAGGGCTTTCTTACTGTGCTTCTCGAGCCCAGATTGTCAGCAGGGCTGAGAACCCCACAGTTGCAAGGAGCCTCTGTCTTTCCTCATATGAAATAATATTTGCAGGCCTATTATCAGACAGTTTGAAACATCAGTAGTGCCATCTCCTAGCAGGCAATTGTCAGCACAAGCACCTAAGTGGCTGCGGCACTGGAAATGTTCGCTAATTGCTTTCACAGATATTTTCATAATACAATTTACAGTGATTAATTCCAGTCAGTTTTCCATCAAACATTGGTGATTTTGTTGTGGAATTTATGGGCCCCTAAACCTGTACAGCTACAAGGCCCCAGATTTCCACACACTGACTCCTGCAGCTTTTACCTAAGCACTTGAGATAAACAGACTTTGCTGCTTATCTGTCTTTTTTTCCTACCTGAGATCTGGGGAGCTCTGCCTTCCCTGTCACACCTGCCTCCTGCAGACACCTGAGCTGACTGTACTGAGGCAGCAACTCCCATCTGTGAAGGATAAAGAAGAGACTCAGAACTTTCTGGAAGGTTGGATTTTCTCTCTTCTTGTTCTCTCTCTCTTTTTAATTTGTTCCCTCCCTCGTTCTCCCTTGCCTGGGTGTTTTCTCCCTTCTCCTCTCCCTTGTCTATGTTCTCCAACATTTGCTCACACATATCTGCCTCTCCCATCTCACACATCTGTGCTGGTCTGGGGCTGCTCACTAGACTCAACACAAAGCACTGAAAAGGAGTCAAGCTCTTTTTCTTTAACACCTTCCCTAAGACCCTTGTCCTGTTTTTCTTCCCTCTTCTTCCTACTGTACCCCACCCCCACACACACCATATATGTACTCATTCCTACCCCCACATAATACAAGTGTAACACAGTGACTTTCCCAGGGGCAGGAGAGCCTGGAGCTAAGCCAAGCCAGCCCTGATTACTACATGAGTCGCATCTGAGGAGGCTCACAAGCTGTAATATAAAAGGCCACAGGAAGCTACAGGTGTAACTGTGAGAGAGAAAAAGGAAGCAGAGATTGAGGGCTCAGCTTTTCTCAGAAAGGGTTTCAAACTAACAACTTCAGGTAGAGCAGATTGACTAAGAGCTAGTTGTGGATGTGGCTAAAGAACTAGAGCTAAAAGTGCTGAATTGTGATTGTGGGCTATGATGAGGATTCTTTGGCTTATTTTGTGCTTAAGTGATTCTGAAGTCTACATGAACTTTATTTGAAATTAAACCAGCCCTAGAAAGGGGCACTGTGAACCCCAACACAGACTGACTGGAGTGTTAAGGAGCCTGAGAAAGAGAGCTAACACCCTGGGCCAGGAGGCAGCAGTTAGGAAGCAGCCATCCCACTACAGCAACCTTCAAAATTCAGGATACCTTAGATTTGAAACCCTGAATGGTGTCCCTTCCCATCAACTAAAACTGCATCAATTACACAGTACCTATATGGCAGTTGCCCTTCTCCAAAATCCACATGTCAGATTGAGGAGCAGAGTACTGATTCCAAGGAGCACTGGGGTGGTAGTCTTGATGGTAGGAGAACAGCACAAAGAGCATCTTGTGACTGAGGGAGAACCCAAAACTCTTGATTTTAGCTTCCATACATGTTGTGTTACCAATTTCATGACTATAGGTTAATTCCCCTCACAGATTAATGTTCCACTCTTTCTTCCCTTTCGCTGCTTGTCCCTAGCCAGTCCATTTTTAAGTTATTTACCTATCTTAGGTAGTATAGTGTGTATTTAACAAGAACATGCCATGGTACCTTTTATCATCTTGTCACAAAGCTGTAAGAGGAAACAGCAAAGTAAGAGGCTATTAAAGCCAGGAGCTTCGTGTCGCAGATTGAAATGTATTCAGTTATTTTCCTTTCCTACTGCAAGAACCTACTAATGAGACTTGTGTGTGCACACAGTGAGGGGGAAAAAACGTATGCAGGTATATTTGTAAAGGTAAGTTTGTAGGGATGACATATTAAAATATTAAAAATAATTAATTATTATAAAGACTGTACCAAAAGACTATGAAGTCAGAGTCCAAGGTTCTGCTGCCAGCCTACCAGCAGCTTCAGATGCGCATCTAATCAGGACTTCGCTCCCCACTACCATCACCTGTGTATAAAATACCTGGCCAGTATTCTGTCACAAGCAACTTCCAGGCTGGTAACTATAACAGTTACCCAGAACCTAAATAAATAAACGTTTATATGTGTGTGTATAAGGGTTAAGTAGTAATAGAAATAAGTAGTTAAACAATGTTGTTTGCTTCTATCTTTTCTTTATTATTATCTTTACAATAAATGTGGCTTTTTGCCTTACCCCCCTCATAAGATCCTGCTTGCTTCTATTGGTATAACAAGTTAACAAATACCAACGTTATTTCTGACATTCCTCCTATACAACAGGATACTTTTTCCATTTGTGCATCCACATGATGAACTTTCATCTCTCATCAAGTGTCAACACACCAGTGAAATCATGTTAGTTGAGCATCTATAAACTTGCAGTCAAAAATATTCTTATGTTTTTAATCTCTCAACTTCATTTAATACATAGAAAAGTTTTCAGATAAAGTAATAACATAGGATTGTGATATTTATATAAATTTAGATCATTTATCTAATTACTATATTAGCATGCCATTGAACACCTGTGCAACTTTGAGGTTTATGATAGCACCAAAAATCAGAATTAGTAATTAACGGTAATAAGTATTTCTATTTATATAGTACTTTTTATCCAAAAAGAACCAAAACACTTTCATGCTTCATATATAGAGAGCGAATCATTTTCCTCCCTACCAAAAAGAAGCCTTTTCCAGGATAGTAATCAGCAATTACTGAAAGAAAACCACAGAGAATAGGTATCTAGAGACTCTCACCAGTAGGGACAGAAGAAACAGCCAAAATTATGACCTTTGGACTTCAGGCATTGAGATCTGTCTACAGTTCTAACTAAACATTTTCTGCCCTGTTCTGATTGGCTGTTTGCCACAACTCTGTTGCAGCTTTCTTCCTCCCCCTCCTTCAGCTTCTTCACCTAAAATTCACTCCATGCCTGTCCACTCACCCCTCCTTCTCCTTCACTTTTATTTCCATTTTGCTTATTCCCTCCTAAACTCACCACACAAACTTCTGCTGCCTTCATATTCTTCATGCTGCTTGTGTGTTCTACCATTCCCCTCCACCCTGGGTCTGTCTTATCTTCTTAGATTGTAAGTTCTTTGGGGCAGGAACAGTCTGCTATTCTATCTGCAGTGTTTAGGACAACAGGGCCTCATTTCTGGTTGGCCCTTAAGCATTATTGTAAAACTGGATTAATAATTGGTAGCTGCACCAATATTTCTACACAGTAGTGCAGAATAAAAAGCATTTTATTCAACTGTAATACAGGAAACTGAGGAGACAATATATTGGTTTGGAATTTGGCCAGGACACTTGTATGAACACTTATACTCTTAGAAAAAGAGCTGTGGGAACTTTTATTACTATGGGCTGTCAGGAGCTTAGTTTTGTCACTTCTGAGAGATAGCATTACTTTTTATGCATTTCCCCTTGGACAATGCAAGGCTATTTATTCTGTACTCAGAGAGAAGAAAGCTACATATTCAGTCACCATTTCCTGCTGTATCTGAGCATCTGAAGAGGTCTAGTGCAAGGCAAACTCTACATGGTTTGTGAGATCTGGAAAGTTCACAACCTAAGTTCCTCCATCTCACATGTTAGAGATGCTATATTAATGAGTGGTAAATAATAAGTACCTACAAACATATAAGAAGAGAGGGAGGCACTATAGAGAAGCGGTGGAAGAGATTAAGAATGTAGGATGGGAAAGAGAGAATGCTATCAAAGTAGGAGAAATGCACGCATTACAGGAAACACGTGCAGGAATTGTTAGATGATCATATACTGTCACTCTGTCAGTTCAGGGCACAGCTATAGTTTCTGCATATCAGAATAAATTCTAGTCCATATTTTCATTTTGCTTATAATGTGTTTAAAATGGTATCAAAACTACCTAGAATTTTTATTTTCTGGTAGTATAATGAAGAATTCCAGATCATTGCTATGGATGTGAATACTGTAGTGCAAACTTTTTGCTGTCATGATCCCATTTTAAATTGATTTACTCCAGGACTCCAGATAGCCTGGAGGGTGCCATATTGCTCTACAAAATGGCATCCTCACCACAGAACAACCTCACTTACATCTTACTTGCAAGGTTATGTGGGATGGAGCAAAATGGCATCCTCTGCACAGTAGGAATCATTGCAACTCTATCTGATGATGGTGTTACCCAATTTGGAGTCACAACCAACAGTTTGGGAACTGCTGCTGTAGTATTCTGAAGCCAACAAGAGAAATAATTTTTTGGGGGGGACAAATTAAGTAGGGCAAGAGAGACAGAGGAGACATGTTCCCTTTTATTTCCTCTTTTTACCTTTTGCTGAAGCTTTCTGTTGACATGTTTTTCTGTGTTCTGTTTTTTTAGTACTAAAACTTCTGTCATGGGCCAAAAAGCCTGTTCCCTGCACTGAACTGCATCAATCCAGGGTCATGTGCAACAGTGGGACTGAAAGCCAATTGTACAAAAAGTAAGCATGTATTTGAAAAACGTATGGGTAGAAATGATCAAAAAAGTGTGGTTTTGGTTACAGAGATTTTTTTACTTAAAACTAAAAATTTCATTTTAAAACACTTTCAAAGAGAAATTAAAATTGAGAAAGTGTGCCAAATTCTACAACTGTGGAAAAGTGCTTGCTTCCCTCATCACAACTCACTTTTTCATTTACATCAAGTCTTCAAAAAACATCTTTGTTAGAGAAAGCTGAAGATTGCTCATGGCAAACTTAGCAGAAGTTCAGCATGGAGAAGACTATTCTCCCTTCTCTTTACAAAGACATGTTTCCTTATTTTTTTGCTATGGCCCTGATTCAAGAAAGCACTGAAGCGCACGTGTAAGTCCCACTCAAGTCACCATTTCACTGCACTTTGACTTCAGTGGGACGTAAGCATGTGTTCAAGTGCTCTTTTAAATAGGAAATCCTTTTTGAATTAGAGTTTATATGTATGTGACTGTTTATACCTCTTGATAGTCCCCAGTAGCAAGTCACTCCAACAACAGCTGGAGGGCAAACGCTACAGGTAACAGTGACCTATTATGTCTAAGCCCATAGAGCTACGTATAGTATGTGTTAATAGAAACTTTATATGAAGTGTTCTCTCTGTGTCCCACTTATCAAGTTTTCACTTTGAAACTTTAGCTTTCTAATCTCTAGGTTAAATGCATTGGAGATAGTACAGCATTACTGCTATGGTTGTCATTGTGAATGGAGTTTGGCAGCAGCAAGAAATATTGAAATCCCTGATGTATTTCTGTTGTTTCTTCAAGAGGGACCATCGCTTCCAGTAATGAAAAATCTTCCAGAAATAGTGCCCAGGGATGAAACCTCACTCATCATATTTCCCAAATTTGGCAGTTATGACAGTTTTATTCCAGTGTATTATTAAAGCTTAGAACTATATTTACATAATTAAACATTGATCTGCTTTTTCCCTGTGTATCTGTCACTCATTTCTGTGGAACGCATTAATTCAATCTCTTCTGCATAAGTGAGATTTAGTATATATAAGGTGGTGTCACTCAATTGTACAAAATTTTGTCCACTTGTGAAAATGTACATGAAATGTTTTAATCATAAAGTTAATACATTGTTGGGATAAACAGAGTTAACAGAAGGAAATTTCTATGTAAATAGCTATGCTTTGTTATATCCGTTCCCATATTATTCAGTTATATGTATTCAATATTTTGAACAAAGCACAGAGTATGAACATCAGTGGCGTCAGTAGATCTGATGTAAAAAAGACCGCATATATCCCAAAGTAATTTATATTAATAAAATATATTTTAAAGCACCTACCCTGAACAATAGACACTTTCACTATATGCAATCAAATCATACCAGTACAAAATAGCCTCTAGTTCCTCCCCCTTCCCTCAAATTCCCAATCCAGCCACAAATACCAGCCTCAGTTTTCAAATACCAGAACTGAAGCCTGAGAAAAGAGATGGACTTTGAAGCTGGCTTTGATATATATTATATACAAGCATCTGTAAAGGCTTCTCAGTTAAAGGGGACTGTGTAATTCTGTGATAAGTCTTCGGCCTTGAGCCTAGTTTTTTGAGTCCATGTAAGAATCTAGAGAAAAATATTAATACAACACAATTTTCCTTTGAAGAAAAGCACACCACTATTAAAAGCTTTTGGCAATTGTATTTGTATTACTCACAGTCTGATCCAGAAATTAACTCAAAATGAATATCTGGTGCACAACCCTAGAACAGGCAGATAATATAAATGACCAAGTTATTGATAGAGATGGAAGAACCTATTAAAATTTATTTAAAATTCCATTGAATTTCATGGTCTTGCATTTATTCAGGGACAAAACTTTTCTACAATTTTAAGTTTTAACAGTACAAACTGCTTGCAGAGGTTGACATCCTCATAAAACTCAAAAGCACTGATTGAGTCAGAATTTGCCTCTTCCAGTGTTAGTTTTTTGAGGTTTTCCAGTTAGTTCCAGAAGGGTGGGGTACCATCATTTTAGGATTCTCAGATGTTATCAGGAGGAAGGTTGTACCTAGAACACAATAGCAGCAAGAGGGGTCCTGTGATGTTTTCCTGGGATGCCGATGACTAGGAGCTGATCCACAGCAGGCACAGACTCCACCAGCCCCTGGTAAGTCCACTACTGTCCAGATCTCCGCAGACCTCGCTCTCTCTGTACAGATCAATGATAGACACACACCAACTGCTTCATCTTCTGTGCTCTGTTTCACTGAGCTCCCGGGGCTTGTCTTCGCTACTGTGCTAAATTGGCACCTCGATGCAACGGCATCAATTTAGCAGGGCTAGTGAAGACTCAAAAAGTCAATGGGAGAGCACTCTCCCATCAACAACACAGCAAAAGTTATGTCAGCTGGAGACTGTCTCCCACTGACGTAGCATGGTGTAGAAACTATGTTAAGTCAATGTAAGTTATGGTGCTCAGGGGCGTGGGGTTTTTTTTTACACTGCTGAGTGATGTAACTTCTGTCGACTTAAGCAGTAGTGTAGACAAGGCCTAAGGTCCGCTAACCCCAATGGAAAAGTACACACCAGCTTAGTATATTCATCTGAGGATCACCACTCTACTTAAGATACAGCACTTAGCTGTAGTTATAGTGAAAACAAGAATAAGTTTATCAAAGACAAGATTCAAATGATAGTAAATATTATTAGAAACATAGTTACCTATAAAACAAACATTTTCTAGAGCCTAAACTTCATTCACAAAACCTTCCCATCTCCTTCAGGATAGATTACCCCAACCAATTTCCCAGCATTTTCAACGAGGATGGCTGAGATTCCCTTTTCATAAGTTAAGCCCGCTGACACCCTTGTCTTCATAGACTGAAGGATGCCAGAATATCTCTGCACCCCCAGCTATATCAGAACTTCGATTTTTACCAGAAAAAGAGGATCTCCCCCTTCCCTACTGTTCACCTCTTACTGTTAATTTCCTTCTGAAATCTTTGCAAGCTCTTCATTAGCATTTGACTCAGTATGCTAATAGATTTCTATTGTACAACACACAATAGTCCACCACAGAGATAAGTGTCTCCTACCTGCCATCTGGAGATGTTTGTCTCACTGCACACCCCTGCCTTTCACTATAAGGCCTAGAGAATATAATTTTCTGCAAGTATACATAACTCCTCCCAGGTTCTGGATAATACATCTCTCAAGATTATGACGACCACTGTGACACAGGCTTTCATAAGGGGCATTTCTTTGATGAACCCAAAAGACACCTGTGCCCTCCACCAGCTGGTATCAAGAGATCCTGGGGTCACAGGTCCTGAAGAGGGACCCTGAAGAAAATTAATCTCTCTTCTCCTGGAAAATGAGATTGAGAGAAGAAAAGCACGTAAGCTCCTGTTCTGCCAAGTATTTAAGCACTCGTACATGAGCTGCCCGATTGACTTCAGTGGGACTGTTCCAATGCTTAAATAATTTCCTGGATCAGGGCCCTAGAAAGGAGAAAAGAAAGGGAGCTAAGAACATTGGAGCAAGCTTTAAGGTGGGCACAGCCTATAGAGAAAGAAAGGCCCTAATAGATGAAGAGGGTGAAGGGAAGGGAAGAAGGAAGAGAATGCTTTTCAAAGAAAAAAATAAAAAATTTCTCCCTCTGAGTGGCAAGACCACTAAGGCCAACACACCACAATGGGAAACACTGAGATATTTGCACAGGCAAAGATTAGAGATTTTAGCTCATTTATTTAAAAAAAGTCATTTCTTTGGGGGTTTTTTTTAAAGGGCTTCTGAAAAAAATCAGAAGATAAGCACAGTTGACAGACAGCAATCCTTACAGGGCCTAAGATGCAGAGAGCACCCCACACAGGGCCTCACACTGAGGCACTGTGTTGATCATCATGGAATTACTGTAGTTATTTGTCCTTTTTTAGTTGAACTGAACATGAAAAAAATGGGTTAGCAGTTGTTTTCTTCCCTGAAAAAGAAAAACAGGCAGTTGTCTAAGGAGGTAATAAGTGGTATTGTGAAAGTTCTACTGGCCACAGAAAGCTAGCAAAATCTGGGAATAAGCTCATATGCACTTTACACAGCTAAACAGGTCACACTTTATTACTAATCTTAATTAGTTAATGAGGAATCAAAGTCTATTTCCTTGCGAAGAGTGATGACCTGAATGAAATTACAGATGAGATTCAGGTACTGATTGCAGAAAGAATGAGACAGTGTGTACAGCACTTATGAGCAGACTTATGAAATCTGTTCTCACAGGTAATATTATAGTTACAAACTTTTGATATTTCTGTTTCATATTTGTGGATGACTTTTCATGTGTCATTGAAGATAAAACAAATGGAAACATACAAATGCTGTACTGAAAGGACTTAGCTTTATTCAGCCAAATGCAAAAAAATTATTTCTCTCATACACATTGATGCTTAAGGGAGAATGCACCAAGTGAGTCTTCTCCCCATAATTCAGTCAAATGACAGGGGAAAAGTGGCATTGCTCATCACAATTGCAGCATTTGGCCACCTTTTGCTATTCAGAGGAGAATCCTCTTGATGCCACTTTCAGATGTTAGAAAATATTCAGCACTCTGATGAGAATAAGAATGCTAGAGTAATGATGCACCATTCTGTCAACTCAGTGACTAAGCCTGTTGCCAGACAAAAAAAGGTTAAGTTACCCAAGCTGCCTTCAAATTCACCACAATATTGTCTAACACTTTCAGGATCCTAAACTTTTTTTCTTTCTTAATTATTTCACTGAAATATTTAGGTCATCTAGTAAATGGTTAGCTCAAGCCCATCGCTGAAGTTCAGTTTTTGTTAGCAGGATGCAGATCAAGTTAGTTTGCAAGTAACAGAGGCTCTGAAAGCTTTAAGACTGACTTGCAGTCATCACAGAATGTGGGGGTATGTATAGTCTTACTTTGGCACTAGTGAAGAATGATCCTCAAAGGGTTCAGTTGTTCAGATTTTTAAATGGATCTGGATCATAGACAGGGGTGAAAGTAACATTTTTGACTTACCGGTACGCAGGGGGGACGAAGCTTCCCCTGGAAGGGGCGGGGCTAGGGAATCTGAAGTCGCCCCCTGCTGCCTGGGGCTGGTTAGCTGTTCCTTTTGCCCCTCTCCCCTGTCAGCAGCTTGGTGGCGGGAGCAAAAGGGACAGGGACCTTAAAGCGCTGCTGCGGCAGCGCTTTAAAGGACCGGGCTTAAAGTGCTGTCACAGCAGCACTTTAACGTTGCTGCTCTTTTTGTGCCCCCCCTTCTGCAGTCCTGCCAGGTCCCTATTGGCAGAGCTGCCAACGGGGAGCGCAAAAGGGGCAGGGATGCTAATGCTTTAAAGCGGAAAAAGGACCCTGCGTAAAGCACTGCCGCGGCAGCGCTTTAACCTCTCTGCCCCTTCTGCGCACACACCCCCCCCGCTGATGGCGGGGGCAAAAGGAGCAGCTACCCAGCCTCAGTGGGGAGGAGGGGAGAAGAAGGGGCAGAGAGTTTAAAGCGCTGCTGGGGCAGCACTTCAAGCAGGGTTCTTTTGCCACTTTAAAAAGACCCGGCTTAAAGCACTGAGGGAGCAGCACAGTAGTGTCCCTGCTCCTTCTGCACGCCCCCCATGCCGCTGCCACGGCTGGGTAGCTGCTCCTTTTGCCCCCGGTGGCAATGGCATGGGGGTGTGTGTGCAGAAGAGGCAGGGAGGTTAAAGTGCTGCCGCGGCAGTGCTTTACGCAGGGTCCTTTTTCCGCTTTAAAGTATTAGCATCCCTGCCCCTTTTGCGCTCCCCGTTGGCAGCTCTGCCAGTAGGGACCTGGCAGGGAGGTGGATGGGGGGGCGCAAAAAGAGCAGCAACGTTAAAGTGCTGCTGTGACAGCACTTTAAGCCCGGTCCTTTAAAGCGCTGCCGCAGCAGCACTTTAAAGTAAGGCAGTCAGGGCCGACAGGCTTTTTACCGGTACAGCGTACCGGCCCGTACCACCTTACTTTCACCTCTGACTGTAGAGATTTTGATGAGAAACTGGGATGACAGTCTGATAGCAATGGCATTTCTCCTATGACTGCTGTTACTGTATTTCCTGCTTCCAGCTGGGCCATAAGTATTGTATACCACTGGAGTGTCCGTTTTTGAGAGATTTTCGTGATTATATTCTGATCTTACTCAGAAGCAGAAAGGCCACTGAAAGTGAAAAGTACTAAAAATATTCTGAACTTTTTCAGATCTGAGGTTTAAACTTAGCTTAAGTTTTGGGCATAGGGACACTTGCCACCAGAATATTTTCCCCAGAGCAATTCTTGGACTCAAACAGTGATGGGCAGCATGGTGTGGAATACCTATGACTGTAGAGACCTGGACTTGTGTGTGCTTTTCTAATATTATGGTACAGCTTGTATGCTCTCCAAAAGGTTTAGGGTATGATTGATAGAATGTTTCACAGATCCACAAATGGAAGGCTCCATTCACATGCATGGTATGTTCCAGTGTTTTTAAGAGCTAGTATTTACATTGAGTCTGTACATTTGAGGTCTAGTCACAGCACCACTCTGTCTAAACTTAATACAATAAAAAAACCTGAATACAGACAAAATCTCACCCCCAGAGATGTTTCGGTACGTTTATCACAGACTGGATGCCTTCCCAATCTGGGGCCAATCCTTTCCCCTGGTACAGTGACAGCCCTTGTTCCAGCTGAGGTGGTAGCTAGGGGATTTCTCATGACTGCAGCCCACTTTGTTCTGTTCCACTCTCTTATATCTCTTTTGCACAAGGCGGGAAGCCTTTGTCCCTCTCTGGGTTTCCACCCCTCCTTCTAAACGGAAAAGCACCAGGTTAAAGATGGATACCAGTTCAGATGATAAGATCACATGGCACTGTAAGACTCCAAGCTCTCATTCCTCCCAGCCTGACTCACAGGAAGGCTTGCACGTAAACAGAGCCATCAACAGTCAACCGTCCTGGTTGATGGGAGCCATCAAGATTACAAACCACCATTAATGACCCTCACTTTGCATAACTACAATAGGACCTCAGAGTTATATTTCATATTTTTAGTTTCAGATACAAGAGTGATACATTTATACAAATAGGATGACCACACTCAGTAGATTATAAATTTTGTAACGATACCTTACAAGAGACCTTTTGCATGAAGCATATTCCAGTTACATTATATTCACTCATTAGCATAGTTTCATAAAATCATAGAGTGCAACATCACACCATGTGTGTGATTTCTCTATGTAAACACACAAAAATCATGAAGAACACATAAAAATGCTTAAATGAAACATTTATTTTGATGAAATAGCTAAAACTTCAAAAATATCCAAATTCCTATTTAAATTCAGAGAAGTTTGGGAGCTGAAAACAGAAACTTGTATTTACTGTTTTACTAGAAATTATGATCCCATTTAAACACAATCAGTAATATAAAACTTATCCTAGCCAGTTAAATCAACTGATACATAAAAAATATTCTCTTTTCCCATTTTCACTTAGCCATATTGTTCTGTTTTCTATAACTATAAATTAAAGAATTGCTTTTGCCTGGACACAAAAGAATGTCTCCCAAGAAAGCATTACATTTTTTGAAGTTTTATCTCTTCAGTCCTGATCAGAATTTTTTGTAAATGCACATCCTGAAATCCTGACTAGTAAGTGAGAGATTTGTTATGCTTGACATTTGAGATACATGTTTTGCCTTTTGTTTTGGGACCTGCTTTAAAGGGCAGTGAGCATCAAACCTAATCTGACTTCTAATGACTCTAGTAAACATGTCTGAATGAATAAATGCCAACACATTTAAAATACAGTGTTAAATGTACTTGTTTCTGTACAGAAAGAAAGGCACAACTACAACACTAGTCAGACATTGCAATTTATAGACAAAGGTGACATTTTATATTATTTAAATAGTCTTGTCTTGACAATCTTCTTGCCTTTGTAAGGCCATTTTTCTCTCTAAATGTTATCTTTATTCAATGCTGTATAGTATGCATTGCAGACATTTGGAACAAAATCAGTATCTTTCACATTCAAGAAAATAAATGTTAAGGAATGGCTCATTTTAATTTACTTCACATGCCTGTTACAGGTGCAGTGAAATTTAACATGCATATGCCAGAGGAATATTATACCTGATCACATAAGTTGCTAAGGAAACTCACTGGATACTAAAATTTTCCCTGAATGGAAAAGGGGAAGGAAGAGGGAGTCAGACAATCTGGGTGAACCCTTTGAACTGAAAGCTGAGTCCCAGGCTCATCTGGTGAGTGAATTGAAGATCTGCTTAAGGAGTGAGTGGTCACTCCCGTGGAGTAAATAGCAAGACCAGATGTGCCTTTTTAGACAGTTGATCGAGGTTGCAAAGGAATAATATCTCCAGTTTTTAAAGCAGCAGTTGGAGGAAAACAAAATCTATTTAATTATTTTTGAATAGGACAAGTTATTATAAGTGGGGCTGGTATCACTGGTCCAGACAGAGCATGACAACCTAATGGTTACTCCATTTGTCCAAGCAGCAGAGTGCTGTGTCATGGATCTGAAACTTTGCAATCTTGTTGATCAATCTCATGGGGACTAATATGATCTCTGTGACTCAAAGCACTCTCCACACTATTCTAATATCTTTGTACAAAATATACCTTGTGAGGTATCATTTGAAAACTAATAACTTGCTAGTCAAAAATACCATGGTGAATATATGTAGCACTATTATATGTAAAGCTATCAACTGCCCTTGTATGATGCTGTTACTTGTTCAAAACTAAACAGCCCTGCTTAGCCAAAAATTGTTAAATGGGCCTATCCTAAACAAAGAAATGTGTGTTTACCTCAGTTTGCACAAACAGTAATCACAACCATCAAGACAACAGGAGAAGGAGACTGCAAGAAATCAAACAATTTGCATTTTAGCAAAACAGGTGTGGGGAAGAAGCATGGAGCTTTCTTCACCACCAGACTATGTTGCCTGTCTCCCTCAAACCCAAACTGAGGAGTAAGCTTCAGAAGAATCCATTTCAAAAGTTCACTGGACTATAAAAAGAAAAAAAGAAGAGGCAGAAAACTCTAAGTTCTCTCTTTCACCCAAGAACCACCAGCACTTGACAGGGCAGGTGGGGGAAAGAGGTCAGCCACCATCTTGCTGGAAGACAGGTCAGAAAAGTTATCCTGAACAAAGCCTTGAATTAACCTTGCTAGATTGATTTAGACTTTTAAGTGCGTTTTCACTTTATTTGCTAGTAACCATTTCCAACTTTCTCTTATACTTGAGCTCACTTAAAATCTTGTCTTCTTTTGTTAATAAACTTGTTTTACTGTTAATCTAAGCCAATAGAGCTGTGTTTGTACTAAAGCAAATGTCAGCTTCAGTCAGGGGCAGCTCTACGTTTTTTGCCGCCCCAAGCGCGGCAGTCAGGCGGCCTTCGGTGGCATGCCTGACTGCGGGAAGTCCGCTGGTCCCGGCAATTCCGTGGTGTTTCTGCGGGAGCCCGCCGTTCCCTCGGCTTTGGTGTACCCGCCGCCAAAATTCTGCTGAATCCGTGGGATCAGTGGACCTCTCGCAAAAACACCGCCAAAGTCCGCCTGACTGCTGCCCTGACAGCAACCAGCAGGCCATGCCCTGCGGCTTGCTGTCCCAGACATGTGCTTGCTGTGCTGGTGTAAAAAGTGCTATGTAATGCTAAGTACAGCCTGAATGGATTTCAGCTGCTGTGGTGAATGATAAACACTTCTGCAAATCTGGACCCAGGATTTTCAACTTGGACATCTCAAACATTCAGAACACAACCCAAACTAATTTTAAGTGACTTGTCCAGCACTTCACAGCATCTCTGTGGAGCAGATAGAGAGGAATCAGATCTCTGGGGTGACATTCAAGTGTTTTAACCATGAGACCCTGCTTTCTCTTCCTGCAGTACCCTGACTTATTCACTACTTATCTTCTAGCTTCTGCAACAAATGAGGCAGAGATTCTATATACAATACTCTCCTTCGCTACAGAGCCCTGATTCATCCTCAGAGCAGGTTCACATTGTGTATTGAATGAGGCAGGAGTCCTGGAGAAAAAAAAAAGTTTATCGTGTAATTATAGACTGTATCATAATGCATACTCACAAGGGGGCTGAATTTAGCATGCACAGGCCAGAGGAAATGGAGCCATGTACCCTGTATTATCTTTACCACATTATGTAAAGTGCTAGAAAGCCCAGCTCTGCAATCTTTACTCAGACCAAAAACTCTCAAGAAAGTCAAATCAGCATTTTGTGTAATTAAGAACTTCAGGAATGGGCCCCTGTAGTGGGGCATGACTCACCCAGAGGCACCTCCTGCTGGTTGTCTGGGAATTAGCTTGTTTTCCCAGCTCTGGAGCACCCTCTGCTGGTGTCTCGCTGTTGCTCGTCCCTGTGTCCCTCCCAGACCCCGATGCCCTTTTACCTGGGGTGTTGTCCCCTGGCTATACCCCTACATGCTTTCCGGGTCTCTCCTCCCTCGGGAACCCTCACCCTCTATCCTTACCTTGCCCCAGCCTATAGGCTACTGCCAGTCATCATCTAGCCCCCTTTCACTGGGGTCAACTGCAGTCTGTACAAGACAGTCATCATAGGCAAGAGAGATTTTGACTTGCTGCCTTTCCTGAAACCCAGTACCTCCAGGAGCCCTGGACAAGGCCCTGCAGCCTGGGCAGTTGCCAGCCTGGAGCTCCCCAGCCCCTCTGGTCTTTCTCCAGTCCTGCCTCACTCTAGGTACCCTTAGGCTTCCCCAGCAGCTAGATCCATCTCCCTCCTCAGCTAGAGGGAAACTGTTTTCAACTTCTGGCCCACTGCCCTCTTTTAATGGCCAGCTGGACCCTGATTGAGCTGGCCACAGCTGTGGCTGTTCCTTAGTCAGCCTAGCTAATTGGCTTACCCAGACACAGCCCTGTTTACCCAGGAGTGGGGCAGTCACCCCACTACAGCCCCTCATGAAGGAATTTGGGCATTAAGAAACGAGATCTAAAGTTCATTGAAGTCAAGACTCCCACTAACTTCAATGGACTTTGAATCAAGACCTGTGTCCGCAGAAAGCTGTGAAATGGAGTGTAACAATGGAGGTGTATGAAAGAGTTGTATTATAGTTTTTTCAGAGAGGGCATTAATCTGGTCTGTTTCCTCCCCCCTTTAGCAGGCTTATACTTAGGCCAACAGCCTATGCTTTCTCAGTTTGCTATAATGATTTTATAGCCACCTGACAGGTAGGGCGTAAGATCAACATCTTGTGAGCTATTCTCCTATGCTAGGCCAAGAACATCTTGTCCTCAGTGTTCTGTCTCTGATAGCCCACTGAATGAGAGGATTAAAGTTATTATACAGGTTGTTACCATTTAAGACACCAGGCTGGCTAATACAGCATTAAAGAAATAATACCACCAGTGAAGAGGAGATCATAAAAGAATCTAGAGTGACCCCACACAGCACAATTTATTGGATAACAACTAGAATTGGCAAAAGGTATTCTACAAGAAACTTTTTAGTTCACTTTAAACACATCTTTGCTGCAAGGACATTTCCAGCTGTTTCAGCCAGACACAGGAATAAAATAAAAGGGACAATGGAGAACATAGGTCAGGAAGGTAATAGAGGGCGAGATTGTGGCATTCAGCTACAGCCCTGAGTAAGGGTCTCAGAAAACTCACAATAATTCCTAGGTGTACGTCCTCACTACTGCGGGTAGTGGTCGATGTTTCAGCTATCAATTTCTCGCATCTTGTGAAGACATGAGAAATCGATCACTAGCGCTGTCCCCGTCAACTCCGGAACTCCAGCTCCCCGTGAGGAGTAAGCCGGAGTCGATGAGGGAGTGCGCCGCTGACTGCCGTTGCCGTGAGGACGGGAGGTAAGTCGGCTGCAGATACGCCGACTTCAGCTACGTGAATCACGTAGCTGAAGTTGCGTATCTGCAGTCGATCCCCACCCCTGGTGAAGACCAGCCCTTAGGCACAGATCTTGCATAGGAGAGAGAGGGGAAATAATTTACTACATATAACTAGAAATCTGATGAAATGATTTCATTAGAAAATGCTCATTCATCTGAAAGTATGTGTACTTACCTTGAAACTGTGATTCTCAGTTGTGGTGTTTACACAGATACCATTCTAGGTGCTCCATAATCCTTTTGAATAGCAACATCCATTATTGCTGTGCCAGCATCCTAATGTGCCTTCACAACCACTGTAATTTCTTTGGCAATAAGAATCCCAAGTGGATAAGACTTCAAATTGGTGGGCAGGTTATGCAGTGATGAGTAGCACATCTCAGAGAGCCTCAGTTGCTATAGGGTAAGTAAGCATTCTTTCTTTGAGTGATTGTCCACACAGATTCTCTGCCATTTGAGCTTGCTGCAGAGCATCAAATAGCACTGAGATGTCTTGAAGGAAGACTTCCCCCCACACACACACAGTGGGACAGCATCCAACTTCAAGGGGGAGACCCAGTGTAATGCTTCTCCAGACAGCAGGCTGATAGTCAGGCTCACCTTTGTATAATAAATAAAACAGGACCAGGGATGCATCATGAACAGGAAGTAGCATTGCTGGTGGTTATAAATCAAATTGTTTGAGTAGATGTGTCAGAGAACAGGGCTCCACAACCTCAGAGTGGCCAGGTATATGGTTTTCAACCAGAAAGTCCAGTCAGAAAGGGGACCTGACAGTGTCTGATCAGATCTACTCACTGGACACCACAGGCAAGGGAGGCACCAGTTTGTCACCTGTGCCAGTCCCTACACAGCCAGGGCTGCCTACCTGCCTCTGGTAGGTGCAGCTCCCAGGCGTAGCTCCGCAGGCTCATCCCACCCACCCTCCACCCCAGGTAGGGTTGGGATGGGTAGAGAAGGGAAAAGCAGCAAGTGATGAGGGGAGGGGGACGGATGAGCAAATGGGAAGTCTTGAGGGGAAGAGGTGTGGCAGGGGAGGTTCCAGCATTCAAGATGGAGCGTCCAGTTTTTAAATTTACAAAGTTGGCAACCCTACAGCCTACGTAGAGTGCAGCATTTTCAGCACACTGCTGTTTTACCTGCTCTTGTAGTATCTAGTTCTCCAAGGTGAGCTGGAAGACCCAGGCCTTCAGGGTGTGGTTATCCACCTGAAGAAAGGCAGCCCCCTTGAGCATGTCTGGTGTTTCCAAAGACAGCAGTTGGCTTGCTAGGTTCATTCTGGCGGCACCAGGCTCACTCCTATGGCCCGTGTGTCTGTGCAAACTGTCACAACAAAGATGCGGGTAGGCTTACCTAATGTTTGGAGTAGGAGTCAGAATCCAGGAGGCGGACTGGGCCTGGATACCAGGGAATCAGAGCCAGGGCAGACCAAGAGTCAGGGGTTGGCTGCACTAACAGCATCAAGGAGTACAGCCCATGGGTTGTCAGTCCTGGTGTCCCCTGTGTGATCTGTGCAGGTCTGCACATGTACAGAAAGGATTCCTGGCCTGAGGAACATGGGACTCCAGGTCCTGTTATAACTGTGACTCAGGGGAGGGTTACCAGTCCTACTCTGCCCAGCAACAGTTTGATATATAGTTACCAGTTCTTCAGCAAGCATGCAACACACAGGTGTATGTGTTTGCTTAACCCAGTGCTTTTGGGTTTACTTTCATTTCCCCAATGAAAGTTTATTTAAAATACTTACAAAAGATGCCAGAATTTTGATATCAGACTAGACAGGTAGCAGGAGGAATCTGCGAAGTGGCACTGTTGCCTCAAAAAGAAGAGACTTAGCAGTGCCCAACATCAGGAGGCAGGCAAAGGTTACCACTAGTCAGAGGGCAAACTGAGAGTCAGGATCAAGAGGCAGGCCAGGCCAGTATACTAGGAGATCAGAGTCAGGCAGCAGGAAGAGATAGCACAAGGATAGCACTCCTAAGCAGGCAAAAACCCAGTTACTTGGATGGATTCCTGTTCCTCTGGTTGGTTTAAATAGAAGCGGTGAACCAGTCAGGACCTGCAGTTTCACCAACCAAACACTCCTTAATCTTCTCTTTAAGAAATAGTGCTCCTTGAATCTATTACTATAAGGCATGTTTTCTAATCCTTTAAACATTCTTCTGGCTCTTTTCTGAGGCTTTCCCCATTTTTCAACATCCTTCTTGAATTGTTTGAATAATATCTGTAATGTTTTTGCTAAGCCCACTAAAGATATTTATGGGACTCTTAATACACCACATTGCTGCACACACGCAGGAATGGAAGTGTTTAAATGAGATCAAGACCAGATCTTTTTGAGGAATGAAAACATCCTGACAATCTAGAAAGAACACAGTACTTTTCTGCAGAAATATAGCACACACACAAAACAGGTATGGTTAAATAACAAATCACATTAACTGAGTTTTAAATATCCTCTTTCTATACAAGCAGTGCTGTTGACAGGGATATACTGTATAAAATTGTCCACAGTTGTTATATTCTCACCAAACTCATCTGTAAATAGCTTAATGCATATTAAGGCAACAGTTAGGTCTACTGCAGGCTGCAAGGACCCAGATCTTCAGCACATGTTAATTGGCAGTTATGTTTTGGAGGTACACTGATTCACACAAGCTAGGATCTAGCTGTTTATTTTTAGATAAAACAAATGTTGGCAGATGTAACTGCTTAGGGGAAAAGAGACCAAAATTATAGCACTAAAGGTGTGCACCGGTAGGGTCTACACAGACCAATTAATACACAACATGTTAGATGCACTAAAGGCATGTGATTTCTAAAGTGCACAATTACCCCACCATGTAGACAAGTTCTTAGTCTTTAATCACTATATTTTTTCAAGTTCCTATATTACAAGAATTTAAATATTTTTCTAGTTATCTAAATCTTGTTCAATGTTTTTCTCTAACATACATTTAGTCAAAGTTCAAAATCTTAGTTATACCAATTCACAAAGTCAAATGGACATAATGTTTTGATGTGTTAAATATAAAGATTATTTCCATAACATCTTACTTTTTATCCAGTTAGAACAAATAGAAGTTCAATGAATGTTTCTAGTATTGTGCCAATTCTGTAAAGATTTACCAAAAAAACAAAACCTGAGTAATACACAGTGCTGTGCATTCAGAAGTGAGCAATGGAATGTTATTAAAATTACTGGAAACGTGTTACTCTCCACACAATAGGAGTTGCCAAGTCCTTAAAAATATACTATGCTGGGCTTTAAAAAAAGTTTCGCACCGAGATTAAAAAAATTGCAATATGCAAAGCCAATCCAGAGAAAGGGAATTAAATATAGTTTCTGATAGCTTAGCCGTTGCTGCCACCTGCAGCTCTCATAAAAAACAATGTTTTCTCATTAAGAGTTTCCATTTCAGTGCCCTGGACCCCATAAATTGAGAAACCGCTTCAAATACACTAATTATAAACTCTCCATTACAAAACTGTGGTAACAACTTAAATAAAGTTATTTCCACGATTGTCAGTTCCAACGTGTTGTACCTCATTTAATATGCACATTGCACAGGGGAATACAAGGGGCCAGACTCTGCTCTCATTTACTTCACTGTATATCAGGAGTAATACTACTGAAGGCAATGGTGATAGAATAATATAATACCCAGCATGAGAGCAGAGTCAAAACTTGTATCTTTTTGTTAAAGCCAAGGTTACTAACTGTCTTACCAGGAGTCTCACAATATTTAGTGTTTTTCTAAATGCCCCAGTCCATGGAATCACATGATTAAAAGAGATTCTCAACTTTCACTTTTAAGTAAACTTGTGGTTACAAGGAAAAGCTTGAAAATCTGAATGCTACACTCTAAGCTCAAAAACTAGAAGGCAAATAAAGAGAACCCAAAATGTATCATTTTTAAGATCTCATGATTTTAAGCCAATATTATGACCTGAGTTTTGAACAGTTGTGGTCAGTAATACATCTCATACTTAGCCATGTAGATTTTTGTTAACAGTATATTTTTACAAAGCAGGCTATGAAGGACAATGTACACTGCATACAATGTGCTTGATCTGGATCTTCAGCTAAGTGGCCTGAGTAAGCAGTCTGTGGGCTGTGCTCCTCCTTGTCTTCTCCTCAATACTCTGGCCCTTTATATTAATTTTCTGGAGGGAACTCGCCCAGGGTCATCCCACATGTGGACAGTTATCAGAATACACCTAGATTCTACTTCGCCTCACAGCAAGCCTAACAGCCCCTTGCTTTGCTCAGCAGCAGGACTAGAACCTGGCACCAGACCTGAGCAGTACCATTGTGGCTGGGAGGCTCCTGGGTTCAGCTGCTACCTGATTTACTCTTGTCATTGAATATTAAGCCTGACTTGGGGAGCAGAGAAAATATGCTAGTCTGAATAACTATAGTTATGGCTACTCTAAGTGGGATTTACCAGGTTGGTCCTCCAAGACTCCAACCACAGAGACCCATCCAGGAGGGCTCTACGCAAAAAGTAGTAGTCCAGAACATCGTTTCCTCACCTAGCAGGTTGCAACTCCAGAGAGTCACAGAAAGTAATAGGGGGGTTGAATATATCAAAAAAATTTATTACTATTTAAATCAAAGAAAGTCTGGCTCCTATAGACCACACACACACACACACACACACACACACACACAAACACACACACACTTAACCTTCAAGGCCATGTGCTCTCCGTCAACCTCTCAAAAACACCCACACAAATAAACTGTACAGGCTTATCATGGGTACAGTTTTTATTCTTATTTTTATAGCAAGTGTGAACAGGTCACAAAAGTGTTTTGACTTTGAATAAGAGATAGACCAGTGTTTTTCAGCCTTCTCAGGTTGTCAACCTAGCCCATCATCCCACAGTTAGCCATAGCTTGGACGTATGGCTGGAGCACCATCTCTCACTCATGCCTGGGAGCAATTACCAGAGAAAAGCAGATGAATCCTGGTTTATGGGATGGGCTCTAACCACAGCTAGACACCCAGCAAGGGACCAGTCTCCCTACCAGATCACCCCTCACAGACCAAAGAAAGGAGCAACTGGCAGTAGGGGCTAGCAACCCTACCCAAGCCTATCACCCATTCCAAGGTTGGAGCAACCATGTCAAGACAAGGCTCAAAGCCAAGTATCAGGAATCAGAGCCCAGGGCCAGGATCAGAGCCAAAGTCAGAAGTCAGGAATTGGAGTTAAAGGTCATAATCCAGGTTACCTGGAGCGAAGCAAGAGTAAGGCCAAGGCAAGAGCAGGGCCGAGAACAATCAGCCACAAGGGCTACCACAGCTCTGGCAAATGTTTAAAATTGCTACTACATTGTTGCTGCTGGGTTTAAAACCTGATCTGCTGACATGTCTAACCAATCAGGCAGTATAATCTGTCAGGCAACCTACTACAGACCAGCTGCGCTTGTTAAATTGCCCAGAGATTGGCTCTGCTGCAGAGCCTGCTTCTAGATTGACTCTACTGCAAGTCCCGATTCCGGACACCCATCAAAGTTTCCTAAAGAAAAAGGTCAGGGAGATGGACCAAAACGCCTGCCAGAAGCATAGCAAATCTTATGTTCCTGACACTCATGCCACATTGTAGCCTTGGCAGGCTTAAGTTCCAGCAATCAGAATATTTGCTGTTGCTTCTGTAAATAAGGCAGTACATACTCAGATTTGCATATTAGGGTTTTGAGTCATTTGCATAATGCTTTCAGCTTTGACAGGCAGTCCTGGGACCTTCATGCTACAGCACAGATCATTACCACTTTACAGAGTATGAATAATATCAGAATAAGGTTATCTGTTAATAACTTATGTGTCCATGCAATCCATTCATTGCTTTATGGACAAGCAGTCAGTTCAGCATCCAAAACCATATAATATTCCTGTATTCTACAATTTCCGTTTTGATTGCTGACACATGTGAAAAACTATATGTTACTACATACCTCTTCTGCGATTACACACACGCAGCTGCTGAAAAGCACAAGTTATTCCAGCTAAAGTCAGCATCAATGCAAGCTCAAAATGTTTCATTCTGATCCACTCTCTGCAATTATGTATTACAGTTTAGTGTTTTGTTTTGTGTTTTTTAAAGATTCCACTAACTTTTCCTAATACTTCTTTCAACACAGGTAACAAAGATCTCCAGATCTTCTTTTTTATTTTTTTGCAACAGAGCAGCATAGAATCTGAGCCCACGAAGAGAAGATGCTGTCAGGTTTTCAAACACATAAATATGTTATTTCAGGAATATGCAGTGCATATTTATTTACATTAATTTGTCATTAATATTCTGGCATTTGGAATCATATTTAATAAAGCATTTTGGAATGGAATTAATTCCTGTTTTCCCAAACTACTGTCTATTTTTATTAAAATCACCACCACTGTCCTACTTCTCTAGATCAGAAGGTAGACAAACAACTTTATCAAGATTTGATGCTGTATCTCAAATCATTGTTACTCTGTACGATATCTGAAATGCTAGCTCAGGGATCAGCAACCTTTCAGAAGTGGTGTGCCAAGTCTTCATTTATTCACTCTAATTTAAGGTTTTGCGTACCAGTAATACATTTCAACGTTTTTAGAAGGTGTCTTTCTATAAGTCTGTGATATATAACTAAACTATTGTTGTATGTAAAGTATATAAGATTTTTAAAATGTTTAAGAAGCTTCACTTAAAATTAAATTAAAATGCAGATCCCCCTGGACCGGTGGCCAGGACCCAGGCAGTGTGAGTGCCACTGAAAATCAGCTCATGTGCCGCCTTTGGCACCTGTGCCATAGGTTGCCTACCCCTGTAAAAGCTAGAAATATGGCTGTGTCACACTGGAAGCATGTCACCATAGGCATTGATCATAAAAAAAGTTGCAGATTCTCTCCAGGTTAGTATATTTTACAACCATGGCAGAAACAATGTTCTAATTTGCTCTTCTATTATTATCATTTAATGTATTATGGCAGTCTCTAAAGACTCCATGGCCTTACTGTGCTAGACACTATACAAACATAGTGAGAGACAATGCCCGCCCCAAAAGCTTACAGCACACCTCCCAAAAATTCTAGATTTCCCCCAAAACCTCCTGTTCTAGTTAAAGCAGGGCACTTCCCATGTTCAGGGACATCTGGGGGCAGTTTGCCCCCGCTCATTTGAGAGGGACCTCAGAGTAAGTGGCATTGCAATCTGGCACACAGGGTCTCAGTGTCACTCTGATTTGGTCTGGCTACCCCTCTATCTCTATCTACAGAGGGGTGGCTAGGTCAAACCTGAGTGGTACTGCTTCCTGCAGCAGAAGTTAGAGGGTGTAGTTAGAGGGTGGCCTATTTCCCAGGGAATGCCTTACTGCTAAAGGGTGAACCAGCTTTTGGCTGAGCCCTCAAGGATTAACATATTGTTAATGTAGCCTCACACTCTACAAAGCAGCACAAATGAAGGGAGGGAAGACAGCATGGCAACAGAGAGAGAGACATACACCCTGTGTGTGGAGAGGGAGATGTCCACTGCCCCTTCAACTTTGTTGACTGGACTCTAAGTACATTGCCTTTAAAAAGATCAGGAAGTTGAGACAGCAGCTGCGGTCTCTCCATCCTGAGCCCTGTCCTGAGCTCACCCTGGTCTATATGGAAAAGGGGTAAGCAGGGTGCAGGAGTAGGGGGACACGCTGACATTAGCCCCCTTTTCCCTCCTCCCCTGAACCACAAGCAGGAGGCTCCCAGCAGCAGCTCCATGGCAGAAGGGGAGCAGCACACTGCAGTGGGGGGAGGGACAGCTGAACTGCCAGCAACTGATAGCCTGCTGGGCAGCTGCTGCACAGGGAACTTAAGGGAGCTGCTGCTCCACCCTGGCTGCTCTTCCTGCAAGCAATGGACAAAACAGGCAAACAACATTATAACTGATCATTGCACAAACTTTAAAACAGCATGTTCCCTAACTGATCAGCAATGTAACAATGTTAACCTGGATGACTTCAAGGGAGGTGTTACTGTAGATAAGAGAGATGGGGGAGGGGCAGGGAAGGATCAGAAGCCTGCCCATGGTCACAAAGCAAAGAAAGGAATAGAACCCAAGTCTCTGGTGTCCTAAGCCAGTGCCCAACCACTGGACCATTGTACTTCTCTAATATTTAGTCACGTATCTAGATGTTCCAATCAAATCTAGCTTCAAAAAGATTCTGTGCTTGTTGTCCTGTATTATGAATAATTACGGAAACAACTTTCTTAAAATATAATGCCGTTATGGTAACACTACTGGCAAGCCCTGTTTCCTCATTTCTACTGCTGTTTCACTCCAGCAGTAGGGAAGCAGGAATTAGAGGAGTAGCTGTGTTACTCTGTGTCCACAAAAACAATGGGGAGTCTGGTGACACATTAAAGACTCTTTTTTTTTTTTTTTGTGGAAGCAGGAATGGTTCTCAATAATAAATATAGTGATTAATGTGTTGGCATTTATTATGACTACACTGCAGTTAGAAGGGTGTTTCAAAGTGTGAACAGACAGACTCACGCTAGCTCTGCTTCAGCTAACACACTAAAAATAGCAATTCAGCTTGTGGGAACCTGGGCAGTGGCTCGTACTCAGGCAGAGCTAGCATGTATCTGTCCATCCATGCTAGGAAGCATGCTCCCAGCTGCAGTGTAGACATACCAACACACAGAAATTAGTTCTCCTCACACTCTTTAGCTTACCTAAGGAACACTAGCTATCTTTAGATGCATGAAGCAACAACATAAAGTATTGGAATTTCATTATTCTAAGCAAAGGAAGGAGTCATAGCAACAGAACAAGGACAATGGACTTCAAAAAAAAGCAGACTTTAACAAACACAGAGAACTGGTAAGTAAGGTCTAATGGGAAGCAAATCGAAAGGGAAAAAAAAGTTCAAGGGAGCTGGCAGTTTCTCACAGACAATATTAAAGGAACAGCAGCAAACTATTCTGATGCAAAAGATAGGAAGAAGAATAAGATGTTAATATGGCTGCATCAGAAGGTTTTTAATTACCTGAAAAACCAAAAGGAATCCTACAAAAAGTAGAAACATGGCCAAATTGCTAAGGATGAGTTCAAAAGAATGGCACAAGCTGCTAGGTACAAAATCAGAAAGGCTAAGGTACAGAACAATTATACCTAGCAAGTGACATAAAAGGCAATAAGAAGAGGTTCTATAACTACCTTAGGAAGACGAGAAAGATGAAGGAAAGTATAGCAATTTTTAAAATCACAAAAGAAGACGTATGTGTAAGTCCTGAAAGGGTGGACTGCAGTTAGAACTTTACAAATTACATTTGCAGCAATGTCTAGCATAATTTGACAAGAAAGCAGATTTTCAAGTTAAGAGCACAAAGTCTGGTGGTTTTTGGAAACCTAGTGCCATCCAGTGCATCAAGATGAACACTACATGATGTACACAAAGATGCTAATATTAAAAGGAAAATTAGAAAGACAAGGTGGATCAGGTAATATCTTTGATTGAACCAACTTCTGCTGGTGAAAGAGAAAAGCTTTTCAGCTTCTTAAAGTCTGGGAAATGTACCCAGAGCACCACAGCTAAATACAAGGTAGCACAGATTTTTTAGCATGAGTAGTTAGTTACTAGTTACATATTTCAAGGGGGCATTCAAGATGAAGTGGCCTGTTAATGCCCCTCAAGTCATAGGGGGTAAAGAAAGGGGAGGGGAAGGACAGCTGGGGAAGAAGGATGTTAGTGGAAAAGTAATTTTTCCGGCAAGTACTGTGTACTTGCTAATTAATTCCCTCTAGTAGAAAACTTCTTATTTTTATCAGGATACTCAGAGTAGAAATTTCTTTTTAAAGTTTCTTTATTATGACAACACTGGCTAAAATACAAATTGAAAGAAGTCAGACATATTTCAGTAAGGTGTTTTCAGATGTTTGTTTTAGAGGTGATATGATAAGATCCTTGAAATGGTAGGGAGACAACTGATGAATGATAAGATTATACAGCAGAAAACAAATTATATGAATTATCTGAAAGACTTATTCATCACCTGTGTTTCTATGTCAGAAATAGAATGTGAAAAAAATCCATTTACTTCAAGAAAATTTTAAATAAAAATTAGCATAATATTGAATCTGTGCCCAGCACAGGCTGACAAGAAATAATTGTAGGGGGGGGGGTTCCTTCCTATATGTAAGAGGCTGAGAATAAATGGAAAAAATATCAGTGAGTTACTCAGAACTCCATTAGTCTTTAAAAATAATTGCCAGAGCATTTTAGCAAAGAAAAGGACAAAAATAAAGATGAAAATAATCTTCAGATGCTCTAGTAATTCTATGTGATTCCTTATTTTGGGAATAAACTAGCAAAGCACATTTTCTATACATATAAGACTGAATCCAAGTACCATTTAAATCAATGGCAAAACTCCTCTTTGATTTTACTGGGAGCAAGATCAGGCCCACTATAAAATGACAAAAGAAAGTGTAAGGCCTGCTATTCCTCTTTACCAGTTTCTTAAGGAATTTCCAGTTAGCTGAATACATCGGATATAATTGCAATTGGCTAATAGTTAAACTTGCACCAAGACTAAAGGTTTTGCTATTAATTCATATAAGAGGATTCTGCTGTTTTAGGTAACGTATTGTAATTTGGTAAATGGAGAATACATTTTAACAGATCTATTCTTACATAATATCAATTTTTATTGCATTTTACTTTTGTTTTCTTGAAGTTTATTCTTTTAACTTTCAATGAATTTAAATGAATTCATTTTCATTTTCAATGAATTTCTGGATGGATTTTGGTTCGATGCATAGAAAATACAATTTTAAACTTTGTATTCCTGGTAAAGGAATAGAATCACTGTGAACTCTGTGTACTTGTTCCACTACTCAGTATGTACGATGAAATTCTAAAACGGAAATCTGATTTGGAAAAGGATTATACTGAATGCCTACCTTTGTATCTCATAAGCAACAAAAACTTTTTTCTGAAAGATGAGGAGACTTCTCCCAATAGGAAGAAAGAAAAAGGGAATCGTGTACTGTAATGAGAAGGAGGAAAAACATGAATCAAGCTGTCTCACATGAAGGTATATACAAGTTATTATAACTGTGAATCACACAGTAGGTGAAGCTGTAAGCTAAGAATTGCAAAAAATGTGAAGTGAGAAGAGAACAGTGATTTCATATTGAAAGTAGCAAAACAAAAGTAAAAAACAAGCCTATCCAAACCATAGTTTCTGAAAGTCACGTTTCAAACTCTTTGCCTTTTATTTACAAATCCCATAACATGATCCTTCTATGGTTTTATATAGTAGAATGACTTGTTATCTTGCTGAAAATATTGATCAAAATCACCAATATAATTATTGTTGTAACCTGAAGTAGCAAGTCGATCATCGAACACTACTGCGAAAATAATCTGTTTTCATTTCCAGATATAAAGTCAATTAATTTGAATTCATATTAATCAATTCAGATACTACAGTGACAGCACCCATGTAAATACCTGGATAGATAGACAGACAAACAGACATGTTTTGTCAGTCCATGGACTTCTTAGATACAAGCTTAATTGTGATCTCAGATATTCAGATATATTGCCACATTTATGCACAAAGGCAATTTTACTCAACACAAAACTAATGAGCTTTGAAATTCATAAGCAACAAGTTCATAATATATGAATCATGCTGTCTATCATTACCTCAGTCTACCACGATATTTTCAAATTGGAAAAACCAGTACGCTAGCTGATAGGTTCTTTCATAGTAAAGGTTTTACATTCATCATGGAAAACTGGTATTTTTCACTTTGCACATAAACAATGCAAATTATGTTCATGCCACACATAAATGAGAAAGAACAGTTTCACACAGTGGCACAACAATGTGATGCACCTGCAAAAAAGGCTGATAACATTCTAGAGTGTGTTAACAGGAATGTCATGTATAAGACATAGGAGATAATTGTCATGCTCTGTTAGACATTGATGAGGCCTCAGCTGGAGTACTGTGTCCAATTCTGGGCACCCCAGTTTAGAAAAAACATGGACAAATTAGAGAGAGTCCAGAGGAGAGCAACAAAAATGATAAAATGTTTAGAAAACCTGACCTATGAAGAAAGATGAAAAAACTGGGCATCTTCAGTCTAGAGAAAAGATAACTGAGTGGGGGGACCTCATAACAGTCTTCAAATATGACTGTTATAAAAAGGATGGTGGTCAATTGTTCTCCATGTCCACTCAGTGTAAGACAAGAAATAATAGGCTTAATCTGCAGCAAGGGAGATTTAGGTCAGATATTAGGAAAAATTGACTATAAGGGTAGTTAAGCTTTGGAATAGGCTTTCAAGGGAGGCTGTGGAACCCCCATCACTGGAGATTTTTAAAAACAGGTTAGACAAACACCTGTCAGGGATGGTCTAGGTTTGTCCTGCCTCAGTGCAAGGGGCTAGACTTCATGACTTCTCGAGGTCCCTTCCAGCCCTACATTTCTATGATTCTACAATACATACATACAAATAATATTGTTATCAAGTTCTTCACTGGGTCAATATCCAACAACCTTCCCATTTCCATCATCTATCTCGTAGGCCACAGAATCTTCTAAGGTGAAAATGCTTCATCTGTCCTGCTATTGCACAGCTCATTATTACAACTAATCAAAACACAGAATTTCCCTTTTGTTGGAAATTTCAAATTTCAAAATTTCCAACAGAACAAAAATTTCATAACATTTTCATTTTGGAAATAATGACACATGACATTTCTAAAACAAAATATGTTCTCTGAAATCCCAGTAATTTCTGTTACATGATTGTTTCCAGGACCTCCACTTGGATTCTGAAGAACTGAAAACATAATTTTCTCATGATCCAAACGGACACTGCTGGCCAAAAGACTCTTATCTCACATGCACAGAGCCCATAAGTGGCATGAGTGTGGACAATCACTTAAAAGAGGACAATAAGATTCCCTAAATACTCTCAAGTAATCCTCAGACTATTTCACCAGTTTATTCTTCAACCAGAGTGGGGAGACTGTAATAGGATTACATATGGAGAAAGAGCCTGTTAAACATTTTTTTCCACAAATAAAACTAGCAATCCCTGAAAGCAAATTTCTTCTCCTTGCTGATGATGTTCACGAATATAATTTTATGGATAATAATCTAACCATAAAGTACACTGTACTGTATTCACTTTCAACAGCTCAGGGCTGGAAATACAGAAAACATCCATGAAATTTCAGGAAGTTAATAGTCTCCTCTTCTAAAAGGTCAGTTGTTTTCTTCTTCTTTCTATCAAGAGGAGAATAATTTTGTGTTCAAAAGCTGCTTTTCATCACCAAAATCCAAAACCACAGATATTGGGAGGAACAACAGATATCAGTTCAACTGGGAAAAAATACGGCATACTACAGTAAATGGACTTCCACCTTGTAACATCTTGAATCAACTAAATAAAAGACAGAACTAAAATTCACTGTATACACAGCAGCTTCCCCAAGACAGAGGCAGAAGAATGTCTAAAGAGGCCCAGCAACTTCCTGCTGAGGCCAATCAAATTTACCTTCATGAGAAGTTCCACTACTGCACCCTTGGAACTATAACTGACCCTAATGCAGAGCATGCCTGAGAGTGTTGTGATACTCTAGGCCCTAGTTGTCTGGTAGCATGTTTGGTGTACCACAGACTTGGAGGCAAGTGCTGTTGATGTTTCAAGCACTATAGTTTGCAGGCTCCAGCCCTCTGTTAGTTCCTAAGAACAGTCACAAGTAACCAAGGGTGTTTCTTTACTAGGCGCCAGAAATAAGAGACGCAAACGGCTTAGGCAACGTTGTTAACAGCACAAAAGAGAAACAACAGTTTCTTAACTTGGCCGCTAAAGGCAGCCCAGTGCAGGGCTAGGAAGGTAAGAGAACAATTGCAAACCTTCTACAATGTCATCCTGCCTGCAGGCCGCTACTTTGTGTATTATTGTAGCTACTGCTGGCCACCTGTAAGCAATAGGATGCGTCTCTGGTCAGCTTTCCGGGATGCCTCTTATCCAGCACACTCTTGACAGCCTGCTTCCAGGCCATGCCTCCAGCGTTCCTCCTCAGCCTGGTCCACTCTGACCTAAGGACCTTAATTCTCATTCCTGTTGTTAAGTGATTATGCAGCTCACTACTGGCCAAAAGTTAAACTGGGTGGGAAACAATGCCCAGAAATGACCTAGCAGGTTACAATACAGAACTGAAGTGTCTGTTTGGCATATCTGAAGACTTAAAAGCTTTTATTATGTTGGTTCCATTGTCTCAGAGAGCCACAATGATAATGTACCCAGCAATCTTCCATTTATCAAACATGAAGAGAAGTGTCTCCAGAATAAACGTGCCCGTGAGTTTGCTATCGAATTCCTTGGTATGCAGCATAACTGTTTCTTATTAACTCATTGTCTACCATGATATTGCTTCATGTCCACATATTCATAGTAAAATCTCAAAGAACTTAAGACACTGCTTTACTTGAAGGATATCAATAAAAGTCAGTGGGGCTATTCAAGTGCTTACAGTTAAGCAAATGCAAGACGCTTTGTGAGATTGGGGTTTATAGGAGTAGAATTTCATGCTTTTAAAATCTAATTTATTTCCTTCCAAACATTTTCACACATCTAAGACACAACAGCATGGGACGGGGGAGAAACTTTGGGACTGGAACAGGTACCGAGGTCCAGTAGTTTGATGTGCTCACACAAATACAAATCTTCAGCAATTGAAATTGACTACTGAGCAAACTTAACATTGAGGACAGTTTCTCTTTTGGGTTTGGAAAATAGATTTATTAAGGACTCCTTTGGGCAGCGTACTTATGTGTAGTCTGTTCTCAGTGATGTGGTTATCTTGAGTTGGATTACTCTTCTAAAGATTCAGTGCTCTTATAGTATGGTTCTCCACATCCTCATGGCAATTGCAGCAGAATCTGATACTGGGTTGCCACAAGAGATTGTAGTTTTGCATTTGTGTGGTCAGCTTTTGCTAGATTGGAGGACTACAACAGAGAAAATCTGCTATACTATAGTCTGCTGTTTTTCTGCTAATCTTTTAAATTATATTTCAATAACAAAATTAAAATACATTTGATTGGTAAACAAGAACAAAGTAATACAGTGCTTTTCATAACACTGGTCTACAATTTTTTAGAAGTCATCTGCTTCAGAGATAAAATGTGATATTTATTATGTACTTTGATGTGCTGAATTCAAAAATGACGACAATTAAAACAACTGATTGGCTACTGTTTCTAAGATATTTAAGTTTTTACATTTTATGTCTATGTATATTGTGTAGATAGTAGAGTTTTAATTATAAATTGTAAACTTAGGTCTTTTCATGTGTTTATGGTTGCTATACATGATAATATTTCACCTGTCCTGTTTATATAACACTTTAAAAATCAGCAAAAGGGTTATATAAATAAAATGTATTAGAAAACAAAAGGCAAAAAACTATTATGTACATAGTTTAGTCTTAGTCAGTGTCTACTCGGCGCTTCTTGGCTTGTCTCTTGTATTCATTAAATGGAGCATCTCTTGTCACTGTCCAGCAATAGTCTGCATGCATTGATGGGCTCCATTTGCCCTCATAGCGTTTCTCCATCGTTGCAATGTCCTGGTGAAATCGCTCGCCGTGCTCGTTGCTCACTGCTCCGCAGTTCGGTTGAAAAAAATCTAGATGAGAGTGCAAAAAATGTATCTTTAGTGACATGTTGCAACCAAGGCTTTTGTATGCCTTGAGGAGATTTTCCACCAACCACCTGTAGTTGTCTGCCTTGTTGTTTCTGAGAAAATGTATTGCCACTGACTGGAAGGCTTTCCATGCCGTCTTTTCCTTGCCACGTAGTGCATGGTCAAATGCATCATCTCGAAGAAGTTCACGAATCTGAGGACCAACAAAGACACCTTCCTTTATCTTAGCTTCACTTAATCTTGGAAATTTTCCACGGAGGTACTTTAAAGCTGCTTGTGTTTTGTCAATTGCCTTGACAAAGTTCTTCATCAGACCCAGCTTGATGTGTAAGGGTGGTAACAAAATCTTCCTTGATTCAACAGGTGGTGGATGCTGAACACTTTTCCTCCCAGGCTCCAATGACTGTCGGAGTGGCCAATCTTTCTTGATGTAGTGGGAATCTCTTGCACGACTATCCCATTTGCAGAGAAAACAGCAGTACTTTGTGTATCCAGTCTGCAGATCAAGGAAGAGAGCAACAACCTTCAAATTGCCACAAAGCTGCCACTGATGTTGGTCATAGTTTATGCACCTCAAAAGTTGTTTCATGTTGTCATAGGTTTCCTTCATATGGACTGCATGACCAACTGGAATTGATGGCAAAACATTGCCATTATGCAGCAAAACAGCTTTAAGACTCGTCTTCGATGAATCAATGAAGAGTCTCCACTCATCTGGATCGTGAACGATGTTGAGGGCTGCCATCACACCATCGATGTTGTTGCAGGCTACAAGATCACCTTCCATGAAGAAGAATGGGACAAGATCCTTTTGACGGTCACCGAACATGGAAACCCTAACATCACCTGCCAGGAGATTCCACTGCTGTAGTCTGGAGCCCAACAGCTCTGCCTTACTCTTGGGTAGTTCCAAATCCCTGACAAGCTCATTCAGTTCAGCTTGTGTTATGAGGTGTGGTTCAGAGGAGGAGGATGGGAGAAAATGTGGGTCCTGTGACATTGATGGTTCAGGACCAGAAGTTTCATCCTCTTCCTCGTCTGACTCAAGTGAGAATGACTGTGGTGCATCGGGAACCGGCAGTCCTCCTCCATGGGGTATTGGGCGTATAGCTGATGGAATATTTGGATAATGCACAGTCCACTTTTTCTTCTTTGACACACCTTTCCCAGCTGGAGGCACCATGCAAAAGTAACAATTGCTGGTATGATCTGTTGGCTCTCTCCACATCATTGGCACTGCAAAAGGCAGAGATTTCCTTTTCCTGTTCAACCACTGGCAAAGATTTGTTGCACAAGTGTTGCAGCATATGTGTGGGGCCCACCTCTTGTCCTGATCTCCAATTTTGCAGCCAAAATAAAGGTGATGGGCTTTCTTAACCATAGTGGTTATACTGCGCTTTTGTGATGCAAAAGTCACTTCACCACAAACATAGCAGAAGTTATCTGCACTGTTCACACAAGTACGAGGCATCTCTGCTCACTTTGGCTAAACAGAAATGTGTCCCTTTGAAAAATCAAACACTGACAAATAAGAGAGCACGACACTGTATGATTTCTAAAGCTGATATAGGGCAATTTGTTCAGCAGAGTGATGTAAGCTTCGTTATGGTTGCATCATCCATGACTTCTAGGAATAACATGATGTAATTCATATCATGTATGACGCAATATCAGCTTCAGATTGAATCATTCATCGTTTTGCCTAAAAAGCAAGTACTGTCCAAACCCAGTCATAGATTTATTCATAGATCCAGTCAAAGATGTATTTTAGTCATTTCTGGTTTAAATTGAGATCCCTTCCCTTTATAACTCACTTATCCTCCGCCATTCCCATGTCAAGGGTCGTATATACTGACCCAATAGCATATCTTGAAAACTAGAGCCAATCAACAATTTTAAGCATTATTTTCGTTCTCAGTGATCCAGAATTAGTAAAGTTTGACTACATTTATTTCGGAAGCATTTTGGCTGTAGAGCAGTGTAATTTGCAAAGGATTCCAGCTCACAGAAAACAGAAGTAATTCACCAATTACAGTTAATTAGCCACACTTCATTTTCTGACTTGAATGAGGAAATTTATACAGTTTCACATTTTCTGAAATAATTATTTCAATATTCCACACTACAATTTTTCACAAGTTGATTAATGGCCTAGAAAAACAGTGACTTTTTGGCATATTATTACATGCATAGCATATTACTGTAGAAGTGATAATGTAGTCTTTGGTGAAGCAATTTCTCATATTATAAATATTTTGTGGTATGCATGCTATAAATCCTGTGCAAACTTAATTATTTGTAATTACTTGGGTATTTGTAAACCTAACAGTTTAATCATGTTTAATTAGACTCATTCTAATTGAAACATTGGATAGCTGCATGTTGTCTTGTTAAACTGATGAAGGACACCTGGAATGTGTAATTAGTTCCACTACCAACAAATTAACTTTAACTAAAATCTGCTATTAATAATTTTTCCCCTTCCTTCCTGATTGATCACTAGGCAGAAGATCACAACAAATTTCCAGTTTACAGTCAGTGTAATTTATTTTAAAAAGAACATGGCTGCATAAGTCCATCAACTACCAACTTTACTCTTCAGAAACACATTCTAAAGTAGATGGGTGCCTCAACAAAGATGCCTAAGTATTTTGCCCAGGGCACTGTTTTTCCTGTTGAAAAAACAGCAGACAAACATTTACTCAGAGCATGTAGGGCTGCATATCTATTGAAACTTTCACCCCCATATTTCCCTCTGTTGTGGGTTTGTGATGGGAAGCCAAGAAGCAAAAATTCCTGCCAAAAGTGGCCTAAATTCACAGAAGAGATTGCAGCTGCAAAATGTGACTTCAAAGAGATGCAGAGTCCGAGGATGATTCAAAACTGCTCAGAATAGCACTAAGTTTTTTTCACCTCTGCAAAACATTAAAAACTAGTATACATGCCAGACAACCATTATGACTTTTACTCCAGAGGGAATTCTGAGCCATTGTGCATGCGCAGAATTAATGTCCCCCACAGATTTCTCCCCCTACCCTCCGCAGAATAATTGATTCTGACAGACAGGTGAATGGAAGCTGTGAGTGGGATCACACTTCAATTATACCTTTTGCCCACCAGGGGCTAATGTGGCACCAGAAGAGAGGGGAACTGGTTCATGGGCCAGAGCAGTCAACCACAGAGAGGGATAGGGCAAAGGCTGCTTTCCTCACAGCGCCCTGCTCACAAGGCCAGATGTGGAGGCAAGGGATATGGAGGGGACATTCAGAATGGTGCATAACGGATTGCTGCAGGGCCACACAGACTGGGATTCAGAAGGGCTAGTGTGGGAGGGAAACAGACTGGGGCAGGAGCACAGGAGCTAGTGGGGTGACAACACTGAGCAAGAGCTGAATGAGAGTGGGGGTGCAGGGCCACATGGGGATGGGGATAATGAGGGTGATTGAGGAGGGGTGCAGGGACACATGAGAACAGGGGCAGCTATACCTGAATGAATGAGCAGTGGGGATAAACAGATACATGGAGACTAGGGCATATATTCCTGGCTAAATGGGAGAGGCTAGGGGTCATCCAGGATCTAGTCTGCTTCAGAGAGGCTCCTCAACACCCTAATACTCCCTCCCCGCACCAAAAAAACTTTGTTCCATACTTCTCCCACCTACATTCAACAACCCTCCAGGTTCACTCCCAGGCTCCTTCACAGCAATTCCTTCCGTCCCCCAGCTCCTTCTTTACCCTTTAGTCCTCCAAGCCTTTGCACTTCTTCTGAGGGGTGTGGGAAATACATTTCTATATTTGAGTAATAATTCATTTAAACTACAAGCTCTATACTAATATGCCTAATAAGGAATCTGTTTGTCAAAAAATATTTCCTGAATCTTTTTTTGTCGTCTGTATTATTACAGACATACTTGCTGACAGGTATTTTCAAATAAATTACCAAAATAATTGCAAATGTCAGGATTACATTGTCTTAGTTTTGATGAATAAAATAAGCAGAATTTTGCAGAGTTTTAAAATATTGGACACAAAATTTTTAATTTTTTGGCACAGAATTCCCCGGGAATAGACTTTCACACACTGTCGCATTAACAAAAATCTTAGTAAATACTGAACAGAATGCATTCCAAATTTGTTTAAAATGGGAGATATGAGCACATTTTAAATACAATTTATTTGTATTACATGTTTTCTACAAGAACTGGAATAAAAGGATGTGGAAAATTCATTATTGACACTGATACATTAAACATCTTGGAGAAGGGGGACATGAGACATTCACCATACAATGATGTATTTATGGAGAGCCTATCTCAATGTCAACAATCAGAGAGGTAGCCATGTTAGTCTGGATCTGCAGAAGCGACAAGGAGTCCTGTGGCACTTTAAAGACTAACAAAAATATTGAAGCATAAGCTTTCTTGGGCTAATACCCACTTTGTCAGATTCATGTATCCAGAGGCAGGTATAAATAAGTAGGCAAGAACCAGGGTGGAGATAACAAGGTTAGTTCAAGCAGGCTGAACCACCTTGTTATCTCTAATCAGCGAGGATGAGGTCCTCTTCTAGCAGCCGATCTGGAGATGTGAACACCGAGCAAATACGGAGCAAATACGGTTGGAGCAAATACAGTAGTACCTCAGTGCTTGGCTGTAAACAATTGTATTTGCTCTAACCCCTCAGAGAGCGACTAACACCTACAAGATCTTCACCAAGCTTTCTCAAAACTACAATACCTGTATGAGGAAATAAGGAAACAGACCAACAGAGCCAGACATATACCCAGAAGTCTCCTGCTACAAGACATGCCCAAAAAAGAAAAACAACAGAACACCACTGGCCATCACCTACAGTCATCAGTTAAAACCTTTCCAATGCATCATCAGTGATCTACAACCCATCCTGGACAACGATTCCTCACTTTCACAGGCCTTGTCGCAGGCCAGTCCTCATCCACAGACAGCCCGCCAACCTCAAGCATATTCTCACCAATAACTGCACACCGCGCCATAACAACTCTAACTTAGGAACCAATCCATGCAACAAACTTTGATGCCAACTCTGCCCACATATCTACACCAGTAACACCATCACAGATCAGCCACACCATCACTGGTTCATTCACCTGCACGTCTACCAACGTAATATATGCCATCATGTGCCAGCAATGTTCCTCTGCTATGTACATAGGCCAAACTGGACAGTCCCTACAAAAAAGGATCAACGGACACAAATCAGATATTAAGAATGGCAATATACTAAAACCTGTAGGAGAACATTTCAATCTCCCTGGACACACAACAACAGATTTAAAGGTTACCATCCTGCAGCAAAAAAACTTCAAGACCAGACTTCAAAGAGAAACTGCTGAGCTACAGTTCATTTGCAAATTTGACACCATCAAATCAGGATTGAACAAAGACTATGAATGGCTAGATAACTAACTACAAAAGCAGTTTCTCCTCTCTCGGTGTTCACACCTCCAGATCAACTGCTAGAAGAGGACCTCATCCTCCCTGATTAGAGATAACAAGGTGGTTCAGCCTGATTGAACTAACGTTGTTATCTCCAACCTACTTCTTGCCTACTTATTTATACCTGCCTCTGGATATCTCAATGTGTTACTTCTGCTTCTAAGAAAACAATATATTTTAAGATTCAATTTTATTATCAAAAAAATAAGAATCAGAGCTTTTCATAATAAAAAGTTCTAAATTGATGGAAACATGAGCTCCTTTTTACCATTTCCTGGATAATGTAATTATCCTTTGATGAGGTATCCTCAGTTGTGGTTATGAACATTAAAGGAAGGTAAGAGACTGCCAGAAGGTATTCAGGAACACTTTGACCAGCTGAGTTCTAAAGCCCACAGACAATATAATATAAGGCAATTAAATATATATAAATATATATAAGAAAATAAGAATTGTGTTGCTTTGTATTACTTTGAACTTTGGCACAGGACTTAAAACAAATGCACATATATAGACATTTTATGCAATCTAAAATAATAACTTTCTCTGAAAACTTTATTTTGTAATTTAAAATAATTTTATACAATTTAAGGATTCAATCATGCCATTTATAACGCACAGATGAACTGTTGCGCGCCTGCAAACTTCACTGAGGGTCCCTCCCCCTGCTCAATGGTTTGAGCACTGGCCTGCTAAACCCAGAGTTGAGTTCTATCCTTGAGAGGGCTATTTAGGGATATGGGGCAAAAATCTGTTGGATGATTTAAGTGGGGACTGGCACTGACTTAAGCAGGGTGTTGGACTAGATGATCTCCTGAGGTCCCTTCCAACCCTGATATTCTATGACCTAAGTTGCAGGCTCATAGTCTAAATATGAAAATTATGTCAAAATGCAGTGGCTTTTCTTTAAACATTTCCTACCAGATGCATTTAACAAAAGGACTGAAGTCCACATGATTGGAAATATTCTTATAAGAGCATGAATAATGTATATGTAAAAAAAAGACTAATTTTATATTCATAATTTTTTAAATTTAATTACAATACTGTTTGGTGAACCAATCATAACAGCTATAATATCCCTACTTCAAAAATTTTTTAATTGTTAAGTTAAATCTATTGAACTTATTTTTCTATTGTAGATATTTCCAATTCTAATTGAAAATAATATTTTTTATTATATATCATATTTGATAAATTTTTGACAATTTTCTTCTACTTCTGAAATTACAGATAGCATTTAGCTACTGGTTAATTGCATCTTTTGAATTAATAATTCACTAAATGTTCAGTACTAATTTACTCCCTCTTTTAAATGTACCTCTTGTCTGCAAAGACCTCATATTATTCGTTCAAATGTTCCAATTTTTCATGTTAAATTTCTTTGTTGTTCAACTGGATCTTATAAAAAACCTACTGTACCTGACATTAAAGTTAATTTATTTCCTTTTGAAATTTCCTGATCAATTTGCTTAAAGTTTCTCACATTATTAATGTTACTGTTAAGACAATAATCTATACAAATATTTGATTTTTTTGTATTATGAGGTATGCAGTAGTTTAAAGCAAATGAAAAAAGAAAAAAAATCTGTTGAGTACATTAGCATGCACAGGATACAATTATTTTTAACAATTACAGAATACCTGAATATACTAGGCTGCTTTGCAACCTTCCAATCAGAAAATATCTTTTAAAAAACACTTATCACACATTACCTCAATTTCATCATTATATTTCAATTCATAGCTAGTTTTGCTTACAAAACAAAATAATGCAATATTACATTTTTTTAAAATAAAAACTGTATCTTCTGTGTCCAAAGAGTGTGGTTAAGTCAGTCATTAAATTAATGCAAGGATTTGCCATCTCTTTTAATAAATTTTGGCAAACTTTTTCAATTTCTCAATTGACCTCCACATAAAAATAAACTGTTCAACATACTGGAAGTGGCATTATACTTTATGCCCCTTGACATTTCCATTCTGGTATCTCAGTGGCTCCATACCTTTACTATGAAAGCGCTTTACCAAAAGATGCTTGATTTTCACCAGGAAGATGCTTTTTGAAATTTTAAGTGTTTTCTTCTAATTGATTTACCTGTTAAACAGATAAAACATAAAATATTAAAACAATTTTAAGTGTCTTATTTTTCCTAATGTTCACAGGTTAATGTCAAATGGGAAAATCGGCATACATTCAGTTGATCAAAATTCAAAAATGAAGTGAAATTTAAAAAAAAAAAAAAAACCTACACAAATATGAGTATAAGAGACTTTCAATGTCTTTTCATTTCAACTGAATTCAGTGCTATCAAATATTAAACCACATTAAGTATATATGGACTTTTAATTTCTTAAAACTCATTAATTTTTTAGTATAATAATTAACATAACTAACAAAACTCATTAAATTGTTAGTGTGTTAAGGACACTTAGTATTTTTTTATTTCCAAACTACCTGTGTTGACTTCATAGGATAACCTTTGTTGTTGTCATTAGAAATCCTACCATTCATATTCATCTGAGTAAGACAACATATGCAAAATCTTTGAATGTGTTACACATTCTCTATCATGAGATAATTAAGTTTTGATTCTTCACAGTAAAGTTTGTGTCACCATACAGGATTGGAAGGGGAAAAAATGTAGTATCTAGAATACAACTGTGATAGACTGATACTAGCTGCATCCTTTGAAGAGACTTCATGCAAATTCCAGCAATTTGTATGAAGTCACTGTACTGTTAACTGTAGTAATAGATTTCAGCTAAAAACTAAAGCTACAGTACATGTTTTCAAATTGTCCTGGTTGTATTTTTGAAGCTACCATTGTTGACCATTAATCAGACAAAACAGTTATTTTTCAGTTTCAAAAGTTTTATTAGGCATTCATCTACTAGAGGAAAGTGTTCCAAATGCTTCTAACAATAGGGGATTAAACACCCTCCTCAAATATCATACGCTGTTTTTCTTAATGTTATTTTCCAGTAAGGGACTTGACATAAATAAAAAGGGTACAATGCAATACATACGGATGACTTAACTGCCTGACTGCAGAAGTACAAGTTACGTTATCTATGGTATCACCTGTGACTACTTCAGGTTGCTTTGTAAAATTATGTTCAAAAATAACAAAAATGCACTATGGCTTATGTGCTTTATCATATGCACAGGTGAAAATGAGTGCAAGAAAATTTATTTTAAAGCTTTCTTTGACATACAAACTATTTTTAAAACTCTATTTAACAAATACAGAGCAAGGATGTTATGAATAAAGAAAAAACAGAAATTTAAGATTAATGCCCAAGTTGAATAACTTGGGAATGTGTGCTACAATGTGACTTGCATAACATGTATGGAAACTGCTTTAATAAAAAACTAGATAAAAAAAGGTTTTTTACTCTGCCTTTTTGTTTTTAAGCATTTGATATACAGGACTCTGAACGTCCTCAATGCTCTCTGCAATTGGCTTATTAAGAGTTTCCGGAAGAAGAAGAGTCAAGAATCCTGCTGATATTCCACTGATTCCAAACACCATGAATGGTACAGATGGGTTAAGAGATTTCTGAAATTAAAAATCAGTGATAAAAACCCAAAATTAATTAACACCCCAGTATATTTCTAATAATATTACAGCATTATTTGTTCGTATTTCATATATATATATCAATTAATTATACACAAAAACAAGTTATATCAAAAGGTCTGTTCTTCCCAGCATTCTTGTATGTAATATCCATTAACAACAGTGGTAATTATTTAGATGTACATTAAGAAAAGTATAGATCAAAAACTTACTGTACAAGCAATCATTCAGATCAAAATCTCCATTATGACTGTTTGTAAGATAAAGAGCATTCAGGTACTAACTAGGTATCAGTACAAAATTTGTTTACAAAGACATCAGCAGCAGATAAATTCTAGATAACTCATTAATGTAAAAGATAAAATGCTAATTTGCTTCTTTCTCAAAGGAATGACGTCTTATATAAAGATATTCTATTTTGTAAATATATAAAAAAACCCAAAACACATAACTTTCTCATTAGTTAAGTCTGGAATTTGACTATATCAATATTATTAAAATAGAGCTTAAATATACATTTGCAGAGGTGTATATATAAGTTTCCCTTGAAAAAGATCTATCTGCCATGCCAGAATCATGAAAGCAATTCTGAGATTATTTCAATAAACTAGAAGTATTGGGGGGAAAAGTGTCAGTAATTAACATGAATAAAATTAAAAGTTAACTTACCATGGATGGCACAAATGGAGCCAAAATACCACCAAATCTGCAAGTCATTGAACAGACACCCAAGCCAGCATTTCTATTCCAAAGGGGGAAAAAAGGATGTGTAGTTTCAAAACGTGATATGATTAGAATAAATCCTTAACAAGAAATTCTATTATCAGGTATCATCCAAGCTTTATTGTTCTTTTTAAAATGAAATTTATACAAATACTTTTGTAAGATGTCAGTCCATGACTTGAGAGAGCCTGACAATGGTTTGGGTTTTGGGGGGAGGTATAAGTCCAGCAGCTAAGTCAACCTGTATAACAGTAAAAATTACTATAAACAGCCAATGAAGAAAGTATCTAACCTATCTCCCAAGGACATCCATGCCAAAAAACACATCCTTGGATGCAAATCGGTACTTCCCAAAAATCTGAACAGATAGGCCTAGAAGTCAATAAACGTGGGCTACTCTGGACTGGGCTACAGAATGAATTCCGAAGTTGACAGGAACCTCATGGAGAATGATCTAGCAACTCTCTCCCTTATAAACTTAGTAAACTCCATTTTAAGGGCCTCCAGTGCAATATCTCAGAGGGAGAGAGGCAGTCTCTGAGATAGGCAAGGTCCAAAGTCATTTAAGTCTTTATTGATCAAAAAGAAAACCTTAAAGTCCACAAAGAAACAAGGGGCCTGTTTGTGCAGCTCCTGGGGCACTAGCGTATCATGCTCCTAGAAAGATACACCAGCTACCAATTGCACTGCTGCATTCCATTCAGTTTTCAAATTAATTTCAAAAGGTACAGTATCATAAACAGTGCACTGTAATAAGGCATGGGTAAGTGTAGAAAGGTCCACCTCATAAATAAATGGTTGCAACTTCCTAATCAAATGGAAATTCATTCCGGGCTACTGCAACTATATGACTGCCTAACAGCATGAAATGACTGAGGTGATTATAGGTTGGAAGAAGCAACTTAAAGATTTGTTGAAGATAATATCACATGTCTATTAAGACTTCTGATTGTGAACCTGAGTGACAGAGAATGGACACGTGATATCATCTTCAACAAATCTTTCAATCTCCCAACCTATCATCACCTCAGTCACATCTGGTCTGAGCTTCAGCCTGGTTGCCCTCATTTCCCTAATCTCAACCACAATCTGGTTAAATCACTGAACCACAGCTAATAGGTTAAACAAGACAGATACAGAATTAGAGATAGGTCACCAACACACAAAAATGACTGAGGTCCATGTCTTCTCCTCACTAACCTCTAAAAGCCCGTTACCCATGTTGAGCAAAACAGATAACTGCATAGAACCCTGTGGAAGCCCACACAAGAGTAACACTGGGTTTTAAAAAAGAAGCAATTCTCTACTATTGTCTGGCATTCTCCCAAAAGGAAAATAAGGAAGTCACTCAGAACCTCTGCATCTGCCCTTCCCATGTTTGCAGTAAAGCCAATAATGCCTCATCCAATGGTACCACAAGTAGCTGGTACATCTAACAGCAACAGCGTGGACATCTGATCTTTGGCCATTGCCAGGAGGAGTTCTGCCAACAAAACTCAGGACAAACCCATGTCTCCAAACAGAATTCTTAATTCTCATTCATTATCAGGTATGGTTAATATTCTCTCAACCTCTCTAGATTATCACTAGTTCCAAACACCTCCTTTCTCCAACAGAATCCAAACAAGGAACAACCAGTTAACATATAGGAAAAAAATTCATAGTAAAATGAACCTTCCCTCTCTTTTCCATAAAACATAGGTCTCTCAAATCCTGAAAATTAGTGGATTTTGTAACAATAATGGGAGAGAACACTGTGTTCTAAATGCAAAATACTTATTTTTATCTGCATAAAAAATTAGTACTTGTAAAATTAGTACATGTAAAACACTGTCACTACAACTCAGAGAACTGAATCCGTTAGCATTCCAAAATGATTTAGGGAATATTTTCTAATATGGTACATTTTGCTCTGGCTGACTAGAACCTCCATTACCTCAGTAATGTATCTACTACAGGAACCATCAAAACTGAAATGAAGGATTATGGTTAATAAACAAAGTACAGAAAGCCCATGTCAAAGAAAACCATGGATAAAAAAGGCAAGTGTGTTCTGAAATACAAACATATCTACCATCTTCTCTTCCATTGTTAAGTAATAAATTTGTAACACCTTTCAGACCTTTGTGAAAGCAAGTCTTCAGATGCCATCTCAGACTGTCTAAGGGCCGGATTCTGAGATGAGTGTAATTCCAGGCTTTGGGAAGAAAACTGGGAGATGAATAAACTGGTTCATATGAACTTTAAACAACTTTGGGCAAGCGGCCCAAGAGCAATCCTGTCCTTAGAAAATCATGTATGAGGGGACCTGACATAAGGGCCTGAATCTCCCGTACCCTTCAAACTGAAGAAATGGATCCAAAAAAGTCAGCTTTCAGTGTCAGGTAACATAGTGAACAGGTTGCTAAGGACTCAAAGTAGAGGACCCATCAACCTCATTAATGCTATACTGAGATCCCAAAAGGGAGGAGACTACTGAACTAGAAGAAATAAAATAAATGAATAAAAGCCTTTTAGGAATAGAGCCTTGGAGGGTGAGAAAATACAGTGAGGACGGCCCTGGAGATGAGGGTGATATGCAGATATTGCTATTAGATGGACCCCTGTGGAATTAATGCAAAGATTGTTTCAGAGCTAGTAATAGTCCAAAACAATGTTGAGAAGGGAGCCAGCTGGTGCTAATATGTCCAGATAGAAAGCTAAAGTGGAAAAGGTTTTTCTAAGTCAGTCTAGATGAGCCTTTCTTGCTTGGGAGCAGAATGTTCTTTACTTCAGCTCAATAAATTGTTTCAGTGGATATCAGCCAGTCACATCTAGGCTGTCGGACACAACTATGATGGGTTTGGATGTAGAATGACTGGTATTCTGTAAGACTGTGTCAGGCAGAGCAGAGAAGGTGACTGGGGCTGCACTGAGAGGCTGGTGAGGAAGGCTGTCATCTTACAATAACTTGCTGTGGTCATCTTCCTCAGATCAGCTCATGAACAGACTATGGGTAGACGTGAGATCGCTTGTCTCTAAACACGTGGCTATCTCTGGCAAGTACTTTGTGAACACCCTCAGTGTTATAGAAAGACCAGAGGACAGGATTCTGCACTAATAGTGAAATGCTGCACCAGGAATCTGAGGTACATTCTGTGAGCTGGATGTTGAGACATCGAAAGTACAGAGTAGGACTTCAGCACTCTTTTGAATGAGAAAATAATGTGGAATGAAAATCAGAATCTTATGAGAGGTTCCTGACAAGGGACAGGGAAGGTGGGTGGGCACAGTGGTACAGAAATATCAGAACATCTAGAGTGACGATTGCTAACGAATCTCATGGTATTCCCAGTCCAGGTGTCCAAAAAAAAGCAGCCGAAAAAAGTGATGAGGGGGTAGTAAGGCAATAATCTTCAAAATGTTCTGCTAGGCTCTCAACAGTGGTGTAAAAACTGCTGTTCAGAGGACAATGTCAAGTGTGCCATAACTGAGGAAGAAGTATCTGTTGCAACCTCTTTTTTCCTCAGTGGCTCTGATGCCTTCTGTGGATTCAGATGATGACCATGTCCCCCACACTATCTGAAGGAAGTTTTAGGTTTGGCTTGCTTTCTCCTTGGATAGAGTATACAAGCTTAGTGAGAATGCAAACGAAGTTCTAAAATCCTATAATGAATGAAGAGTTTTATCAGTTTTTTACTTGAAGAGATTGTGGCCCTTAAACAGAAGATGTGCTACGGTGATTTGTACCTTGCTAGGTATTCCTGATGATGGGAGCCACAAGGATCTTTATATCACTAAAGATAGCTTCTCCCCACACCAGGCGCTCAGCTCTCTGACACAACCAGCCAACTGTCCACATGCTCCCAGCTCCCCGCTCAGAGCCCAGTGACTGCACTGGAGTCCTGGAGCCACCCAGACTTCAAGCATGGAGCTCACAACAGTAATTACTGAAATGGTTGTAAATCAACCTACATTTCTAATGTAGACATGCCCTAGTCTCCTCAGGAACATGGCTAGCAAAGACATACTTTTTGTGAAAACTTGAGGAGCTGCCAATAGGCTAAAAGGCAGCAGAGAGATCTGATAATGCAAGTGTTTCACTGTGAACCTGAAAAACTTCCGTAACCTTAAAATATTACCACATAAAAGTAAGTGTGGCAAGCAAAGCATACCAGTCCCCATGTCTGGATTGGGCAGGCACTGATGCAGAGACAGAAGGAGGAGACTGTCCATGCCTATAACCCCTACTCTTCTTTCTCTGCAGGTCCTGCTGAGGAGAAGGGCCAGAATAATGGTGGGTCTACTGCATGGGCAGGGAGGATAGTCCCTCCAGCCCTACCACCTCCATCTGAGGCTCACCCCCAGTGGCCAGAGCCTCGAACACCCTCCCTCCTGGAGAAGACCTGAGGCACACCCCATGGCTGGAGCCCCAAGTACCCCCCACTCCCCTCCTTCATATGGCCAGAGGAGCCCTAGGCCTGCTGAAGCCGCCCCAGCCACACAACACCTCCCCTCCTGAGACTCCAAGCCACACAGCGGGAAAAACGTATGTCTCTTCTGAAGAACCTTAGCTTTTTATATGTACCATGCAGATTCCAGGGCAGCTGAGGAGGCAGTAAGTCTTATTTATCTTCCTGGGTTCATCGGTAATCTCCCTGGAGTTCAGGAAGATTACTGATGAACTCAGGAAGCTAAGTAGCACATACAGCCTCCTCAGCCACCCCAGAACATGCAAGGCACATAACAACAAGCAAAAACTTCCTCACAAACCCCGCAACTGGCGTCCAGCAGCCACAGCTATCCCAGGGAAGACTTAGCATGTGCTTGCCTATTATACCCACCATCAATGGTCTGCTGCAGGTAGAAGTGCCCCCTGGAAGTTGCTGATGTATACGATCACAGAAACTTTAAGGTTGCTCTCAAATTCTTCAAACCATAGAGCTTAGAGACTGCTTGCTCTGAAAAGAGCAAGGACCATTCAAAGGGCTGGTGCTGTAAAGTTTGTTCGACCTCCAGGGGAAGCCTTGGGGACTGCAACCAGGAGCTCTTGCACATGACCACTGAAGAAGCCAAGGACCCGGTCGTCAAGTTCACTGCATGCAGTGTACCTTGCAATGAAGCTCATCACCACATGGACTGCTCTTCCTCGATCACTTGTCCAGCAGGGTCCACCTGAGCCAGCTCTGGGTTCCCAGTATTGGATTTGTTGTCTGGCTCAGGAACTGATGTTCTCTGCTGAATAGGTGCTGTATGCCTTTGCAAGGCCACTGAATAGGAATGCCTCATATATGATCTCGAACCCAGGAAGAGGAATGCCACAAATTTCAAAAAGACCACTTGAGAGGTTTAGGATCCCAGTGACCTCCTGGTCACCCACTCGATGGTGCTCTGGCTGAAGGATCCATGGCAGGGTAAGTAGTGCCTCAGTGGGGAGTAGTGAGAGGAGCTGTGAGGTTGGGAAATGTAGGATTCAACCTCCGATTCAGAACAGAACAACTCTCCTTCTGTTGACTGTCACTGGTGCCGAGCTGGAAAAGGAAGCAATGTAGCAAACGCTGCAGACTTCCCCTTTGACGGTACTGAAGGATGAGCCATCTGAGGCAATCAGGGTTTACTGGCACAGAGTCCTGTAGTGATATTGTTGCAGCTCCCAGGTCTGCTGATATAGAGAGCACAGACTTCTCTACTGTTGGCAATATCAGTATTGAAAAGCTCAAGAGATCTCTGGCAGCCACAAACGTCTCCAGTGTAATTGGTACCAAGATGGTGTCAATACAATACGGTGCTGCAGACATGGAAGGTGCTCCCTCAGGCTCCAGACTCAACAGTACCTGCCTCAGATCTAGAGTCAATGGTCGCTGTTCTTGCATTACCAGAGAAGAGATGTGCTTGGACTTTGGCAGCACTCCTCTCTTAACTGCACTTCTAGCAGATTTCAGTCCCAGAGATCTACTCTCAGTGGTCTACTTGGAGGCCTTATGCCTCTTCTTAGGCAACAGGGAGGGTGAGCACTGTCAGGTCTCAGGTAAGCAGGAGATGCATTCCTCACTGAAGCCAAAGCACTCAGTGCAGAATCCAGCTGACTTGGCTCTGACAGAGATCTCAAGCCCGCCTCCATAAGTAAAAACTTTAGTCTGTCTTCACGGCCTTTTTGTGTGAGGCTTAAAATCTCTGCAGATCTGGCAGTGATGCCAAACACAAACTTCCTCCAAACACTTCAAGCAGCATAGATATGGGATGCTCACAGGCAGCGGCTTACTGCAAAAAACCCAGGGCTTGAAGTCCAGTGCCTGAGGCATCCCTTTGTACCAGGTATTGGATGAAATCATCAGGTGTGGTAACACTTAATCTAACTACACTAATAACTAACAACTTTAAAAATATCGTAAAACCATTTACAATAAACTCTAGAAAAGCCTACTGAGAACCCTTGCAAAGGCAAGTCCAGGTGGAAAGAAGAAACTCAAGGGGCATGAAGTCAGCTGGGCCCTTTATATTGGTGCCTGGAGGGACATGACAGCTTGAGCCACCCCAACAGGTTTCACTGAGGGAAAAATTTCCAACCACTGTAAGAGGAGTGCACAAACACCAAGAGTGGAATGCATCTGTGCAATCACTGAAAGAACTTCTGTTTCATGAACTACTTTGAGATTTTGAAATTTGGCTTAATTTCAAATCTGAACAAAACCCAAATTATTCAAAATTCTCTGAAGGAAAATTCCAGAAAAAAATTGTTTTGGATTGAAACATTTTGTTTCAGCAGAACTGTTTTGTTTTGGCTTTCACTTTTTGTTATTACATAGTATCGTCTAATTTATAAAACAAAAAACAAAAACAAAGTAATTTCTAAACAAAAATTCATTTTTTTTGTGTTACTCAAAATTTCTGTGAAAATAACAAAATGTCTCAGTTTCATTTCTGACCAAGCTGTATTTTCCATCAGAAAATGTTCTGTCAAAATGTTTTATAACCAAATCTATTACTATCTATCTATAGAAAATTAGTATTAATTAGTACAAATTTAATTTTTTTTATAAAATCAAGAATCAAACTAAAAGTTACAGTAACACAAACTGTAGCAGAGTCACAGAGAAGCATACGGACACTGCAAGGGTTCACAGAAGGTAAGGAGGATGTAAGTGACGATTGGGCCTGCCTCCATGCTTTATGACCTGGGAGTGGGGAGATGGAGAAAAATCTAGGGTTGGGATGCAGCTGCAACAGACACAGCTGGCCAAAAGAATCATCTGGCATACACCTTCGGGTGCTTGTGCACCCAATAGAAGAATTAATATGAACAATAATTTGAAGAAGAAACAAGTGTTCTTAGTGGGTACTGTAGCTTTGTGTTGGTTCTAGTAATCTATATTCCTGGACTGAGTCATTTTCTGCCATTTTTTCTGTTATAGGATTAGTCTCTGGACCAGCAGGCAATGCACTTTTGTTTTCTTTTTATATTTTCTAGATGTTAGGAGGCATATCAAGAGTCTATGGCACTAAATAGGTGTTAAATGAAATTAAAACCTGCTTGTATTTTACTAATAATAAAACTGAAGAAGTGGATAATACTATGACATCTTTGGTTTCCTCTATGTTTTTAAATTTTTGCTTTTGAACAAAATATTTAATTTAACAACATACAGCATAGTTACACTTCAATATAAAATGGGGAAAAGAACACTGAAGATGTCTGCAAACCTTCATAATACCACGAGGTGGTGCTAAAGATTTGTTTTCAAATTAACCATCTGGCACAAAAATTGAAGTACTAGTGTGACATTTTTCTTGTATAAAATAATGAAAATATTTGAAACTGATTAAAATATCAAGAATATGTAAACGTATTTACATGTTAGTGACATAATCACTAACATGTAAGCGAAAACATTTTTAGTATGGGTTCTGCGATGCAATAATATTTATTTTAAACATAATCAATATTTCAAAAATGAAGATAATTTAGAAAAATGGTACTCTTCCTCTCCCCACCCCTACACTCCACCTCTCCAAACATAATATTTGGTTATTTCTGTTTCAGAAATAAGTGTACAGATTCTCCAGGGGGACAGTGCTGTACTTGATTAACTTCTCTCTCCTCTCCACTCCCAATCACAAATGATTTATTTCAATTACAATTGAGTATTGGTATAATTCTCAGTAGATATGAGCTGTTGCACATCTGGCAATAGCAGCAATACGACATGAAATAAAATATTTAAACCACGTGATTGCTCTGAAATAAACAAAAGCCAAGAAATTAAAACTTATGACTACATGCTTAACTCACACAATTCAGACTCAGGGAGACTAAGTACAGGATGAGGAAGCAAACATTAAAAATACACGAAGTTTTTCTATTAAAATCCAAATGCAACTAGTTTTTAGGTAAGTTCGTTATAAACCTAAAACCTGGTCCAGGTTTCCAAACACAGGGATTTGTTTCATATAAAGCTCTCCCCGGAAACAGAAACTGTTTTACAGAAACTGCAAAATCCTGAAGAGTCCGAATGTGCAGATCGTCTTTAATTGTGATATCTTATAAGATGAGCATTACTATGATCCTTTAGTGCTGACTGCAGTTCAAGGTGTTGGTGACCATTTTTAAAAGCTCTGGCTCTCCTATGACCACCCTCAACTCAATGTTAATACACTTAGGGTACGTCTATACTACCCGCTGGAACGGCGGGTATTGTTTGGTGTATCAGGGATCGATTTATCACATCTCATTTAGATGCAATAAATCGATCCCTGAACGCGCTCCCCGTCAACTCCATCTCTGCAAGAGGAGGAAGCGGAGTCGACAGGGGAGCGGCAGCAGTCGACTCATCACCGTGAGGATGGCCAGATAAGTCGACCTAAGATACTTCAACTTAGGTATCTTAGGTCAACCAACAACCCGCCGCTCTCAAGCTCCCTCCCCCCCGCACAGTTTAGCCCAGCCCTTACTATCAGCTGGGATGTTCCTGCTGTAGTTCCTAGCTTATTACTCTCCAGGAGCATCAGTGGGTCTTCCTTCATGGAGGGCCTCAGCCTATGGATTTTTCTCCCATTGACTGTCCTCTAGAGCTGAGATTTGTGTATTTCAAAGCAGAAGGACATCTCATCTCCAATGAGCTGCAGGGAATTCCATAGCAACACAGCTTGGAACAGCAATGACAGCAGAGCAGGCAAAGGCTCAGCCAAAGGGGTTTTAACTATCCACGTTCTCCTGACCTCCACAGCTAAAGTAGTCATCAAACTGATTTTTACAATTTGCACTCTGAACATTATTGTCTGGTGTTTGGTCTTACCTCTTCCAACCCCTCTCTCTCTCACACACATTCCTTCCACTAACAGCCTCGCTCTCCTTGTCTGCTGCTCTTTCCTTCCCCATTTCACTCTGCATCCCTACACCCTTTCTTACTATTTACTCATCTCCTACTGCTATTTCTCCGTATCCTCTAATAAAGAAAAATGAATAAAAGGAAAAAGAAAAAGAAAAGGAACTAACAAGTAGTGTTCCTACCATATTCCTGACTTTGCTTACACATGGTTGCCCCTCACCTCTTTTCTCGTTACTTATTGTTTTATTGTCCTTTCTGACTGTAAGCTTTCTGGAAAAGGAATCAGATCTTCCTTTGTATTTCTTTACACAGCAGCAAGCACAATAGTGCCCAAATTCTGATCAGCATTTTTGGGGCACTACTCCCACATAAAATTATAATATTTTGGCGGCATGGGAAGGAGGGGGAGAACAGGAAGGGTAGTGAGTACTTCACTTCTGTAACTTGGCAGTTAGCTTACTCTTTATAACAAGTGTGATAGTTCTTTGTTAACCTATTGTGAATTATGTAATATATTATGAGGTTTTTAGTTCATTTGTTTGCATATTATACTTCTGTAAAACAATGTGTGGTTGCTGAGGCTTTATATAAATTATTTGTTAAAAATATTTAATTAAATAACAAAGGTATAAACAAGTAACTGTTTTTCAAAAGACATCATATAATTACTACATAGGAAACTTTAATTGTACAGCAGTGTTATAAGAACTCAACTTTTTATTGCATGTGCCATACTGAAGAATTGAGCTAAAATGTTCTTCCATCATGTTAATTATGGTATTTTGTATATGAGCAAGGGACAAGTCATGAAGTAGAAATTTGGTTATATGAATAAGAATTTTACTAGTAAAATTAGTAATGGAAATAGATTATATTTAATTAAGGAAGGATTTTTATTGTTCACATTTTTAAAGTGGATTTAGTTTTTGTGAAAGTTGCCAGTTCTAAAGCTACGAGGAATGAAGTCCTCAACCCATCAAATGGTATAGAACATGTCTGACATAAAAAGCATATTCAAGTAATAAATTTTACTATCAGTTGCCTTATAAGTGTGAATTCATGTTATTTTACTAAAAATTTAACAAAGAGAAATTAAAGTAACCCAGTCACTAGTAACTCCTTTTCTGTGACAATTATTTACATTTACATATATGCTTTATCAACTGTTTCAGACTCTTTAGCCTAACTAAAAGAAGGCTGAGGGGAGATATGATTGTTCTCTATAAATACATCAGTCTAAATACCAGAGGGGGGAGGAGTTATTTAAGTTCAGTGCCAATGCTGACACAAGAACAAGTCAATATAAACTGACCATCAACCAGTTTAGGCTTTGAAATTAGACTTCCATCAGAGGATTGAAATTCTAGAAGGGGAGTAGTGGAGGTAAAAATATCTAACCGGCTTCAAGAATGAGCTTGATAAGTTTATGGAGGGTACAGTATGATGAAACTGCTACAATGACATGTAGCTGATCTGCGACTACTAGTAGCAAAAATCTCCAATGGGACACTAGTTGGAGAGGATTTGAGTTACTACAGAGAATTCTTTCCCAGCTATCTGGCTGTTGGGTCTTGTCTACGTGTGCATGGTCCAACTGATCACCGTATTTGAGGCCAGGAAAAAGTTTACCACCAGGTTAGATTGGCAGACACCCTGGGGTTTTTTTGTCTTCTGCTGCAGCATGGGGCATGGGTCAGTTGCAGGTTTAAACTCATCCAACTGGTGAGTTCTCCGTAACCTGAAGTTTTTAAATCATGATTTGAAGACGTGAATAACTCAGCCAGAAGTTATGGGTCTATTGCAGGAATGGCTGGGGTGAGCTTCTGTGGCCTGCAATGTGCAGGTTAGACTAGATCAGGGGTTCTCAAACTTCATTGCACCATGACCCACTTCTGACAACAAAAGTTACTACATGACCCCAGGAGGGGGAAGTGAAGCCTGAGCCTGCCTGAGCCCTGTCACCTCAAGTATGGGGAACAACACCAAACCCCAAACCCCACTGCCCCAAGCAGGGCAGGGAGCAAAGCTGAAGCCCTTCAGCCCCAGGCAGTGGGGTTCGGCTTCAGCCCCAGGACTCAGTAAGTCTAAGCTAACCCTGGTGACCCCATTAAAATGGGGTCTCGACTCACTTTGGGGTCCAGATCCACAGTTTGAGAACCACTGGACTAGATGATCATGATGGTCCCATCTGGCCTTAAAGTCTATGAGTCTAAATCAGGGGTCGACAACCTTTCAAAAGTGGTGTGCCGAGTCTTCATTTATTCACTCTAATTTAAGGTTTCACGTGCCAGTAATACATTTTAATGTTTTTAGGCAGTCTCTTTCTATAAGTCAATAATATATAACTAAACTATTGTTGTATGTAAAGTAAATAAAATGTTTAAGAAGCTTAATTTAAAATATAAATTAAATTTAAATTAAATTAAAATGCAGAGCTCCCCAGATCGGTGGTCAGGACCCGAGCAGCGTGAGTGCCACTGAAAATCAGCTCATCTGCTGAAGACGGCACGCATGCCATAGGTTGCCTACCCCTAGTCTAAATGTTTTCATTTGAGCCAAGATCAGCAATTAATGTAGTAATACAAATTTAAATAAACCGTTAGCCAGAAGTTACATTTCCTGTGCCAAAAATGATTCAGATCTAAATTTTCAATTACCTCACTACTGTTGGGTAGAGTTCAGAAGTATAGATATACACTATGTTGAAGGCAGCACTGACAGTCAGCTTTCCACACAAGGCTAACAGAGTTGGACTGAAGAATAAACCTTTGGAAGAGAGAAAATAAATAAATGTGAATATAAAGAAATATATACAATATTCTGGTGATTTTTTTTTGTACTAAGTTGAAAACAGTCTTTTTCAAAAGACTTAAACACAAGTATAGCATTTACTCTTTGCTACTGAAGTTTGTTCTTCTACATAAAAGCTATCTATCCTGTCACTTACCAAATAACCTCCTGAACTGGAAAAGGAAGAAATTAAAGACCTCTTTCCTACAAAAAAAAATTCCCCAAAGTGTAGACTTTTATAAAAATATTGTTTTACGCCACTTATAAATGGATTTTGCATAGTAATATTTTTATAAATTTGTTGTCTGACCTTATGCATTCCCTGTGGGATCATAAATTGATGCCCGAGCTGATATATTCAAATTTATAAAGCTACTGCACCACATATACTGGACTTCATCACACTGAAGATGTCTTTCTGACAACTAAAATCCTTGCCTTCAGAGAAAACACATTCTGTCATGTGACTACGATATATACTTCTGACCCAATGCATTTTGGGAAACTCAAGGTTACTAGAAATAATAATGATGAGAGAGAGAGAGAGAGAGAGAGAGAGAGAAGAAAAGGAGGGACTTTTTAAGGTAAAAATGAAATAAAAACATGAATGTTTTATGAAATACAAAATCATGTACTATGTGACTGAATTCATAAGCCTATTCAATCAAAAGGCACACACTATCTAAAAGGAAAACCTTAAAATTTTGTAAGTAAAAAAATTCTGTAATTAAAAACTAGATAGGCCTACTACTCCTTTGCATTTTTCCTTAGATAATGACACACTTTTACCAACTTATTTGCCTTTCACTAAACACATACTCAATTGATGCTACATTGACTGAAGAAGAGTGCAGATCTTTTAAAATCTGAAAGAATTAAGTTTAACTCTCCTGTTAACATGATTTTACTTCCACCATTTTGATTAAACAAATTGTGTCACAAACTCATTTGTAAAAAGATGTTTTTGGTAGAAATCTGGATCTTCAATTTTACTTGCTAGAAAAAAAGGAAGAAAGTCAGAATTATGTTCCAAGAACTGTATTTCAAATTCTTCCTCCAGTTCCGTGTTCAACTTATTTGGATCAAGTCATGTTGACTAAGTATTGAAACATTTGTTTCTCAATTGTTTTTTATTTTGTCCTTGTATAATTTCAATTTTTTTTAACTGGATCAAGCCAGATTTAGGGTGACCAGATAGAAAGTGAAAAATCGGGACAGAGGTGGGAGGTAATAGGTGACTATAAAATCGGGACATCTGACCACCCTACAGATTTCTACTTGAACTGAAATACGAGTGTCATCAGCATGTACACTGGAACTCTGAAACCTCCTTTGATTGCTTTTCCAAGTTTCATGTCTTCCTGCAGAAACCTTTGTAAAGTGAAATTGATACAAAAGTTATTCAAAAAATCCTCCATGTGCTCAATGCAAATTTCAACATACATCTAATAGCTAGATGCAAACGCAGAAACCCAGTCTTCCTGATAGCTCCACTGAGTTTCACTGGGAAACTGGGGCATCAATTTTCTTTTTTTTCCATCAACAAATCATGAAGGTGATGGTGGTTGCACCACCTTTTAAATTCCACAGTGCATTTTAGAACTTCAATTATTATTGCTTTTTCGGTGAAGCTTAAATGATGTGCTGAACAGCCATACATTAGACATTTAGGACTATTCTATCTGAGATGTTATCGTGTTATTGCTGGGGCAAAAGATAAAAGACTCACTTGCCATAATTCCCTTTGCATTCCTGGATGGCATCGTTAGCAACTCTGGCACAATATTCCATGGCCTTATTTTTAGAAGTAGAATCAACAGTATTAAACACATTTTCTCCTGAATGGATGTTGGTAACCATCAGTGAGGCAATTCTAATTTTCAACCAGCAACTTCACATCAAGTGTCAACGTGAAACCTTTCAGTTCTTCCTTTATTTTTTCGCCTGAAGCATCTAGTAGCAGCCTTGTGAATTTAAATCTGTCTAGAGAAATATATCTAAGGGGAAGTTCTTCAAATATTTCTGAAAATCGGTAATTTGGTGCTACTATTTTGGGCAGAATTTTGTGAAAATGATGTTAGAAAATAAGAAAGTTCCAAGTTTCTTATCAAGCTCAAATCTTTGCCATTCACTTATTTTTATGGTATAATCACCAGCTGGTTGATCTTTTCCATTGTTTGTGTGTCAGAGATGATCAGAGATTGCTCAGAAATGAAATTGATATTAAGCAGCTGCTGGAGCACCTGGAATAGGGAATGGTCACCATAACTATGCTTTTATGATAATGGTATCAAAAACATTGCACATACACATTAATGTTTTGTTCTTCTGCTTCAGTAGGCAAAGTTTCATTCAGGGGCACTTTTTATCTTGAAGAACCCAAACATATGTTTACATTTCACTTTAGAAGAATTATCCATGTAGGGAAGTGTAGCCCTCAAATTCCCTATTACACAGATTAAAATTCTATCTGGCACTCACAGTCTAGTACTGGAAAAAGTCCCAGGATATGATTAATACGAATTGCTTTTTAAAAAGTTTTCTCTCCCAGATACATCTCAATGGACATTGACACCAATGGAAGAGCTGCACAAGTTAAAAGAACATTTATGTTGTGTAACTACCACGCAAATCTGAGTAAATAATTTTCTCCTGGTTGAAACTTGCTACCTTTGTCCTCTAGAGTCCATTATGAGAGATGAAAATGAAGGAAGCTGCTCCTACCTCTTAGAACTATTTTTCAAACCAAATAAAATTACAGCTACATCTGCACCACTTTCCAACTCAGAATTCCTATGAATGAATGTCTTAATCCTAAAAGAATGGGAAGGAAGGGTGGAGGGGGGAACTATAAAAAAGTTCTAATTGTGTTTTAATTTCAAAAATAAAGTTTTTCCAATAACTACAGGGTCAGATTAGAGAGGAAAGAATCCTCACTTCGTACTGGGAACTGAATCAGACTGTATGATGCTGGATGCTGAAAGGTTTAACTGACTATAATCATTCTGGGCCAAGAAAAGGAAGTTACTCACCTTGTACAGTAACGATGGTTCTTCGAGATGTATGTCACCATGGATGTTTCACTTTAGGTGTCTGTGTCCCCCTGCACCTCTAATCGGAGATTTTTTTGTAGCAGTGTCCCACTGAGCCCGCACATGTGCTCTCCCTCCCTTGTGGTGTGCCTCAAGGCTATTCAGCACTGCATGGGCTCTCACTTTCACTTTCTCTCTGCATGGGCTCTCACTTTCTTCTCTACCACAGAGCCCTATAGAGAACTCCAAACTAGAGGGGAGGAGTGCGGGTTGTGGAGCACCCATATGGACACACATCTCAAAGAACCATTGTTACTGCACAAGGTGATTAACTTCCTCTTCTTCTTCTTCTTCTTCAAGTAGTGTCCCTATGGGTGCTACACTTTAGGTGATTCCTGAGCACTACCCACCTCTGGAGGCTGGGACTTTGGACTGGAGTCTTTTACTAGAGAAAGTACTGTGGAGTAGAAGACGGTGTCAGCAGCCAAATCTTCAGTGATCGCATAACGTTCTGTGAAAGTATGGACAGAGGCCCAAATCATTGATAGCGGTATCCCTATGGAACGTGATTGAGGTAGAAACTGATCTCGTGGAGTGCATATGGACAGAAGCAAGTCGCACTCTTGATAAGAAATTAATGCAACTAGAGAACCATTTGTATAGTCTGTGAGGCAATATCACAGAGCTTTTGGATCTTTCTGTGGATAAAAGGAAGAGTTTAGGGGATTTCCTGAAGTCCTTAGTCCTGTCCAAGTAGAATGCTAATGTCCTTCTAATAGCTGGCATATGCACAATTGTCTCCCAGTTGTCACAATGTGGTTTAGGGAAAAAAACAGGGAGATGGATCTGTTGATTCATACGGAAAGTGCAGAAAAAGTAGGAAGAAACTTGGGATATGGCCTTAGAGTTACTCTGTCTTTAAAAGAAAAAGGTTGCGAATGATGGGTACGTCATCAGGGCCGTTGTTTCTCCTATGTGCCCAGCTGAAGTGAGGACAATTAGAAATGCTGTTGTCATGGACAGATGTAAGAGAGAACAAGTTGCCCTGGGCTCAGAGGGAGGTCTAGTCAAAGCCCTGAGAACTAGGTTAAAGTCCCAGGCTGGAGCAGGTGGTGTTACGTGGAGGAAGAGATTCCCAAAGCCCTTAAAGAATCTACGCATTAGTGTGTGAATAAACACCAAGTGGGAAGCCGTTTTCACCATGAGATGTACCTTAAAGGGAGCTAAGTGAGAGTTTAAAATGTAGTGCAAAATCAGAGGGAGGAAAGATGAGGTTGGGTCTGTGTGTTTGGAATGGCACAAATTTGGAACTGTTTCCATTTTGTAGATAAGTATGTTGAGTGGTGAACTTGTGGGTGTGTTGCAACACATCTTTAAGCTTGTCAGAGCATTCTTTCTTGGAACTAAGAAAGATCCAAACCTGGAGGCGGAGGACCCATGGGTTGGGGTGAAGAGTCAGCCCATTGCTTTGAGAGAGTGGGTGAGGAATAGGCTGAAGTCAGAGAAACAGGAGGGCATATTGCCATCTGCGATAGGTAAGGGAGCCAGACTTGTCATAGTCAAGAGACAATAGACAAGGGGCAATCAGAATAACTCCGGCTTTGCGTCACTGAATTTTCAACAGAATCTGGGAAAAGACATATAAGTTGGCCCTTATATGGGAAGATGAGGGCAACTGCCAGTGAATGTTTCCCCAGACTGCCCCTGGAGCAGTAACAAGGACCTTTCTTGTTCCGATAAGTAGTGAAGAGATCCACAGGCCGGGTTCCCCAAAGGGTGGCTATATCTTGAGGCATCTCTGAATTCAGTATATACTGTGACAAAGCTCCAAGTTTGTACTTGTGGGTCCTGTGCTTCCTGGCAGATTTAGGGGCCTCAGAAACTCATCTAGGCCCCAGAGTGACCTCCCTTTCTCAGTATAATTGGCAAGAGTCACCACCTAGTGAGTTACCTTCATCACAGGCCAGTATGGAAGGTGGAAAAAGGTGGGGGGGGGCCCGGGCATGCCCTCTACTCCGGGCTCCAGCCCAGGGACCCTAATAGTATCAGCTAAGATGGCTGACCTTTTATCCACAAAACACAATTCAATTCCCTGGGCTACTTCCCCACAGCAGTCCCCGCTTCTTCAAACTCCACTTCACCCTTACCTCAGGGCCTCCTTCCTTCTGGATGATATGTTGTCCACCAATCAGTCTCACCAACAGCACAACCTCCTTCCACAGCTCCTGACACCCACAGCCCACCTGACTAACTGGGAGGTTTTTATCTGGTTTCAGCCAGTCCCTGATTGGCTTCAGGTGTCCCAATTAGGCTACCTGTTTCTACTCCTTTCTAGAAGGTTCTTAATTGGCCCCAGGTGTCTTGATTGGCCTGGAGTAGCCTTTGTTTGGCTATCCAGGGAACAGGGACCTGCACATCCTGAGACTAATATACCTGCCTTCCAGCACTCTCCTATATCCTTCTGGTCTGACTCCATCACAATACTTACTGTCATGAGAAAATTCCAGATGAGGCTGTTGGTTGTCATGTTCTGTACCCCTTGTAGACAGACAGCTGAGATGAGCACATTGTGATGGGTGCATCAGTTCCAAAGTTTGAGTGATGTCTTGTAGAGGGAGGGAAATCTGGAAGCTCCTTGGCAGTTTATACAAAACATACAGGTAACATTAAGTCCATCATGACCTGTGTGTGTTGTTTTTGATGAAAGGCAGAGGTTGCGCATAGGTACTCTTGACAGCCCGTAGCCCCAAAAGAGTGATATGGAAGGTCATTCCTATGGAAGGCCATTTGTCCTAAACCTTGTTGTTGTATAGGTGAGCTCCCCAGCATATTGGGGAGATGTGTCCCAGGGTGGTGATGTGGGTAGTGAGAGGAACGTTCTTGCTCGTACTGCATCAGAACCTTGGAGAATACCCTGTGTGGAGCAGCCTGTACTGATAATGATCCTGTTCAAGAGGTAAGCAGTAGAAAATCTCCTATACGATGACTGTATTGAGAAGTAGGTACGCTGTAGGTTCAGGGCTAGAAACAATCTCTTTGCTCTAGAGCCTGTCCTAACTGCTGTGAAGTAAGATAAGGTGACTTCTCAGTGGCGTGACAGGTGTACAGATGGCAGCTGATGCTGTTCAGAACCTCGACTAGTTCATCAAAAGTTCTTATGAGGCAGTTTGAGAGGTCACGGACTGGGGTGCAGACTGTTATCACTTTTGAGCCCTAGGCGTCTTACACTGTGGCTCATAACAGCACTGAAATGGGGGTATTGAGAAGATTGTGACCTGTGGTGTGGTTGAGAGGTATATCTTCTCTTCTGTCCTAAGGAGCGTAGTGTGGTCCAAGAATCCCTCAGGATGTGGAGAGAAAATCTCTCTTCTCCGCAAAGATTTGGACCCTTCAAACTGGAAGTCTGTAGCTCTTTGGGCAATATAGAGAGGTGTAGCCAACAAAAAAACCACGAACTGCCTCAGTCCCACCGTCATGGAGACTGGGCAGGCAGCTGTAACAGCTACATCTAGTGGTGTCTCTAGGACCAGTCTGGGTATTAACTGTCCGTCTCTAAGAATGGTCTGAATCTGTTTTTTTTGTGTTTCCAATAATGTTCCAGAAACATACTGGGTTTTCCATGATTAATAAAATTGTATTTGGCCATGACAGTTTGGTAACGTATTACTCGAAACATTAATGTTGTCAATAAATATGCCATCTTGGGAAAACTGACAGTATGGATTTGATTTGGGATTATGTTGCTTGCTTTGTGCATTAACCACATCCACTATGATAGAGTTGGGTTGGGATGCTGAAAAAAAAAAGTCTGCCTGTTTGGGTAGAGATGGAGAGTTGTTTTTGTTTACACTCTGTTGCAGGTTGGTGCAATGGAGGCTGGTATCTGCCAGATGACTTTGGTAGGATCTAGAATCAGCTCATTAATTGGGAGGACAGTTCTAGATGAGAAAGTAATATGCAGAATATCCACCAAGTAGTAATGAGTCTCTGCCACCTTCTGTAGGGGAATCTGCAGCTCGTCTGCTATCCTCTTGGTGAGATCCAAAAAGTTATTAAATCTTCACGTACTGATGAGGGGTGGGAGAGATGAGAAGTGTGCTGGAGAGGTAGCTTTCTCTTCAGGTGGTTATGTTTTTTGTTTTATTTTGTTTTGGTTTTTTTGTTTTGTTTTGTTTTTGTCTTCTCCTCTTCATCTTCTTCCTCCTGTTCTGAAAAAGCTTTCTCCTTCCCTGGCTCAGGTGCTCTCCTGCCCTAGCTCAGGTTCCAGGCTGTAGTAAACCATCTGGTGGACTCTCCCTGAGACACACTGGAGACAGTCGCAACGTGTATGTACATCACCGAAGAGTTACAATATGGCATTGAGAGGGAGAGGAAGGAAGGCAGGCATAGACAGTGGGCTTACCTGAGGGGGCCCGTACATCAATTGTAGGCCACAATGAGGAGCCAGGGAATGATCTCCTCCTGGCCAGTGTCAGATTAGTCAGTGGGTAAAGGTGCTGCTGACTGGGGTACTGGCAGTATACCACCCAGTTCTAAGAGCGATTCTAGGTGCGGGGATGTGCTCGATACCGGGGTCCTGGTTCCAAGTAATGGGGATTGTGGTTCTTCCCCAATCATCAGGTCTCCAGGGTACCAGAGCTCATGCAGTACCATGGATTCATTTGGAACCACAGAGGAGTCTCCATGGTACATTATCAGTACCAATAGTTGGGCAGAGCACTCCCTAAATGAAGAGTTTTGTCCAGTATAGAAAGTTTGTTGGTGCCACTCTTTTAGAGATGGTATGGTAATTGTCTCTCCCTGGGTACTGAGGCCACAGGTCTCAAGAGTATGAGAGCATATCTGTTATCATGGGCTCATGTGGAACCTCAAAGGAGCATCTGTAGTCAGTATTGATGGTTGGGAAGGTGCAGAACATTTTCTAGATGGGAGTTTTATTGCACCTGGTACCAAAAGTTTTCTCTGTGCCACTCTTTTACAGATGGTACAGTAACTGTCCTCCCTCCCGTGGTAAGATCAGAGAAACACAGAGCTCACAACACGAAGCCCCTTCTCTGAATCTCACATCTGCAGTTATTAGGACTCAAAATAATTCCCACCCACAAAACACAAAAACTAAGTGCAAACTCTGAGGCACCTTAAAAAGAGGCTAATCCCCAAACTCTGAGGGGAGTTGCGGTTGCTGAATGAGATTCCCTTCGTAATGGTATCTCCAGAGAACAAGACTTACACATAAGTAATTCTTTCTTCTCTAAAGATCTTATCCACCATGATTCTTACTCTGAATCAGTAAGAACTGGGGTGAATGTCCCAAAAGAAAAAAAAAGGTAAGGTCGATACATACAGCAACAACATGGCTATTGCCAATAGCGAGAATAAGAAGCAGCCTTAGCTTTAATTATGACTGAGTTCAGCACTTTGATGACAACTACCTATCTGGTCTTAGTCAGGAGAATGACCTACACCAGCATGGGAGGTGTTAGCACCGAGTCCTGGAGTTCAAAAGGTATGGCTAGCTCAGGCTTACACTTTGAGAATTTACACTTTGCAATACTCTAGTCTGAACTTGGACTGGACTTACAGGAATCCCTAGGATGCCTTAAAGAGGGATTTCACATACTCCAAAATCTTTTTCAGTACACTGGATAACATCAGTAGGCAAATTTGACATACCCACATATCAAGGTCAACTCCTAGGCAAATGACGTATCAAATACAGTTATGCAAACTGGACACAATTGTGTTGCATTAATATTCATATGTTTGCAGAATTTAAAACTACAATCTCTTTTTAGTGTCCATTCTTATATTATTTTCCATTCAGTACAAACTAAAAATTCAAATAGATGACTTGTTTACATTGCTCTATATTCTATACACTGAAATGTAAGTACAATATTTATATTCCAATTGATTTATTTTATAATTATATGGTAAAATGAGAAAGTAAGCCATTTTTCAGTAATTACTTGCTATGACACTTTTATATTTTTACGCCTGATTTTGTAAGCAAATAGTTTTTAAGTGAGATGTAACTTGGGGATACACAAGACAAATCAGGCTCCTGAAAGAGGTACAGTTGTCTGGAAAGGTTGAGAGCCTTTGCCAAACAGTATCTCAATAGTAACACTACTATTTTGTAACATTAAGTAAAATAAAGTGTACATATAAGTAGATAGCTCAAGATTCTACAAATGAATCCGGCAGGATTTTTTAAAAACTACTGTAGTAATTGTGAAAATACTGTTTGTCACGACTATTCAATAGTTTGTACCATGACCAGGTCTAGTGCAATCAAAACGTCTCCAAAATATACAGTCTCTTTACTAGTCCCCTACTACTTCCTAACAGATTAGTTGAGTTTAATTGTAAAACAGGTATCTGTAGATAGACTAGCTCAAGTTTACTTAGACAACAGTACATACTCACCAGAATTTTCTGGTAAAAACATGGTAAATATACATGCAAACCCTGCAAATATCAGAAAAGAAGTTGTAGTTTTACGTCTTCCAGACCTAAAAGGATAAAGAGCACATGGTTAGATAAGGCTAAAATCTAAACTCATCAAGACAGAAAACTTGCCTTTTTGTATTTGTGTGTGAAAGGACAAGGGCTGTAATAATAATAATCGTAGACATATTATATCATGTTTCAGACAGGGGTCGGCAACCTTTCAGAAGTGGCGTGCCGAGTCCTCATTTATTCTCTCTAATTTAAGGTTTTGCGTGCCAGTAATACATTTTAACATTTTTAGAAGGTCTTTTTCTATAAGTCTATAATATGTAACTAAACTATTATACACACAGTAAATAAGGTTTTTAAAATATTTAAGAAGCTTTATTTAAAATTAAATGAAGAGCTCCCCAGAATGATGGCCAGGAGCCGGGCAGTATGAGTGCCACTGAAAATCAACTTGCGTACTGCCTTTGGCACATGTGCCATAGGTTGCCTTCCTCTGTTTCAGACAGTGGTTTCAATTATGTAATTACATATATTTTTAATTATGGTTTATTACTATTCATAGAAACTATTTTCTAGCAAAATATTTGATTTTTTTCAAAAAAGTTTTAGTGAATTCATTGTTCATGAAAACTGTCAACTTTGCAACAAATGAGCAAAGGTGTTCTACAAAGGTGTCCTCATTCACTACACAACTTTGATTCATTCTATGAGCACAATGCATTATGTGCAAAGAATGAGGCTGGGATCCTGTGAAAAATATAATACATGAGTGAATAATGAAGAGATTATATAATAATGTAAACACATATGGGGGCTGAATTAAGGCTGGATAGCCAACCTTCATTCTGGCCTTTCTAACCTGAGTTCTTGATTATGCAATCTTAATATTCTTTTACATAGTTTTTGTTGTAATATAAAGTAAAAAGTATAAAATACTTTTTATATTTAAATCTTGACAAGAACACTTATGATTTCACAAAGGCTGTTTACCTTGTAATAAAAGTGAAATGGACCTGAGAGAGAAGCACAAACCTACAATCACATTTTCAGTATTATATTATATACAATTGATATTTACTTACAAAGGATTACAAATAAATTTGATTCTCAGTCAGTAAGTTAGAAAATCAGACAGTTCAACTGAAAAGTTAAATATATTTCTAGAATAGTGAATATGCCTGTTACTCAGTTTACAGTGTAAAATAGATTAGCTATATTTACACATTTATCTTAGCAGAGGCAGAATTCTGGATTCTTTACAATCAACATAGAATATTTGCATTAAAATGATCCTTTTCACCCTTTTAAAACAAAATATAAGAATTTCTTAATGAATTGTAGATTAAGGCTAATACCAAACTTCAGACTACCTGGCTTGTTACAGATATTATCTTTTAAACTTTTATAACTACATACATCATAATACTGGATAAAAAAAAAGTTCTCAAATACAGATGAATATATTTTCAACAAATTGCATAGGGACTAAGCCGCTTGTATCCCATGAATGTGTGTTATGCAGTTTAAATTGAAGTCTTTGATCATTTTAGCTTGGCAATCTTAGCGAGCTTTGCCAACAAAACTTATACGTGAAATCCTGGCCCCAATGAAGTCAGCGGAGTTTGCCACTGATATAAATAGTGTGAAGTCCTGGCCCTAAGTTCCTTGAATGGCAGTGGGGCTCCAGTCCTACATAGCTGTAGATTGCTAGCGCTAGTGGTTAGCTTTTGTCACTGACAAAAAACTCTATAACTGAGGGCCTCCAAATGTAGAATACAAATACAGAAATATGAAAAAATATGGACTAAGTGATTATGATTTTAAAAATATTAAACCACTTTTTCATCATAACTGGCTTCATTTTTTTAATGCTTGATAAAACAAGCTAAGTTGAAAGTTCTTGTTACTTCAATTTGTTTAGTTATTTGAGTGCAAAATTTCTAATCGAGACATGAAGCCTGTGAGAATTCTGCGCCACTGCACATATACAGAATTAATGTCCCCCGACAAATTTGTTTGTGTCTCCATACAAAGACCCTCTACAGTTAGATCCTGCTGGGATGAGCCTGCCTACCCACACCTAGTGCACCTAGCACAGAGTGGCGGGGGGTGTTTCTGGGACAGACCTGGCCCTTGCGCTGTGTCAGGGCTGGATGCAGCTGTTGTGTACACTGTCAGGAAGAACAGGAAGCTGCTCTCCCACCTCCATGCAGCCAGTGGCCTGTGCTCCTCACTGCCACGCTGGAGTCTCCATATTTATTTATTGATAAAATTTTCAGAATTTTGCAGAATTTTAAAATATTGTGCACAGAATTTTTAATTTTTTGGTACAGAATGTCCTCAAGAATAAGATATATAAATAGAGTATTCTATCCATACTGACAATTATTTTACTCAGATTTTTCCAAAAATAAAAAAAGGTCAACCTTAGGCTGACACTAAACATTGAGAAATTCTGCCTAATAGGACAAAGTTAGGTGACACCGAAAATGGAGGGGTGGAAAATGCTAAACACATTCCTACCTTAAGTACAGGAGGCCCTACAATTAACTGCCTCCAAGAGAAAGACAAAGAGGGAGAGGTAACATCTTTTATGGGACCAACCTCTGTTGGTGAAAGAGACAAAATTTCAGACTTACACAGAACTCTTCCGGGAAAAACAGTTTCAGAAGTACATAGTATCTTACCACTTTAAAAAAAAGCAGCTAAAATAAGCTTTTCCCTATATAATTCCATATAGACATAAAACTAGAAAGTTACTATTCTTACCAGGATTTCTCCATAAAAAACATGCAAAGAGGAAACGCAGGAACTTCTATAAGGCCATAAAGAGCTACATTTAGATACAGATTTCCTCCTAATTCACCAGCATTGAATGTTAGGCCATAGTATACAAGGCTGCAGACATACCTAAAAACATCCATAAAGTTTGATTAGTTTTGATAATAAGCATTTAAACCTAAGATCTTAAGTTAAAATTTCTTTAAATACATACTAGTAGTATAAAGAGAATTATTTCACACACATTATGGATCGCATTCAAAGAAAGAAAAGACACCACAGATCCTACTTAAAGTCACAAAGAAACCTGATCTTCTTGCCAAAGTACCACCGTAAATAAATTTTTATAATTTTATATTTACATTTAATTTTATATTTATATTTATATATACACATACACACACACACAGAACAAACTGGGTAGATTTGACATTCCATAAGTATTTTTAAAAACTGTTAAATAGACTCAATAGATGTTAGCTATTTAATAGAATAGAAGTTAAGTTTAATAAAGGGGTATGCTATGAGTCCTCAAATTTCACCAACCCACCGGGCAAAGATGATAGCAATAAGAAATGCTGTTTTCATAGAGAAATGAACGTGGGAGCACACTGCAATTAGTTTGAATGGAGGTCTAAAAAAAGAGAGTGTAGAACAAAGCCAGGGTCAGATTCCATATTTGAAAGTAAAGATTTTGTAGGCCTGTCAGGAAACATTGCATGAGTGGGTAGTTGAAGACAGAGTGGTCACCTATCTCATGGTGAAAGGTTGTGATGGCTGCCAAATACATAAAAATGGAGCTCATGGATAATTCTGATATTTTAAGGGGCAAAATGTAGTGCAGGATAAGTGGTAATGGCATGCTCATTGCCTCAACATGATTGAAGGCGCTCCAGTACTGGAATCTATTCCATTTGTGGAGGTAAGTGCAACTAGTCATATCATGCCTGCTATTGAAGGAGTACTTGTTAAATTGCTTCCAAACAGGCAATTTCTGAACCCTGGAACCATGGAAAGTCATGCCTTCATGTGGAACAGGTATGGATTGGGATGGAGGATGCAACCTGAATCCTATGAAAGGAGCCGCAAAGCCAGCCACATAGTGATTGCAGGGCATACCATCATGCAAATGAGGTAAATATATCAGATCTGTCATGCTCACATTGGAGCTATAAGGATGACTAGGGCTCCGGCTTGCTGGATCTTGCAGAGTACTCTAAACAGAAAAGGGAAGGGAGGAAAGACTGAGTCACTGCACTTCCCGCTTAAGGAGGAATATGTCTCCCAGGGATCTGCGTCCTTGGCCCACTCTCAAGCAAAATTGTGGGCAGCAGGCATTCTCTGGTTTGGCAAATAGATCCATGGTGGAGAATTCCCAGCAGCTGAAGATGTGCTGAAGGGTTCACATATCTAGTTCCCGTTCTTGATCATGGGAGAATCTCCTGCTCAGTGAGTCCACAATGGAGTTCTGGTGTCCAGAGAAGTATGCAGCTGAGATGGTGATGACGAGCTGAATACACCAATTCTATAATTTCAGTCCCTTCAAGCATAGAGAATGGTACCTCACTCCACCTTGCCTGTTGATGTAGAACATGCAGGCAATATTGTCTGTCATTATTCTGATAGTGCAATGTGTGATCAGTGGGAAAAAAATTAATCAGGCACTGTGGACTGCTCATAACTCTAGGAGGTTGCTGTGTAGCGTGAAGTCAGTCAAGGGCCACATGCCTGCAGTGTATGAGTGTGAAGGTGCGCTCTCCACAGATTAAGGAGGCATCAGTTGTTAGTACCATGGGACAGTGCTGGTTGAAAGAAACGGACCCCATTATGGAAGTTTTTGGGCTGTGTCCACCAGAATAGTAAATCCTTGATCTTCCTAGGCATGGATAGAAGTTTGTGAAGGCTGTATCTGTGAGGAACATAGAATGTACGTAGCCACATCTGAAGATAACACATGTGTGACTGTTTATACTTTACTACAAATGTGGCAGCTGACATATGGCTAAGTAGCTGGAGACATGTCCTGGCTCAGATCTAGGGATGGGCTCTCACCATGGATACTGTAGCAGAGCGGCGACTCACCCTGTGGCACCTCCCGCTGGTCATCCAGGGAATTAGCTCGTCCAGCATCCAGAATACCCTCTTCAGGCTGATGTCCCACTTGCTGCTGGCCCCGTGTCCCTCCCTGGACCCCGGTGCCCTCTTCCCTGGGGTGCTGCACCCCTGCAGTAACCCCACAGTCTAGCTCGGAGTCCCCCCGCCCTGGGGAATCCACAACCCTCTGAGCCCCACCTTGCCTCAGTCTAGGCAACTGCCCGTCACTACTTGCCCCTGTTCTCTGGGGCAGACTGCAGTATCACTGCCATTCATCATTAGCAAAGAGGGTTTGGCCTGCTGCTTCTGCCTCTAGAGCCATGGGCTGCCCCCTGAGGCCCCAGTACCCTTTGTTGGGCCATTCCCTAGGCCCTGCAGCCTGGGGGTTTCCAGGCCAGAGCTCCCCCAGCTCCTCTTGCCTTGCCCCAGCCCTGCACCACTCTAGGTACCCTGCTCAAGCTCCCAGCAGCCAGACCTATCTGCCTCTGTAGACAGAGGAGACTGTCCCTTCACTCCTGGCTTCCCTGCCTTTATAGAGCCAGCTGGGTCTTTTTGGGGTGTGGCCCTCAGCTGACCCTGCCTCCCAATCAGCCCAGCTCCACTCTACTCAGCTTGGGAGCAGCTTGCCCCCAGCCACAGCCCTTCCCAGGGCTGTTTTAACCCTTTTTTCCTGGAGTGGGGCAGCCGCCCCACTACAATACAAGATTGACTATAGCCAAAAATCTGGGGGCGGGAAGGAAGGCTCTGGATTGTATGGCATCCAGTTGTGCCCTGATAAACTCCAGTTATTGCACTGGTGTTAGCATAGATTTCTCCAAGTTTATGCAAAGGCTGGGACTCAAGAAAAAGTCCATTGTCATTCAAGTGGCGTGAAGGGCGTCAGTTTCGGATGAGGCCTTGAAGAGGCAGTCGTCCAAGTATAGAAATATTATGATGCCCTCTTTGCGTAGGTAGGCAGCCACTACTACAAGGACTTTGGAGAATGAGGGGCAGTCTGCAGAGTCTGAAGGGCAGTACTTTGTATAGATAGTGATCAGTCCTCATGATGAATCAGAGGAACCATCTGTGGTCAGGGTGTATTGTGATGCAAAAATACGCATCTTGGAGGTCGAGTGCTGAGAACCAGTCCCCCTGTTCCAGTGCTGGTACTCGGATAATGGTGGAGAGAGTAACCATCTTGAAGTGTTGCAGTTTGTCGAACTTGTTAAGGTTTCAAAGGTCTAGGATCAGTCTCCACCTGTTGGATTTCTTTTGGATGAGAAAATAATGGGACCAGCTCTATGGCCCCCTGTTGCAGAAGGTGGTTTATTTCTTCTCAAGGAATGCATTTGTGAGAATGGTCCCTGAAGAGGGAAGGGGAGGGAGGGAGAGTGGCTGGGTGAGCTAGATAGGAAGGGGATGGAGTATCTTTCCTTGATGATCTCTAAAACTCATTTGTCTGAGGTAATCATCAGCCATGATGGAAAGAAAAGGGCTAAATGGTCGCCAAAGTGGTAGGATGTTGGAGATGGCTGTTTTGACTGGAGCAGGCTTGTTGGGGTCCTGACCACACCTTCAAAATTGTTGTTTGGCCAAAGGTGCGTGAGAGGTAGCTCCTTGAAGAGCCATATGTCTGAATTTGGTATGGGGCTTCAGTCAACTTGTTGGTGTCCTACTGTCAATGGGGAGTGTACTGTGGTGATTGGGATCATGGGGGAGGTTGGTATTTCCCTGGTCATCTCTTCAGCACTTAATGCAGAGAGAGCGGAGAGTTGCTCACAGATCCTTAAGGGAGTGTAGGGATTCAGCTGTACGCTCTGCAAATAATTTCAGGCCCTCCAAGGACAGATCTTCAATGGTAGTTTGTACCCCCTTAGAAATGGCTGGAGAGGTGCCACCACGACACTCATCTCATAACTATGGGAGTCGCAATGGAACAATCAGCAGTATCCATGGAGTCCAAGGAGGCTTGTAAAACCGTATGGGCCAAGAGATGTCCTTTTGATACAATGCCTGGAGTTGCTCCTTTTTATCATCAAGAATGTCTTGGCAGAGTGCCTGTATTTTGGAATTTCCCAGTGCATATGTATACCAAGAGTACACCCACATTTGATACTTTTCCAAAAAAAAGTTTTCACCTGCGTTTTGTCTTTTGTGTAGCCCTGTAGTAATTGGAGCAGTAATTAGAAGATAAAGGGGTAAGAAACTAACAGCAGGAATGCAAGAGACCTGCAGGCCTACATCTATAAAAACAGCTTAAGCATTTAGCTTAAGTATAAGACCTAAGGGAGCCTGAGTAGGAATACTTCCTCAACAAGTTAGCATAAGTAAACTAACAATGACCTTAAGTCACAAGGTGGCATAAGACTGAGATCTGTCTCAACTTTTAGAGCTCTCCCCAAGGACAGAGTGAGTATATACCTGTAATGGTGCAAGTCGCACTGACAGTGTTGTATTACATAACTTTACTTGTTTGGATTGTTTTACTTATTGGACTAATCATTGTAATAATAAAACTTTTACAGTTACACTTCCCTGAGTAGTACTGTCACTGCTGTGCCCCACAGGCAGTAATTCTGACAAGAACCTAACATATTAGAGAGCTAATTGGGAAAACTTAACAAGAATCTAATTGATAATTAATTAATAGATCAGGCAATATATGAAAGCTAATGACTAGATGGCATGCCCACACTTTGCCCCCACTTAAATCTACAATGGTCTGTTTTGAGCTCTGTTTCATTTTTACACCTACACTTTGACAATTCATATATTTTTAGTATATATTCAATCAGAATGTAAGATAGAAACAATTTTTATTAATTTCTGTATTAGCATTTAATTTTTTGTTGTCTCCGGCTAATATCTTATTAGTCTTTGGAACAGTTTCCAGATAATGTAACTTTGTTCAAAGACATTACAATGTAATACAGTAGACTCTCGATTATCCAGGATTGGGTTAACCAGGTTGTGGATTAACCAGGATGTCAAAAAAAAAAATATGTGTAACTCGCAGGGCCGGCTCTGGCTTTCTTGCAGCCTCAAGGCCCAAAAAAACCCCAAAACAACCCACCAGGGCACAGGGCAGCCAGTGAACTAACACTCCCTCCCCCTGGCACAGGGTGGCTGGTGAACCAACCCCCAACCCTAATATTTCCTATGGATGGTGATTATCCGGGATTTTATTAACCAGGATTATTTTTTTCTCTATCATCCTGGAAAATCGAGAGTCTACTGTACCAGCACAATGTTTTAGAAAAGCAATGCCTGGAATTACTAACAGAAAAACTCAGAATTTTACTTTTCAGAAAGTTATTATTAAATGAAGGGAAGAAATTGAAAATCTTAATCAGTTTCTCATCTTTGACTAATTCATGCCATCTCAGCACAACTCCTTTTTATCACTTACCAGATATACATCAAGATGATAGTTCGCCACCGAAGGATTGGGTGTTTTACTAGGTTTAGGACACCAGATGATGAGTCATTCTTTTTCATTGTTCCTGCACATGGTTTCAATTTAATAGTCAACCTTTCTTTTCCATTACCGCAGGCCAGGTATTGAAGCACATCCTCTGCTTCTGCAGTATTCCCCTGGGAATACAGCCATCTTGGTGATTCTGGAAGTATACTATCAAAGGAAGATAGGATTGAACTTTCATTATCATACCAACAAAGTACTATATCAATCTTTTTTTCCTCTGCAAAACACCTCAAGTGTCATCTTGTAAAGCAACTGTATATTAAATCCAAACATTTGAGATCATCTAACTTATAGTACAAGCAAGTTAAAACCCAGATATTTTCTCAGCCAGTTTGTATCAGGTACCCAAATTCTTTTTTGAAAAACCATGTAAAATATTGTGGCAAAATGCTATGATGTCCAAGTATTTTAAAAATGTAATTTAAAGGCAAATATTGACCTCTGCTGAAATGATGCACAAGAGAACAAAATAAGAGAGTACATCAGAAATCTTCTCAACTGCCATTCACTGTGCTGCCCAAGGCAGAAATTTGTCCTTTATGCTAAAGAATGTCTTAACTCTTCACCCTCTAACAGAATATGCACATACTCATACCCCAGGAAAATACCCTCACGCTATACGTCAGTACCAATTAATCTCCAGTCACAGAAAAAATTGGAACTTCCACAGTAACATCAAAGTGTTTAAAGCCAACTCCAAAACAGTAAAAATCATAATGAAAAATAGTAATACTGAATTGTTAAAACATTTCACTAATTCAAACAACAAAAAAAGCTAGAGCAGAAAATTAGGCCTTGCTACATTTGATTATAATCAACATGATCTATTTCACACGTGCTAGTCTAGCAAACAAAATAATGTTTCAAAAATTCTCTGCCCATCAAAGTTAATATATCTAAAGGTAATAAAGAAATCCAGGCTAATTTTTTTTCCTGGAATACTGAAGACCTACAAGAACAAATACATTTGCCACAAGACAAATGCACACAACATATACATGCATAAACAGTGTAACTTAATATTTACTTATTTTGTATTTTAATATTTAATATTTATTTAACTGCTGATTTAAATGATAACAAGCCTCCTAGGTAATGTTTGGCAAGTGAGGAATCAACTTCTACAACAGAAAATTCACTTAAAGAGGCCATAAGCTAGCATTTCTAGAACAGACAGACCAAAGCTGAACTGATTTAGTCAATATGACAAAAGCAACATTAATAAAACTATTCTTTTATATTATACTGGCACTAAAATAATATTGAATTGCTACTTGTCTTAACAGTATCTACCCAACTTAAATATGTGGAGAATTATTTATTATTGCAGCCTAGCTCATGTTGTAGATGGAGACCTGAAATGTGTAAGTGGACCAGAAGTCATATGCACCCCCATTTTTTTTTTTTAATAAAAAGGAATAAGTTTTTCCTATTGTACCTCTGACTGACAAATGTTTTACCAACGAAAGTGCAGTGTAGACATAGCCTAAGTAATTTATCTTTCACTTTTGCTCTAGATGCTACATTCTGTATCTGAGAACATGAGTTTTACGAAGAATTCTAGGTAGCATTGCATGCAGATTTAAGGATATTATTTTCTTCACTGGGAAAACAGTTCTAACAAATAGTTTTAAAATAGCAAATCAATTAAATCTGCTATTCAGTAAGTCTATTTTTTTTTGCAACAGTATAATAGTCTACAGTTCACAGACAATATTTGTTGATTTCTTACCACTTGATTTCTCCAGTTTCTAGAAGCACATCTTGCTAGTCTACATTGTGAGACAAAAATTTCTCATCTTTTATTTGTTGTTTTAAACAGGAACTAATGTATAATGTCTGCCTGGAAGTTTTATCAGTATTTATACTTCTAACTTCTGAAATGTAACAGTGCAAAGTGCAAATCCTAACATCCTCCTCGTTATTTTTGCAAAAATGTAATTGGATTAAAATGGTCATCAACAAGAAAAACTTTATCAAAAAATCCTATAAAAATGGAAGGAGTGGGTTCTCTTCAAACAGATTTATCCAGTGATTCCTCCCTCTTTTACGTTTCAGTTTGGACATTTTACTATTGTTTTTGCACAGTACTGTTCTCATAACAGTCATAACAAACAAACTAGAAAATATAAAAGTATTTGAATTTAACTCTGTTTTGTTCCATGTTGTATTTTGGTGTATTAAATTACTTTGTCAGATATCTTGAAACCAATGTTAAACTTTGCTCACTTCAAAATCTCTGATGCTTTTTAATTAAAATGCAATTAATTGTATTAAATATGTGGTGAGTGGTCTCTTGGAAATAATATTCAAAAACAAAAACAGGTCCTATAAGACTACCTGCATTTCAATTTCTGAAGGAAATTAAATTATTTTTTATATGGGTCTCTTCTTTTCATAAAGTTAATCTTGGGCCCTACAATTAAGTATCTCAGAAAATAAATTCTATATCAAAGACATAGTTCCATTTCTATCATAAATATAACATTCTGGAGAAGCAAATGATGTTAGATGGGGCATCCCCTCACCTCTCCCAAATCTGCTTTTGGGGTAGGGAGAGGTGGGAAGGATTTTGTACACTGCAGTACCTTTGCATGACAAGTAAGTACAAAGGCAGGCCTACGTGGAGCCAATATCATGAAGGTGAAACATTGTTTTTGATATTTATTTAGTGTGCATACTTTTGTATTTCTGTGACAAAACTATATTATGCTAGCAGCTTTAACTATAGTTTTCTGATAATATGTATATATATGATGCATGACTTCTTTTCACATAATACTTCTAAAGTGTGTCCTACAACAGCACAAGCCAAACAAAAAAATATTTGATTCTTTAAATATTCATGTATCTAAAATTCATTCTATAAATAATGTGTATTAAGATAATCAATTTAATATCACCCATCTATCGTATAAACAGCAACCATATGGGATACTTTCAAGGCCAGGGACACTCAAAACAAGCAAATCTCCCCCTGACCCTTTAATGGCACACGCAGAACTCCTTCAATGCTAAAATTCTTTGATAACACAAGCCCTTTCTCTTGGCTAGCTAACAGCTCATACCCTCTGGCCGCCCTCATCTTCCCTCTGCAGATTTGCCACTGCATTTTCTTGTTCAGTTATCACACAATTGCTTCATGGGTCATTGTCCACCATAGCTTTAACAGCATGCTGGCAAACCATATTCTCTTACGGGTTCCACTGTCCTAGGGTGACCAGATGTCCCAATTTTGGGAACTTTTTCTTATAGAGGCTCCTATTATCCCCCATCCCCGTCCCGATTTTTCACATTTGCTGTCTGGTCACCCTACGCTGTCCCTACCCTATGATGCTCCTGTCCTCTTATTCCTCCATTTTTACCCCAGCTCGGGATGAGTCACTCCTACTTAATTTATTACACAAATCAGAAGGAAGAGGTTAAAAGATTTCTGTGTACCAACACTAACCAAATGGAGACACATTTAACAATATTAAGGAAAAACTTCTGGCTTCTAATGCTTCTGTGTCAATGAGATTAATATCTCTACCTACATGAAAGGGACAGGGAGGGTAAGCTTCTTTCAGCATCTTTTCTTCAAAGTCAAGTAAATCTCAAAACTTTTGTTTTATTAGTGAAAATATCTGCCAAAAAAAAAAAAACTCTTCCACCTTTGACCTCACATATGCACTAATCTTGTCTTGCTTGGACTATAAAACATTTGAAAAAATCAACAGTACTTCCAGCTTGCTCTATATTTCAATGACAAATAAGCTATTTTTGTTAAATTGCTACACATTATATTCTTAGACACAAAACAAATTTGAACTACTTACAAAGAAAGAAGAAAGAAGAAAACCCCTGGAGAATTTGATACAAATGCAAGGAAGCGCCATTCTCGTATGTAATAACCCAGTAAGGCATAAACTGCTATGCCGACTGCAAATGTTAAATTTGTTAATGAGCCTGAAAATAAAAACAAAAAAAAGCTACTACATCAAACAATGACAAAAGCTCACAGTCAGATGCCTCAAATTTCTAAGCAGTGAAATACACTAAGTACATACTCTTCCTACAGAACATAAAGACTTTGCAACATTCTTCTGCAATTGTCATACTGTTTTGAGTTCACTAGAATAAGTTAACTGATTCTGATAGTATATAGATTATGTATATGTATTTACAGAATTTTAAATATTTTACTGTTTTTTGGGAGGCAACCAAAGCAAAACTCAATGTAAAAATTGTATAGAGAAGCTGAGTTGGGAGAGAAGTGAAAGGAAATACTATAACTGATTTAACTGGATGCATGATGACTATATGGAGTGGTCATAAGTTAGACAAAATTGGAAGAAAGCTCTAAAACTGGAAAGGTAGTTAGTACAGTATAGAAAAACCATGAACTTGAGTGATACTAGGGTAAACCTACCAAACCTTTCTGAAGAACAAATATCTGTAAAAGGTGTTTTGGAAAATATGTAGTCAATGTCAACCACAAAAGCCTAAGAGCAAACTTTTTCAGTCAATTATGTGAGATTTAGTACTAAACTGGAAGTTCTCAAACTGTGGTCGATAGATCCTTGGCCACTGTTCGCAGCTAGAAACTCTTCTTTAGCACTGCTATCAGGAGCATTATTCATTAACTCCCTCTCCCTACTTGCCATTGATCTGTCCTTCAGCACTCCCTACTCAACAGCTGAGAGGTACCAAAACAACAAAGCACCTGAAATGGCAAGCAGCAGGGAGCGGAGTATCTCTTCAGCCCATCGGGGCCAGTCCTGCAGGGGAAAAGACTGGGAAGAGCTGAAATAGACAAACAGGAGGCACACAGAGACAACATGAGTTGGAAAAGAAGAGACAAACAAATGGGAAGGTGAGCGGGGAGGAAATCAGTAATTGAAAGAACAGGAAGATAGAACAAAAGAAAACACTTCCCCTTTGTTCCCAGAAGGCAAGAAAATATAAAGAAACAAGAAAAAAAAGAGTGCGTAAGGACTGAAGAAATAAAAGGGAAAAGAGGCTCACAGCCATCAGTTAAACACTTACGGACAAATTCTACTCTCAATTACCCCGATGTAACTCCACTAAAATTAGAGTTTCTCTACATTTACAACAGTGTGATGGAGAACCAAATGTCAACCTTTATAATTAAATGTACATTAAATATTCACAGTCAGAGCAGGGAGACATTTTTTAAATATGGATTCAGAAGAGAATATGAAAAAAGCTCCAGGTATATCCTAGATTATTTTTGTGGGACAGGAGAAACGGACTACTTTTAAAAAATGGTAATGGAGGAAAGGGGAAGAGTTCTTGCCATCAAATATTTTCTCAAAACACTGATGGTGAAATTGGGAAGTTGGGGGGAAAGGAGGTTTCTGGAAAAAAATTTGTAATGCAAAATAGTCCACAGATTGTTTTGGCAATCATTATACCACTCTTTAAATATCACCAGTACACTGTTAATCACACTGGCCACAATCCTGCAGTCCTTATTCAAGCAACATTTTCACTGAAAACATTGGTATTCTGGGTGGAATACGACATTTATTTGACTTATGATATGTATTAAATGTACTAATATGTACTAAAATAACTTCATGCATTTAAAATTATTTCTAAAATTGCAAGAATTTACAAAAAAGAAAATTTTGTGTAAAATATTAGCATCATTCTTAAATCTTACCTGTTAATGCCCAGAAAGACTTTCCTACATATTCTTGTGTCAAGACAAAAGACACTAGAGACATTCCACCATTCATAATCCCAACAATGAAGCGTGACACTGCAAAAATTTCATAACTTGGAGCGAATGCTGTGACATATCCAAAAATGACATCAAAGAACAGACCTGATCAAAACAAAGTATAAAAATCTGGTCTATCAGTCTTCTCAAGCAGTGTAAATTCAGAAAAGAGAGAAGAAAGGAAAAAAACAGGACTGAATGACTTACCGTAACTAGTGTTCTAAAAGCAGTATCTCTGTGGATTCACACACTTGGGGTTAAAAACATCTTGGATAATATAAGGAATCCAGGGGGCTCCAAATTGTTAGTATCTATTACCACATCTCCAAGTCGCACACCTGAGGTTTGTAATACCAAGAATGGAGATCTACAAGAGGAAACTTACCTGTAGGGAATACTACCATTTAAAACTAGACCCTTCAACTGGAAGTACAACTACAAAATAAATGAGCATGACAGGAGTTATCAATTGTAATCCAAAGATTAAGTCCCAATGAATTAATTCACAACAACACTCCTATCAGTAGGATCTCCTGGTTAACAAAATAATCTGACTGGTTGATAGCAATTCAGCAATAGCATAATAATCATGTAACCACAATGTTCTACAATATACCTTAAATCTACTAAGAAAAAGGTTTAAGACAACTACCATCTGCAGAAAATGACGATTACACAACTAAATTTCTTCCTTCGACATTAAGTACAACCATTGACCTACAATCTTCAATTTTGAATTTTAGAGCTAAAGTGATGCTTCATAAAAGAATTTAGAAATCAGGAAATTGAGTTCATAGAGGACAATGGGCACAACTGTTTGTTTTCATACAAAGGTTAAATATGCAAAGAGCAACTATAATTTAAGAAAATACAACTGTGCCTCAAGAACCTCTTAATGCCAGCTGACAAAGGGGCAGAGAGATAGTGCACAGAGGTTACAGGCAGCTCCCAAGTCTGCATATTCATTCTAGTTCTCCAAAGAGAGTCATGTGAGATCTCTACTAAGAGCTTATATCAGGGGTTCTCAAACTGGGGGTAAGGACCCCTCAGTGGGTCATGAGATTATTACATGGGGTCATGACAGTCATGAACTGTTAACCTCCATCCCAAACCCTGCTTGCCTCCAGCATTTATAATGGTGTTAAATATATTTAAAAGTGTGTTTAATTTATTAGTGGTGTCACACACAGAGTTTTGCTGTGTGAAAGGGGTCACCAGTAAAAACAGTTTGAGACTTACTGGCTTATGTCATCCTGAGCCTCATAATCACTGAGAGATGTACATATGGATCACAACAATGGAGCTGTGTATATGTATAAAAATATGTTTAAAAGTCTATCACCAACCAGAGAGGAAAACAGGTTTTCTTCCAAACAGCAGGTAAGATGTGTGTATCTCTGCCAAAAATGTAAGTTAAGCATTGTAAGCCAACACAGTGAAATCCCAGTTTACATACAGAGTCAACAGGAAAGGCAACACATCAGAGAATAAACTACAGGAGGTCATCCTGACTCTGGGGTACAAACAATGAACTTGGGGAAATATAACGAGAAAGCAAGGAAGCCACCACTTTATCCTGCACCTATGAAGTAATCAAGCAATATGATTCCATTCATGAAAATGGGTTCTCAAGTATGCTTGGTTGAAAAAACTGAAAAGGATATGTTGGGTGAGATAAACTTATTTAGACTGCATGTTAGCCTGTTAAGTTAAATTTAGTTTCTAGGAATCATGCTATGATTTTGTTTTATAGGTAACCCTTTTATTTCCATTATCCTTATTCACTTGCTCTTAAATATTGATCTTTGATAACATAAATATATCTCAGTGCTATGGTATTATACAAGGAGCTGATGCTGAGTTGAATCAAACAAGTTAATGTGTACATTGTCCCCTTGGGGACAGCAGGCCTGGTATTTCTGTGAGTGTTCAGAGTATAAGGGACTGGACACTTCTGGGGAATCCTTTGAAAGGGCTCAGGGACTGATTTACACCTATTGTTAACCTGCTAGCCAAAGTAAGGGCTGGCATAACAGACTGGAGGTGTAAGGGAGCTGACACCCATTTAAAGCACAAGCAAGTCTCCCTCTCGCTGGAGGCAGGAAGATACGGTGAATCACAGCTCTGGTACTCCGAGAATCATCACAAGGTTTTACGGTAATAATACACAAGTTAAGGAGATATAACTAAGGGCTGGTCTTCACTGGGAGGCATCAACTCAAGATATGATAGACTATACATAGATAGACTACACATTAGTCTACACATTAATATATTTTGATATCTTGCTCTGAGAAGTGAAAAGCTGCTACAGAGAATTAGTCCCAGTACTATCTGTATCTAGACGATTTCCTTTAGTTTAACTAGTAGGATTAGTGATTTGGGATACAAATGTTCAAATCACAGAAGGGCTGGATTTCTCCCACACTGGAAACAGTGTCTCTTGAGGAGCTCAAATCACTTTAAAAACACTAGAGGGACAAGGTGGATGAAGTAATATCTTTCATTAGATCAACTTTGTTGGTTAAAGAGAAAAACTTTCAAGCTTACAGAGAGCTCTTCATGTTTAAAATAAGAATACTCATGACACAATAGGAAGAAAATATATTGTATTATGTGCTGGAGAAAGACTTAACTTTACATATCTGAAATTGATGGGTCTACGTGTTGCAAATTCCACAACAAATTGCAACATATTTTCTCATCTTTTTATGCATAGGCGATGATTTGTGAAAACCCATAGCACCAATTCCCCTTATAATAGACAGTAATTTCTGGAAGGCTGGAGAAAGTAAGTCAGGTTGCATTATAGCTGGCTAAGAAGTAGTAAATTCAAAATCCTATGCTGAGGTCTCAAACATGAAGAAAACTCTGGAAGTTTAATGTATTGTACTATACAATATAGCTAATTTCAGAAAACCTTTGAACCAGGAAATAGATTGCCAAGGAATACAGAAAAACACATCAGACAGATCACAAGTTCAAATGGATTTTTTTAAACCACAGTAGGTGGAACACAATCAACCCAAAACAATACAAGCTTTCTTTACAAATACTCTTGCCTCAGAAATTATCTTGTCCCCATCAAGAAAATAAGCTTTTAATTGAAAAATATGATGAAATGCATTTACTGTGTACTCCCAGTGGAAAAATATTAAATGTTCTTATTGTGGCCCTCATTTCCTTCAGATCCAGATATTATGTTCAAATGGAAAACATATAAGAAACAATGATTTTACTTTTATCTTACCTGACATGTACACTGGTTTCCTGCCCAATTTATCAGACAATGGTCCAAAAATTATATTTCCAATAAGCAATCCAGCGAAATACAAGGACGATGCCAGGTTTACTTTATAGGCTTCATGTCTGATTAAGTACCACTGTTGAAAATAAAGGAATCTATAGTTTAAAAACAGTAGTATAGATTCATTGGCTTCTTGAAAATATTGAAGAAAACTTAATACTTTTACAATTATGGAATATCTCATGCCATTGTTCTGTGTTCAGACCTTGTGTTATGTTCAACTGAGTCTTCTTTAAAGCTCCATGGCAGATTATGGCTAAACAACTTTTTAAGTTTATATACTCTGTCAAGAAGTTTCATTACAATATATTTCTCATGCTATGTTTCAATGTTATATGTTAAAGCAAAATAAAAATGCATCACAACAAACTTTGGCCCATCAACAGCAACAGTCAAAGTTACTAGAAATAGGAGATACTGAATTTTTAATAGCATGAACTGGAAATCTTCAGACTTATTTCTGAAGTACAGGCTTATAATAATAATATGCTATTAAAGCCATTTTGACAGCTTAAAATTGAAAGATAGCAAAAAATGTTCATCAGGAACAAATCAATATAAGATATGTTTTACTTGACTATTGTCTTGGCCAGAACAATGTTTCTCAGACAACCCGAGGTCCATGGAGCCCTTTCTGGTAGTCTATATATTTATATATATATAAATTCTAGCCCTTGAAGTTGCAGAGAGAACCTTGAAAATGTGCACCAAGCATAAACTGAAGCAGTGATACTAGCCTGATTCCACAGACAGCCTGCAAGAACAACTCTGAAAGGTATGAGCTGCCCCTTTCATCTATTCTGTAGCCACAGAATTTGACTCCTCCACCCCCGCAAAAAAAAAAAATATGCCATGAAATTCAGCATTTCATCATTTTGTTTTAGTCAGAGCTCAATATTTTGGTTTGGTTCCCCTGCCCTGCTGGCTGTTGCCTCTGCATTCTCAGCTTTCCCTCTCAGGGGAAGATATTTGGATTATAGTGCATGCCTCCTGGACTGTTCTATAGAGCCAAACAGCAAGGCAGACATGGCTACCCTCCATTTCTTCCCTCTTCTATGGAATTGGCTCTTTCAGCCAGACTTTCCTCTCTGATAGTGCTCTGACCAAAATACACAACAGAATACTCATCAGCCTCTACATCACTTCAAAAGGGTGGCTGCAACATCTGACAAAGGATTCAGGGGCATATACATAGCCACTAGAAGGAGAGAACACTACCACTTGAAGGCTAAACGTACATCTTTCCAAAATAATCTCCTGAGTTCTCCAATCAAAAGTTTAGAAAATCACGAGACCTTCATTAAATGGCAATGATGTAAACATGAAAGCTCTTGGAGAATCATAGTTGGTGTCATCACAAATAATTAATACCTCAAAGTCTCATAACTAGGGAACCACTGATTGTTCCTTTAATCTCAGATATTAGAATTAGTTACTGCCAGGCCAAATCAAAGCACTGTACCCTCTTCAGTATCAGTCAGCAAGATGACAAATCAATGACATGACTGCAGATGTTTGGAAACAGATGTTTAAAAGCCAGTAGTTCTCAACACAGAAACTTTCAATATTTGTCCAGTGTGAGCAGCATGGACTTCCTGTTTTGCTGTCCACTAAGAGGATGCACTACAAAGGAAAACTATCTTTGAAGCTTTTGTAGGGACTGATTAGTATCGCTGTACTTGATATTCACCATTGATGATGCCAGAAATACGACAGGAAACACACTGGCTTTGTATCTAGGATAGCACACCAAGCCACTGGAACACTTTGATCAATTCAAGGGGAAGCTTTTGGCAGCAAAGAGGATGGCAACAGAACTGAAAACAAGTATTTGGAAGAGGCTGTTAAAGTTATCTATATTATGTGAAGAAATGGGCACTCGACATGAGCAACTCCTCTTCCACAAAGAAGTTTGCTGATTTTTACTCTGAAGTTTTGAATTTCTTGTCTGAGCTCAGAGAAGACCTCTTTTCCTTGTTTAATTTGGCTCCGCCTTGCTGACTAATTCCCAGATCAGCATTCAATTATTCTGAATACTTTGTTCCAGAAATGGACCATAACATGGGTTCCCAAACTGGGAATTCCAAAATCCTGGAGTGGGGGTGGAGGGCTGGAGATTCATAAATCCTGGGAGGTTGCAATCACCTTGTACTTCCCATATTGCTAAATGGGAAGAGAGGCCCTGGAGTTAAATGTTGCCATACCAGGTCAAGTTTGAGAGCCACAGACCTACATGAAGTGTGCTGGCATATTCAGCCCAGGTCATATTGATCTGGTATCCACATACCTAAAACCACTACCACAATTAGCACAAACTGACATTGTGGTTGTCAATCTCTCTAGAGAGGTCAAACTAAACAGTTATGGAAGTGAACTATCCTCTCCATCCCTAAATGTGGCCTCTTCAGGTCACAGTTATAACAAATTGATGATTTGGATTGATTGGATGAATTGATGATTTGGATTGATCTGGATTGATTTGGATGATTTGCATTGATGATAAAGGAATACAACAGAAACACAGAAAAGAATAATTTAAAAATGACATAGCACAAAGTACTTGCCTCAGTTGCTATAGACGTGAAGTTATCTGCAAATCGCACATGTCTGGCAAGCTCCTCTCTGCTAGTAGGAATTTCTCCCTGGTCAATATAATACTCTGGCACAGCCCCCACTAGTACAGTAAGCATAGACTGACAGGCCACATATACCTAAAAAGAGGAGACAAATAATTGTTTAGGATAAACAATTTTTATGATATTTTGCCCTCTTGTTTATCATAAATATTTTAACCTCTTCATTGAACTAATATTTAAAATTTGAGCTACAATAGTTCTCCTAATTCAAAATCACAAAGCTCAGCTAATGTATTATCTCTGAGTCCCTAGACACGAATGCATAGTCCAGGGCATTCTGGAGGGACAGCAGTCATGTCATATTTAAGATTTTCAGTGGGTTTCTATTAACATTTTGATTACAATCTTCCCCCAAATTTCAAAATTCTTCAAACTTCTTTTTTGCTGCTTTGTAGCAAGAACACAAAAAGGAGATTATCAATTACTTTACTAGGGATTTCTAGCGGATACAGTACCCAAGGCCAAAATGTAATTCGATTAACGTTTGTTTTCAAGAGTTACTAACACTTTATTTAGTAACATCACTGCCCTCCCACGTCACCTCTGGTTTTTGCCCACTGCGGGGATCTCAGGGCTTCAGCCCCACAGGGCCTGGCTGCCAGGAGTCAGGGCTTCAGCAGGAGTGGGGCTGAAGCTCCAAGACTCCCGTTTCGCATGGGGTTAAAGCCCCAAACCCCACACAGGTGCCTCTCACAATGACAGGCCTGAAGCCCCAAGACCCCACTCCCTGCAGGGTTGAAGTCCCAAGGCCAAGAAGGGATGCCTCATGGGGGCTGAAGCTCCAGCAGGTGTTCCCCAGCTCTCGAACTTCTGAAGATTGTCATATGCGGCTTGGAGGTTTGGCCACCCTGGGCTCCACAGTAGAAAAAGAAAGTTTTCCATCAAAAGGCTCATGAGGAGGCTCTCCCTTCCTGCAGACTCCAGAGGTCCACAGTAGGTTTGAATGCCTTGTATGAGAAGTGCAATCTTAGTTCTGTGTTTCTAACTTTTTTTTAAAAGCAATTTTCTTGTAAAATAATATATACCCAAACCTTAACCACTTGCCCAAGGTCATACAGCAGGTCACTGACCTCTACAAGAGAACACAGGAGTTCTTGACTTGCAGTGCTATGGCTCAATCTACTGATTGCATTGAAGGTGAAGGGGGGTGATTATTTCTCACATTGTATCAATATATTCACAGGCTGAAATATAAAACTTACTACCAAAGACTTATTTGTATCCTGGCTCATGCACATCCAGGCTTCTGCCTTATATTAAAATAACACATGTAAATTTTGCCATCCTGGCCTTCCAAAGTCCAAGGGAACTTCAAAAGATAAACAACCAATGAGCACATCTGTTTAAAAGGACAAAGACTGGTTTGCACTATATGGGATGTATGAAGAAAGAACAGCCTAGTTTAATATTCAGTAACCTTCTTGCCTAAGGATATAAAACTATCCTGACAGAAATGTCATTTGACATGTATTTGTAGAGTCCAGTTTCCACAGTCTCTCTTTCGGAAGCACTGCTCAGTGCGCTGCACTCTGTTAACCATGGGAGAGCCAGCCAGGTCTTCTGTTTGTTTGTTATTGCGAACCAGCGAGGCCAGCGCTGGGATCGCAGCAGGGGCCGCTGCCAAGAGCCCAGCCCCACGGCTGCGAGAGGAAATCGCGCTGACCCAGGATCCCTCCTCTCCTCGCTCATCCAGTCGCGCCTCGGTCTCCGCGGGGGGGGCAACGCGGCCACTCAGGCTCCAGTTTGACACCCGCCCCGCGTACGGGGCTCACGGAGAATGTAAAACGCGCGCGCCCAGGGGTGCGGACGGAACTTGCTGCAGCCAAGGGAAAGAAAGAGTCTCCTGCGCTCTCACCACCCCCGCCCCCTCACGGCCGCCGACACCCTCCCTCGTCCCATGAAACCCCACCCCGCCACCCCACCCCACAGCGCCAGGCCCGCCCCGCGGCCCCCTGGCTGTCCTCCCCCAGGACCGGGCAGAGCAGCCGCGCCTCCCCCGCCCACCTGCAGCAGCACCAGGAAGCCGGTGAGGCGCTTCTGGCTCCGGCCGAACTCCCCCACCGAGCCGAACGCCTCGTCCAGCTCCATGGTCCCGAGGCATCCCCGACACCGAGCGCGGCCGGGGGGCGCCCTCTGGCGGCGGGAACAGCCGCCGTTCGCCGAGGAGGGAAGAGGCGGCGGGCGACAGCCGGGAGGCCAGCGCGGCCCTCGCCAGTCACCAACGGTCCCCACCCCGCGCGCGAGGCCGGAGCGCCGCCCGCGGCCCGGGAGGCGCCGCCCCCCGTGGGGGTGGGAGCGTCCGCCCAGCAGCGCTGCCGGGAGCTCGGGCGCGGAAGTTGTATCTTCCGCGGGCCAGCGCCTGCTGAAAGAGGCGAGAGTAGCCCTCCGCGAACGGCCTTGGCGACGCCGCAGGGGCCCTGCCGCTAGGGGGACCGGAGAGCGTGAAAAATCGGGAGGGAAGAGGAGCCTAGAGAAGAAAAAGGCCCCAATATTGGGCTTGCCCCTATAACATCAGGACACCTGGTCACCTTACGTGCCCCAGACAGCACGGGCAGAGCCTGGGGAGTCTCCCAAGCACATGGCCTGAGAAACAGTAACTTAGAAAGCAAAACAGCAGAACTCCGGCAGCGCGGGGCGGAGCTGAAGGCTCTGCCTCTGTCTACACTGCAGCGTAAGTCGGCGGTTCAGACTGACGCCTACCCCGTCTTCCATCCATGCTAACCTAGGGCTCAGACCCACGGTCCCCCAGGAACGGAGAATCCACAAGAGTCAAGCTGGGACTCGGGCTTCAAGCCCTGTTGTTTCGCAGGCAGTGTAGATGCAGCTCCACCAGAATTGTACTCTAGGATTCTACCAAAAGTAGCCCACAGGTTGACTTTATCTTCTCCTTTGACATATTTGTTTGTCAGTTTTCTCATACAGCGCTGCAAACAAAGGTCTAGAGTGGCCATATTTTCGGAAGACACAAAGCAGTCTTTTTTTTTTTTTTTTTTTTTTTAAGAAAGCACTGTCACTATCTGCCACCCTTAGTTCTAAGAAGGAAGTAGAAGAGAGGGCAAAAATTCAGCTGCCAACTGCTGATAAACAGGGATGCTGTAATTGGGAGACCCACACTATAAGTAAGATGAATCACAGATGATGGGTCCGGCCCTTGGAAGGATGTCTATGGAAAGAGTGAGCAAGGGGTCACAGATATGACTTACTGTGGCTCACCAACACAATGTAAATATAGAATAACAGTGATTTCTAGAAGGTAATTCAGAAGATAACTGGTACAATCTAGGATTTATTTTAAAAATTGTAAGACTATTTGGCCACTGTTTACCAATATTCATTACTTTTGCCCTTGTACTTTAAATATGCATTTCAGGGACACTGGCATTGCTGAATATAGGCTTAAAATCAGCTGCAAAGGTTTTTTGTTTGGTTGTTTTTTTCAAATGAGGCATGCACCCTTTTTGCTCGTTGGTGGAGGTATAAAGGTTCAAAAGTATTGTTTGTCTTTTTTTTTTTAAAAAAAAAAAAGACTTTAAAAATATTTGTAGGAAGTCTGACCTTCCCTGGTTTTGCTGAGGAACTCTGGAGTTCTCACAGTATGCATAGTGAAAACTAACACCTTACCTGGAAAGGTGGGGTGAATTGCTATCAAAAATCCTTTCACTAAAATATTCATCATTTAAGTTAGAGAGATGTTTAAAAAAATGAAGTACGGTGATTTAAGTCCCTTCCTCTCATATTGCTCAGCTTTCATTTTCCTTTAATAAAGTCATTGTTTCACTAATTCTGAATTCAGCATAAAATCCTTAAAGATAGCCAGGACCTGAATTTCTAATGGAACACACAACTGAGGGGGGAAGAAACAAAACAAATTCCTTAACAAAGAGCTTTCAGTGTATTCAGTATACATCATAAAGGAGGAGGGGAAAAAAAGGCACAAGCCCTTTTCAGGTCCTTCTCCCAACAGAGCATCAAGGATGGTAAGTAGTACCTTTGTTAGTGAGAAGGACACTCATTTATGGCCTACTCTTAACAACACTTTGTTTTTCTCAGTAGAACAGGGGCTGCTGGATCAGGTCTAAAAGCACTTATCTACATTAGAGAAATTTTTTCCAAACTTCCCACCATTGTGACAGCTTCTTCATCTGAGTCAGTGTTAGCAATGCTGGTTTGCCATCTGTCACCATTTAATATTTTGTCATGTTTTCTATGGCTAAATAGATTTCACCTAGTTTAAGGGATATTTGAAAGCAGACAAGATGAAAAAGTGTTAAATTCCAAGTTGAGAAGAAATGGAAGGAGATGCATACCTGGTACATAGCATGCTCCTTGATGTATCTTAAATTCCATTGTCATGAGTCCTTGTTCAGTAAAAGCTGTGCACATGTTTGAATTCTAATGGAAGAGATCTGCAAGTCACAAGAATTAACTCAACATGTACTGCCAATAACTAAAGTAATGATGGAACCAGTCAATGAAAGAAGCTTCACAACACAGCAACATTAGGTTAGCAAGGTTTTTCATTTGTGATAAGGAGGGAGCATGTAGCACTAATCTTTAAATGTTATACAGCACCCCCTACTGTGTGTTGATTGGTGAAACTATTTTGACTTCAAAGGTAACTCTTTACCTTGGTCAGATGAAAAGCATGAATGCTATTTCAGATTTGGGGAATAGAGGGACTTCAACCATGATGCCAGGGGCTAGACACCTGAAAATTCTGTGTATGTGAGGATAGCTAAATTTCTAAATTGGCAGTAGCACTGTATTGAATTTCTATATAAAGAAAATATACATACACAAACACCACTTCATATAAATTTACAATATGGCTTTAAATTTAGAACAGGTGGGTGATAATTTAGCAAGATACCTCAAGGTTTGGGATTGGGAGTATCAGTTTTGGAGCCTTAACACAGATATCAAAAACACAAGTTTGATATTTCATACAAGTAGGGACATTTAAATAGCTTTTAATCAAAAATAAAGGAGTCTTCACCCAAATCAAAGACACTTGGATTTGGAAGATCTGTTTAAAAGAATTAGTAGTAACCTCCAGGGCCTGAGCATGGACTCCATGATTATGAAGCTATGTGGTTTATTACAGTTGTCTAGATTACAGTTCAGAAAAACTATATTTAAACCACATTACATAATAGTAAAGAGTTACTGTGACAATAGGCTACAAATAAGACTATCAATTAATGTTTTTCAAAGTATGTCATTGCTTTGTGATCTCAATGAGCTAAACTTGCCCCTGTTACACCTTTGCTAACTTCAGTGGAATACTTCAGGGAAAATTGGGACCAATATTAAACAGTTTTCAAAGTGTCATTTTGAATGTATTTTACAAAAGTTTACCTGTTTTCTAATAACCTTGGAAAAAATATTAAAATCAAATTTCTTTCCTACTATGTTTGGTTTTTACATTTCACTTAACTTGGCTAATGAAAACAGCTGTGTGCATTGTCTGTATGTATCTATCCTCTAGTTCTGACAATACCATAATGTTAAATTGCAAACATGATATGGAGAATGTCTGAAGGGAACAAAAAACAGCTTTGTGTATGTATATTTGTAACATTTGTTACTAGGTTTGGTATACTAAGTTATTTTAAGCAAACCTACAATATATATGGAGACTAGACTACCTGTGATTTTTTTAACGGACATCCTACCAAAGATAGTGGTAGCAGTCTTAGGGGAAGGTGATTTATGCACCTCTGAGTAGGGCATATTAGGGACTCTCTCTGCTACACAGCAGCTTGCCAATTTCAGGGCCATCCCTAATTCCCCCTTTCTAGGCCCATCTGATTGATGCCAGCAGGCTGGGATCAGTTCCCTAACTATCCTGCTTAGAAAGTTGTGCATCTCCTGACTTGTCAGTCTATGGCTAGGCATCACCACAAGAGCCTCCCAAACACCAGAGGGATTCAGCATTGCTTCTAGCCATCATGAGGTGGCCAAGAATGAGTTCACTGAACTGGTGTACCTGGGAGATATTGGCACCCCAAGCACACCATATATACATCGCTGAATGAGTGATAGGGAGAGCGAGGTAACAGGGAGTATGAGAGCAATTGGAGCCCCACAGAGGTCTCTTCACCCAGAGACCCTGATAGCAGCTGGAGAGCACCAGGAACCTTATGCCTGAATTGACAGAGGTGCTTCTACAGGTGCAAAGCTGGCTTGACTGCAAAGTACCAGGCTCTCTCTGTATTTTGCCAAGCAGGGAGATGGCTCTCTGCCACACTGTAACCTTTCTCAGACTCCTTAAGGTTTAATGCTCCTGTGTGTACAGCAAGTGGCCTTTCCCTGGAGGCTTCAGATGCATGGCTTGAGCTGTCTACCTGCAGCTGGAACTGAGCAGGGCCAGACAGAGCTCAACTTGCTCAGCTCCCCACGGGCCAACAGGCCCGGCCCACCAAACCATGGCAGGGGCAGCACAGGAGAAAACATGCTGGAGCTGCCTCCCAGTGCCACTTCCCACCAGGCAACTGCAGCCATAAAAGCGACCTGAGGAAGTCAAGGCTGGGGTCACCTAGCTCTTTACGTGCCTCCTTATGCCCTAATAGGTGAGGAAGGAATATGCTGTCTGAGGAAGTTGGCAGATCTTTAACTTCTGATTATGCAAAATTATGGGATATAAAAACTTGGGAGACAAGTGCTTCCTCTCCATAAATGGTGCCTTGCCTAAAAGCAGCTTCAAAAGAAAAAGGAATAGGAATGAAAGGCTTTAAGTAGGTTAGTTAAAATGACACATTTAATTCAAAAAAATTCACCCGAATATTCTAATTGATAGACTGCCTGGGTAGACCTGAAGTTTAAATAAAACAAAAACTGACATTTCCTCAGATAACTACACATTTTGTATACACACTTAATGTTTTACCTATTTCAAGTCAGTGGTAATGGAATAAGAAGCTTTTATGCACACAATAGCTTCCTGTCTCTCAAATCAAGCACTCCAAAAATATTAAGTGACAATTTAACCATACGTCAAACATTCTTTAAGGAACTCCCTACAAGTTAATGTGCTGTTTCAGATGAGGAATTTATAATAAAGTACAAACAAGTTAGTTTCTAGTAAGTCTGCAGTTTATTTTACATTGTGTTAAAAAGTCATACTTACAGTCATAACATACACACTACATCCTGCTCAAAGTAGCATTTACAAAAGAATTTCAAGAGAAGTGGATACAAAATGTTTAAAAAGCTCTCTACAATACAAATATGTAAACAAGTTGACAGTAATTTAATATTACAATAAGAAAAGTTAAAGCTTTTATTTCATGATTTTTAAAGCTACTATCTTTAGTCTCCATGCAGACTCATTTAGGGGTTCTTGTAGCATTGCAGCATGTGAGTTCTTGAAAATCTTACAATATTCCCCTCACAAACATGCATCCTTTACAGAAAAAATACTGAAGTCCCAACAAATATAAAATGCATTTAGTCATGAAATCACTGCTAAATACTTGAACATTTACTTTGTCATTCTGTAAACCAAATTTTTCAGTTTTTCCTATAGTGCTCACCAACTTAAGTTCATTAATGTTTGTGAGGTGTTCAAAAGATCAGGTCACCTGAGAGGCAGGGAAGTAACTGAAATAAAATAGTCATCACCGGTAGTAGCTTTGTTTTCATGGTTTGCATCACGTTTCTTCTCAAAGACGCTTATTAAGGGTTTACTCTTGAAATGCCTATTGGTGTTTGTACATGTGACCAAGATGAATCCGTTAAACATTACTACGGAGTTCAAACATTTTCCAAAATGTATCTTGCTTCTCTGGCTACTCGTTTTATCTGGTTTTAAAATCTTGCTTAAATTGTCTTCAACATACATTACAAATACTGTAGATGGCAGAGAAGTTCAGAATTCCCTGAAAATGCTTTCTTATTTATACAGAAACTTCTCACTTAACGTTGTTGTTATGTTCCTGAAAAAATGTGAGTTTAAGTGAAATGTTAAGCGAATCCAACTTCCCCATAAGAATTAATGTAAATGAGGGGGTTAGGTTCCAGGGAAAATTTTTTTCCACCAGACAAGAGACAACAATTTAATACTGGTACACAGTGATGATGATTGTGAAGCTTGGTTGAGGTGGAGGAGTCCGAGGGTGGGATATTTCCCAGGGAATGCCTTACAAGTGCTAAACGATGAGCCAGCTTTTGGCTGAGCCTTCAAGGAATAATACATTGTTAATGTAGCCTCTCACACTCTACAGTAGGGAGACAGCTTAGCAGGCAGATACAGACACATACCTTGTGTGTGGGAAAGAGAGAGAGATGCACAGTGCCCCTTTAAGTAAGCTGACTGCATTCTTAAGCACATTGTCTTTTTAAGTGGACCAGAAAGTTGAGACAGCAGCTGCTGCCCCAAGCTCTCTGTCACTCTCCCTACATGTCCCTAGCCTGCTCTATATGGAGAAAGGGTAAGTGGGGTGCAGGAGCAGGGGGACGTGAACACCATGACATTAGCACCCCCCCTTTCTCCCCACCCCTGCACAGCAAGCAGGAGGCTCCTGGAAGCAGCTCCAACGCAGAGGGCAGGAGCACCACATGGCAGTGGCGGGAGGGACAGCTGAACTGCCGCCAACGGATAGCCTGCTGGGCAGCTGCTGCACAGGGAACTTAGGGGAGCAGGGAGTTGATACTGGGGTTGCTAGTCCACCCTGGGTCCAAGTCCCTATCAACTAGCTGCAATGGGTTGCTCTTCCTGCAAGCAATGGACAGAGCAGGCAGCCAAATGACATTAGAAGGGAGCATTGCACAACTTTAAAACAAGCATGTTCCCTAATTGATCAGCAACGTAACAAAACAACGTTAACCAGTCTGACTTTAAGTGAGGAGTTTCTGTACCATATTTGAGTTATTCAGTTTATATATTTTAATTTGCATATTGATAGAATAAAGTGCTAATTTCCTCAGAAGTGGACTTACATTTTTATTAACATTTCGAGAACTCTAATAGCTAGAACTACACAGATCACATTCACCATTGCTGAAGCCAAATCAAGATACTCTGCTACAATGTTTGAAAGACTGCACAATATTTCAGATAATTGGTTGACTAAGTTTACCTAGTGGGGTAAGAGGACAGCCAATAAATAGGTATAGTTTGGTTAAACAATGCCTATCAGAACACAGTGAGCCTACACTTTTCAAAAGTGTAAACTGAAGGAGAATGAGAAATTTACTGTTAAGTCATGATTAAAAACGAAGATTAATTTAACAGAGAAAAGCATAGGCTTTTGGGAATGACTAGGTAGTAAGAGCTATTAGACTGAAAAACAATCTGATAGGAAATAGTCTGAAGCAATTCAAATTAGATAAGACAGTATGCAAATACCTTCATTAATATGGGGCTAAACTTGCCAGCATTCCCCATCCTGTAATTCTCATCCCCTTCCATGAGAATTTAATTCCCAGAACTCAACACTGGAAAACCAGGAATGCAGACAACCGGCTTCTATTCAGCAGCACAGCACAATGAGTTACTCAGAGCATGTCAAAACTACAGACTTATGCTGACCAGTGGCTGTCAGTCAACTTAATATAGAAGTAATTACTGTGGTGGCTGATGTCCACACTACCCACCGTCTGTCAATGGTGCGCACTTTCACTAGGAGCACTTCCACCAACTGAAGAGGAGGTGCGTGGAGGGCTGAGTCCGGGAGCCCAGCTTCTTTCCTCCCTGCTCATGGCTGAGAGATGGGGCCAGGCTTCTTGCTCCTTGAGTGGAGAGCAGGGAGCCTCCGGCAACAGCCAGGCTTTCTTGTCAATTTCATGGTCCCCCTTGGAGCTCTGAAATTGACAAGATAGCCAACAGATTTAAGTAATGCAGTGTCTCTACAGGGACTGTTGCCCTAACTACCCAGACATAAGTACTACACCTCTATCTGTAAAGATACCTGCATTACAGAAGAAATACTGCAAAAATGATCTGTGACATTACTGAGCTGGGCAAGTCAAGTCAGCCAGAGAAACCAATCTTAATGATCCCAGATGTAACAGACTGTGTGTCATGTATATGATTGTGCAATTGTGTTTCAGAGTCTAAGCTTTAATTTAAAAAGTCTTTAGCCCTTAAAGTTGCAAAGACCCTTAAAATGTTAAGAGAATGTAAAATGATGGCGTAATAACGTGAGTAAGCAGACAACCTGAAACTGCAGCTTTGAAAGGTGAGAATTGCTCATTTCTCTTCAATTTTAAGAGAGATGCCTAATGAGAACACCTTTACAACTATCATTTTATCAGAAAATGAAAGCTAATGTTAGCAATTATTGTTGGTTACAGTGGCAAATATTAGAGTAATGAGATGGGGAAATGAGGAATTCAAATTTCAGTCTTTCCAAGCTGAAAGTCATGTCTGCCCATCCAAAGAAGGGACAGTGAAAAATGCACTTCCTCCAGCTACAGAAGCCTCAACTGATTCCAGTGTTTTCCCCAAGTGTCACAAGCATAACATCCCCTCCTACCCTTTTGTCGAGACAACCAGCCTTAACGTGCCACAACAATTACAAGTTTTCAATACAAAATATATGCAGCATGCTGAAAGTTTAGGCCTGGTATTAGATAAACTGAATTTTATCAAAATAAAGGCTATTGTGTTAGCTAGCCAAGAAGAGAAAGGATTTAGGAAAGTGGTCAAAAGGAAATCAAAAGGTCTCTGCTGCTTAATTTAAGTCTAACAGGCAGTGAAGGACACAAAGCCAGGCAATGGCGCTCAGAAACCATGGCAATAGGCATGGTTAGAACAGAATGGCAGAACAAGTCTCTAACGAAAGATGTTGGTCTAGTATGTAAGGAGAGAGAGTTTATCTCCTTTGTAAAATTGGGATCAGTAACCTCAGTTCTATTTGGTAGAATGACACCGGCATCAGCAGTACTATACTCATTTGGGAGCGGATGGCCATCATCTGGTATCATCAAATCTTAACCCTTTTAGTGCCTCACGGAATTTAACTGCTACCAACTAAAGTGTTTCCGAAACTCCCTTAGCAAAATACTCCCACTGTTCCCATCAGCATTGTCACTCTTGTCTATAAAGCCGTGTCTGCAGCAATTTCACCTAAATTCCTACAGTTGCAGCCCTACTGACAGTAATGCTAATAATGTAAACCAGCCCTCATTTTCAACTATGTCATTTAACTCTCTGCTCAGAGATGATCTACGTGCCACTGTGGTTAGAATGCCAGCAGTTACCCCCAAAGATGCTTGCACTAGTGGAGCTGCTCTGCTGGCACTAACAGTAAGAATAAGAAAAATTCTAGCTAAAACAAAACTTTAAAAAAAAATCTGTCAGTGGGCTGTATTGGGCCAGTAAAGGGAGTTGCTACTGAATGGGGGGTGAGGTGTTCCAGAAGGAAACATGATTTTATTGCCCACTTATAGTCTCTTCTTGCTGTATTTCTCTCATATCTGGGAGAAGGCTTGCAGCGCAGGAAGTTTTTGGAAGTGATCCTATGACATCACCTTCCTTTAAATTGAGAGTGACACTTCTGTCAACACTCAAAACATTTTAAATTCCATTTAATTTTTAAACATAGTATTTTCCTTCCATCCCTACTGGCTACAGAGATATTCACATAAAAAACCTTCACAATTCCTTCCATCCCTATTGGTTAGCAACATTTCTATAAAGGATTTTTAAAATTAAATAAAATCATGCCATCAATTGGGTTACAGAATTCCTGACTGAATCAGCAAAAAGACAGTCTCAAAGAGCTATTTATACACAAATCTTAATGACAACTTCAGGAATATATTTTTTTAAACATTTGTCAGTACTCAAGTTTGTTATCTAAAAGCTAGTTTGAAATATAATACGGTAAAATAAACCTTAGCAAAAACCTATAATCTAGGGCCTGAACAGTCCATCAGATGTGACTGCATTACTCCCATTCATTTCAGTGGCAGTTGTACCACACAACTGATAAGTTGATTAGGTCCCTGATATCTAGCAGTTCCTTCAAATTTGTATCTACCACAATTTAGAATTGAGAACTGGCTATTAGTAATAGATCATTTTACATCTGAATGTACTGGAGAAAGAGTACTCCCTCTAAAACACAAAAGGCACCTGATGAAATTCTTTGAAGATTAGTAGCAGTTATCTATAGCATCTTCCATGTGCTTAAGTAACCAAGAGTAAAATGTGGTAATACAAGGATTAAATTGATGCCATTTAAAAATACATCGGTGAAATCTGTTTTTTCACTAACACAACACAACACGTTTACTGTTTTACAGCTATACAAGTATGCAAAACTGTTGTACAGATATCAAAGTGCACTGGTTAATATTTAAAATATTAGGAAATATGGTGTAGGAAGTTCTTTCAAGGAAATACCAAATGTAATTGGCTTTTCCTTTCTCCTTTCCCCACCTTCATTCAACCGCCCTCCAAAACTGTACATTTTTACACAATTATGAAAACTTTTTCAGGAATCCTGGTTTAGAGAAAAATTCAAGTATGCCTATTTTTGCATTGTAAACTAGGAAACATTATGGGCTTAAGTTTTGTAAGCGCAGAATAACACCAAGTTCAACTGATATTAATGGAAATGCAGCTATTCAGTACCTTTGAAAAATCAGTCTGTTTTTGTCATTCATTAAATTCTTACAAAGTTTAATGAGTGCAGAAACCTAGGATTTTTCCTAGCCAGATTTAACAATCAAGTCAAAATGATAAGCCATTAAAGATTAGAAGCATCTTATACACCTGTTTAGATTGATAAAAATGAGTCCTACCATCATACTTAAAGTTTTTATATATACACAAATCCTGAACATATGATGTGCTAAGTAAAGTTACTGTAGTACAGCAGCTTGCCTTGAAAGTGTGGTACACTTAAAAATACACTGCAGGCCTCTTCTTTACTTTATATTTTAATGAGCCATACCGTATCTGAAAGAGAAAGTTGTGTTAGAAATCAAGTGTTACCATTTAAGTCCCATAAAAATTACCAAGACAAAAAGGTGACATTTAAAAAAAAACCAAGCATTTGTTACGTTCAACTTCATATTTCAATTCAGTTGCCACACCAGGTATTAAATAGGATTAGATAACTTGATACAGGACTAGATTCAATAAATTAATCCAGCTATCATGACAGGGACTGAACAGGTTACTTGTTAAGATCTTACAGCAGTCATGAAACTCCCAGAGAATGGTTTACAGAATGTGCCCTTCTGCCTGGGTAGCCACTTGTGTGGAATTCTGAAAGTTTTGTTTTCTACTACCTTAACATATATAGAGGGTTACTAGGAAGTTGTCTGAGGAGACAGGATGCTAATACCCAGCTGTTTATCTCACCTGATCCCACCGATGCTATACATACCTTACCCAAGGTTAAGGAGAGGTTCAGGCACAGAGTCTAACTGATTGAAAATCAGCAAGACCAAGATATTGGCAGCTGGACAAGTAACCGGAATATATTCCCTCTTGCTTGTGGTTGTGTACCTTAGCCATCTAATATTAAAATTCATTGCCTGGTGATACTGCTGGACCCCCAGCTGATGTTACATAGCCATCCAGTAGCGAGAATAGCTGTATTTCAGCTACAGCTGGCTTAAAACACGGAGCTATTTCTTTTGTATTAAGACCCTGCTGCTGCCATTCATGCATCTGTCACTTCCAACTCAAGTTATTGCAGCAGGGTTTACTTGGAGCTTCATTTTAAACTCAGAAGCTGAAGTGTAAAATGGCATAGTCTGTAGCAGCTCACTTGGTAAAAAGGTATTTGGAAACACCACCAATACTCTAGGATCTGCTGTGGCTGCATCTTGATTTCCAGACAGAATTTAGAGTGATATTTTGAGTTACAAAGCCCTAAATTACTTGGGATGTGCATTTGTGAGACACTGCCTTTTCCCCTACTGTTCTGTGCAACTGCAGTCCAAGGTGCTTGAGCATGAGAGGGGGGCTGTCAGCCAGGCATTCTCCATGAAGGGCCCTCAGCTTAGAAAGCTACTCTTTCTCTTTCCCACCTCCATTTTCATCCCAAACAGGCCAAAAGTTGTTGACTTTCAGGATGTGCTGAAAAACTCAGACTTCTGAAAGGCAGAAATGTTGTGAAGAGGGCTGCCATGTGTGTTTATGTTGCAGTATTGTTGGTTTGTAATTTGATGATGCTCCTGGCTTCATATTGTATCTTTAAATCTCTGTAAAGAGCACGTAGAGCAGAGGTGGGCAAACTACAGCCCGTGGGACGGTCCTGCTCAACCCCTGAGCTCCCGGCGGGGAGACTGCTCCCAGCCCTTCCCCTGTTGTCCCCGCTCCCCAGGAGCCACGCTACTGTGCGGATAGCCCTCTGGGGGCAGGGCTGCATAAGCGGGGCAGCATGTCTCGCTCAGGCGCCACCATACACGCTGCTCTGAGCGGCATGGTAAGGGAGACAGGAAGTTGGAAAAGGGGCAGGGGATCCCGGGGGCAGTCAGGGGACAGGCAGGTTGGAGTGAGTGGGGGTTGGATAAGGGGCAGGGAGTCCCGGGGGTCTGTCGGGGGGTGGTTAGGGGTCAAGGGACAAGGAGCGGGGGGGGGCGATTGGATGGGTCAGGGGCTCTGAGGGGGGCCGTGAGGGGGTGAGATGTGGGTGGGGGTTGGGGCCAGGCTGTTATCCGCTCTCCATAAAATTTTGGAACCCTGATGTGGCCCTTGGGCCAAAAAAAGTTTGTCCACCTCTGCTGTAGAACCCTGCATAGTAACTTTTTTCCTCTTTGCATTATAAATCAAAAGTACAGTTTTTATTGGCACTTGTTCAAAGTATCCATAGGATACCACAAAAAAAGTGAATATAGTCCTATCCCTTACAGGATCCCTGCATGCATAGTGAGGGGCTGCATCGGTGCATCAGCCACACCTCAAATGAGATGTCATGACAGTCAGCTCCCTCCCTCCAAGCTGTTTCTAGACTCTGGGCCTGTAGTTCCACCATTACTACAATAAGTACACATTTGGGAGACAGTGCTCAGAGGTAAAGAGCTAAATTTCTTTTATTCAATTATATCTGTATGTTCAGTATGTTTTTTCCCTTTGTCTTGTATAGCTGACTAGCTTATTCTTCTCTTGTTTCCCTTTAGAAGGCAAACATGAGTGGTGGCTTTTTGGAACACAACTACACATGCTGTGTTCCACATTCCACTTACAATTTACAACCATTCTATGTCCTTTATAAATAAAATATCCTGATTTCTTGGACTATTATGTTTTCTAATTAAACTGTTATTAAATGGAATGCAATACTTTCAAGTAAAATACTGCACTTGCCTCCTTACGGCCTTTAATACTTTTCACAGATTTCATGCTTTGTGATCGTCGGAGACCTCTCTGAGCAAACATTTCGTCTTCTGAATGAGTCCCCTCCAGTTCCTCATCTGTTTTATCATCTCCAGAATCTTTTTGCAATGGAATTCTATAACCTAAAATAAAGCACATCAGGCAGAAGTTTGTATGCCATAAGTCCGTATAAATAATGGTAGCGCAAACGTTTAACTATTTGTAGAGACAGTGCAAATGATGAAATTCAGGGAAGTTAAAACTGTTTCTTAACTTGTTAGATGCTATAAGAGATTTTCAATTTATTGAATTTTGCTGAAAAAACGTGAAAATTTAACCAGTACATTCTTTACTCATCTAAAACATAGCTATGATTTCTATGTGGAAAATCCATCAATTGTCAGTCTGCCATCTGTTTCAAGATAGGAGGGCAAACAATAGTACACTATAAAAATGTCATGCAGAGCAAAAGCCATTCATTGGCTCATGCCACGTAATCCTTAACACTATGTTGGCCATGATACAGGGATCTCCTTTAAGTTGTCTCTTCTGGCAGTGTAATTGTTTATATAATGAAGATCAAAGCCACCCTGCTATCATTTGGTGTTTTCCTGGAGGAGTTCTTACTTGAGCCATTGCAGTTTGGAATTAAAACTAAATAGTGCTCACACATGGCAAGTAATACTTCAAGGTTCAAATCCATTTTTTTTTATTGCTGTTTTAAAGGGGACATTTTTTAAATGAGCTATTTCAATTTTCATATTAAAAATCCTGTACATAACACGTCCTGAACAGAGAAAACCTACCATGGTTAAATGACAGGGTTCCAGAGATCATTCAAGACGGACAGGTAGCCTTAAGAAATTGGAAATGCAGTCTTAATAAAGCCAATAGAAAGCAGCATAAACTATGGCAGGCAAAATGTAAGAGGGAAAGTAGAAGGGCTACGATAGAACTAGAAGAATAGTCAAAAATATAAAATAGGAAATTATCTATCAGAAAAACAGTTAACTACCTTTTCATAACTGTTGTTCTTTCAGATACGTTGTTTATATCCATTCCAAGTAGGTGTGTGCACGCCACGTGCACAGTCGTCGGACGTTTTTCCCCCTAGCAGTACCAGTCAGGTCAGCTTAGATGTCCCCTGGAGTCACATCTTCATGGCACGACATATAGGTCCCTCCCGACCTGCTGCCTCCTCAGTTCCTTCTTGGAAGCTCCAACAGAGGGGGAAATGGGTGAGTCTTGGAATGAACATGAGCAACACATCTCGAAAGAAAAACAGTTAGAAAAAGGTAAGTGACTGTTTTTTCTTCAAGTGCTGCTTCATGTCAATTCCAAGCAGGTGACTCCCAGGCAGACCGTCGGGGTGGGGGTGGGCGGGTCAAAGCTCATGGATTCGCTGATTGAAGCACCTCTCTGCCAAATGCTGCATCGACCCTGGCATGCTGGAAGATGGCATAATGCAAAACGAAAGTGTGGACTAACAATCAGGTTGCTGCCCTGCAAATCTCCTCTATAGAGACTTCTGCCAGGAATGCAGTCAAAGAGGCCTGCACCCTTGTGGAACGCACTGTTAGTGCTGGGACTGGCACTTTCTCCAGGACATGATCCATGATGCAATTCTTTGTGACAATAACGGGAGACCCTTCATCCTGTCCGCTATAGCGGCAAAGAGTTGGTTAGACTTTCAGAACTGTTTTGTCCTTTCAATACAGGAAGCCAGTGCCTGCCTGACATCCAGAGAGTGAAGCCTTTGTTCCTGGCTGTAGCCATGTGGCTTAAGGTAAAACACTGGGATGAAGACGTCCTGACTTGCGTAAAACTGAGGTATCATTTTTGGCAGGAAGGTTGGATGAGGCCACAATTAGACCTTGTCTTTACAGAAGACTATATACGGAGGCTTGGATGTCAACAGCTTGAGCTCAGATACCCTCCCGGCTTAAGTTATCACTATCAGGAATGCTACTTTTCACAAGGAGGCAGAAGAGCAAGCATGTTGCTAAGGAGGTCCCATTAATCTTCAGAGCACCAAGTTAAGGTCCCATGCTGATGTCAGATGGAAGACTGGAGGGTATAACCTGTCTAGACCCTTGAGAAAATGACCTGCCATGAGACTAGCAAAGACCGATCCACCATCCATTCCTAGGTAGAATGCCGAGATGGCTGCCAGGTGAACCTTCAAGGATGACACCACCAGACCTGACTGCTTCAAGTGCAACATAGTCCAAGATGAAGGGCATGGATGTTTGAATCGGAAATGTGCCCTTCTGTGTCCTACAAATCAAAATTCTCTTTCACTTGACTAAGTAGCTCTAGCTGACAGCTTTGGCTGCCAAGTAGGACCTCCCTGACAGATGCTGAGCATGCCAACTCCATGTGGTTCAGCCAGGAAGCTTCCACACTCTGAGGTGGAGAAACTCGAGGTCGGGATGCTGGAGGTGACTGTGGTCTTGAGTGATGAGGTCCGTCACCTATGGCAGAGCGATTGGAGTGGCTACTGAGTTCCAAGAGTTTTGGCAGGACCAGACCAGTTTTGGCAGGACCAGACCAGTATTATCAGGATGACTGATGCAGTCCCTTCTGACCTTGAGCAGGATCTTGTGAACAAGCGGGGAGGGGAAGATGACACATGCATAGAACAGACGGTCCTTCAACAGTGTCCTCATTCAAGTCCCATAGCTTGAGGGCTTCCTGGCAGAAGGGAGGCGAGCACTTCATCCTGTCTCTTTATATAAAAGAAACAAACATCACTGTTGTATTGTCCGTCTTGACTGATACACACCTACCCTCCAGGTGGGATTGGAAAGTTTGACAGTCTACACAATACGCCCTCAGCTGACATTGATATGAAGTGAGTTCTGCTTAGGACCAGAAGCCTCGCATCCTGATGGTCCCTAGAAGCATACCTCACCCAACGCTGAAGTATCCGTGACCAGTGACATTGACAGTTGCCATCTGGAGAAGGGCACTTCTGCACAACTGTCTGAGGGTTGAGCAATCATTGGAGGGATTTGACAACTCAAGGACGAAGCAAGACTACCTTTGTCCAAGCTGTCCTGCTTGGATGGCATACTGAAGCCAGCCAGGCCTGAAGGGGTCTGAGTCAGAGCATTGCATGCTGGACTACATATGTGTAAGCGGCCACATTACCCAGCTTCAAGCAGGTCGGTGCCGTTGTGGTGGGGAAAACATCATAGAGGAGACTCACTGAGGCACAAAGCGCAACTCTGGCAGGAATGCCTTGGCTTGGGTGTAGTCTAGGACTGCTCCTATAAACTCTATCCTCTGATTTGCAGTTAGGGTGTACTTGGACATATCCAGCAATAGACCCAGACAGTTGAAGATCGATTGCATCAGATGTACATATGCCTCTACCTGAGCCCTGGAGCAGCCCTTCACAAGCCAGTCTTCGGAAGATGACCAGGACTGTCATGCATTCAGTGAACACCTGAAGGGCCACTGACAGGCCAACGGGAAGGACTGTAAACTGCTAATGGTTGCGATTCACTACGAACCTGAGAAACAGTCTGTGTGGTGGGACTATCGATCTGTGTAAGTATATGTCCTTCAAGTCCAGGGTGGCATACCAGTCCCCTGGATCCAGGGAGGGGATGATGGTGGCCAAAGAGATTACGCTGATCTTCCATTTCTTCATGAATCTGTCGAGAATGGGTCTGTGATCCTCTTCGGCTTTGGAGTTCAGGAAATATTAGGAGAAAAAACCCTTGCCTGGTCCTGAAAGACCTCCTCTACTGCTCCTGAGACTGGGAGCATTTGCACTGCAGAGGTAGGGGACCTGGGAGTCCCAGCAGCAGTGGGTACTGAACCCGCCTATCTGTTTTGTCAGGGATGGTTTTAGTGAAAGTCAGAACAGGTCACAGGCTTCTATGAATTTTTTTCATTGCCTGTTACCTGTCCAGGACTTTTACTAAAACTATCCATAGAAAAAAATTAGCCTTAGCTATAAGGGGTGATGATTTCTAACCTTCTGAAATTTTTCATTTTCTTTAAAGTAGTGCTGAGATTCATAAGCGCTATTCACTAATCACGGAAGTGATGATACCTTCCAGAAACTTAACTGCTTAATCTACAATATCAAAAAATTCTGGAAAACCACCTTTAACTTGTGTATTTGCACTTAACATACAGCATTTCAGTTTGTGTGCTGTGTGCTTAAGTACTATTCTTCGCTCCCAAACTTCAATTTTCCCATGACAACACCTCACGGACTAAAATTATTTTTGTTGCTACTAACATGTTCACCTTTTAGCCAGTGACTCTATCCCTTTTTTAAAAAGTCTGTTACATTCACCCTTTCCTCATTATTTTATTCTCTTTCAATTTACTTGATTGCCACAACTTTTCACATGTTCCATGACACCAACAGTGACAATTATGGATGGCATCCAATGAATTTGACTTGCACTTCAGCATTCTTTTTTTTTTTTAAGTTAGCAACACAAACCAGACTCAACAAGACAGACAGCAAATAGATTATCCTCATATCTCACCCAGTAGAGCCATGAAGGGAAAAGAATCACCAAGAAAAGAGTTCAGAACCTAGTTATGATGGATAAAATCCTAGCTGATAATGTTTCATATCAAGCCAAATCTATTCAAATTTTTAGGAAGAGATTGGGGGTTTTTCCATCACCAATATTTAAGAGAAAAAAAAGTTCTTGCCCTTTCCACTTCCTGGCTTTTACATATCAGAATTTAACAACAACAACAACGTGAGTAGTCCAAAACTTTAACAAGATACATACCCAGAGACTCACTGGCAGAACTTTTGGGTTTCTTTTTGGTTTCAGGTAAAGTCTGATAGGGTCTTTGTCCAACTGGCTCATCTCCTTGAATAGCTGTTAAGTCATGCATACTGAAACTTCTCAATCGTTCAGTTATTGCACCTTGACCCTGAAATACAATAATAGCACTTTAAGAACAGATATAAAGAAGCCATTAGATTTCCTCTCCAACTGAGGTAAGGTTAAGTACATGCTTAAGTACAAAAACTCAAGACATGCAGTAGATGTTCATTTATTTTTAGCAACATTCACGTTTCTGTTTTTTCCTCATGTAAATACTGTGACATACTATGGACATATGAAATACTCAAGACTATCAACTTTATAAAATGTTACATGCATCTTTATGGGATTGTATTTTGGCTCCATTAGAAAATAACAGGAGCTTCCTGCAGGAACTGAAGTCTAAGGACTTGCCCTGTGATAAGGAACAAGTCTGGAGAATTTTTACCCTCTAGGGAGCCTCATTAAACAGGTTGTTAAAGAAAGAACAAAAAACTATAAGTGACCACCTTAACATGGGGAGAAAGGTCATTCCCCTTTATCCAAGAACTGACAGACTTCAGACTGGGCCCAGAGGGGCAGGCCCTCTAAAAGGACCTGAAGTACTTTAAAATCTGCTAAGGTCCCCATGTGGAAGATGGGTGACAGCTGGAAAAATAGATATGCATGTAAGCAGTTTGTTTTTAAGATCTGTTCTCTACAGTGCTTTTGTTCCAAATAAATATTTTGCTTTATGAAGGCTGACTGGTCACGGATTATACTGGTCTACAATTTTTTAGAAGTCGTCTGCTTCAGAGATAAAATGTGATATTTATTATGTATTTTGATGTGCTGAATTCAAATATGACGACAATTAAAACAACTGATTGGCTACTGTTTCTAAGATATTTAAGTTTTTACATTTTATGTCTATGTATATTGTGTAGATAGTAGAGTTTTAATCATAAACTGTAAACCTAGGTCTTTTCATGGGTTTATGGTTGCTTTACATGATAACAGTTCACCTGTCCTGTTTATGTAACACTTTAAAATCAGCAAAAGGGTTATATAAATAAAATGTATTAGGAAACAAAAGGCAAAAAAACTATTATGTACATAGTTTAGTCCTAGTCAGTGTCTACTCGGCGCTTCTTGGCTTGTCTCTTGTATTCATTAAACGGAACATCTCTTGTCACTGTCCAGCAAGCATTGATGGGCTCCATTTGCCCTCATAGCGTTTCTCCATCGTTGCAATGTCCTGGTGAAATCGCTCGTCGTGCTCGTCGCTCACTGCTCCGCAGTTCGGTGGAAAAAAATCTAGATGAGAGGGCAAAAAATGTATCTTTAGTAACATGTTGCAACCAAGGCTTTTGTATGCCTTGAGGAGGTTTTCCACCAACAACCTGTAGTTGTCTGCCTTGTTGTTTCTGAGAAAATGTATTGCCACTGACTGGAAGGCTTTCCATGCCGCCTTTTCCTTGCCACGCAGTGCATGGTTAAATGCATCATCTCGAAGAAGTTCACGAATCTGAGGACCAACAAAGACACCTTCCTTTATCTTAGCTTCACTTAACCTTGGAAATTTTCCACAGAGGTACTTGAAAGCTGCTTGTGTTTTGTCAATGGCCTTGACAAAGTTCTTCATCAGACCCAGCTTGATGTGTAAGGGTGGTAACAAAATCTTCCTTGATTCAACAAGTGGTAGATGCTGAAAACTTTTCCTCCCAGGCTCCAATGACTGTCGGAGTGGCCAATCTTTCTTGATGTAGTGGGAATCTCTTGCACGACTATCCCATTCGCAGAGAAAACAGCAGTACTTTGTGTATCCAGTCTGCAGATCAAGCAAGAGAGCAACAACCTTCAAATTGCCACAAAGCTGCCACTGATGTCGGTCATAGTTTATGCACCTCAAAAGTTGTTTCATGTTGTCATAGGTTTCCTTCATATGGACTGCATGACCAACTGGAATTGATGGCAAAACATTGCTATTATGCAGCAAAACAGCTTTAAGAGTCGTCTTCGATGAATCAATGAAGAGTCTCCACTCATCTGGATCGTGAACGATGTTGAGGGCTGCCATCACACCATCGATGTTATTGCAGGCTACAGGATCACCTTCCATGAAGAAGAATGGGACAAGATCCTTTTGACGGTCACCGAACATGGAAACCCTAACATCACCTGCCAGGAGATTCCACTGCTGTAGTCTGGAGCCCAACAGCTCTGCCTTTCTCTTGGGTAGTTCCAAATCCCTGACAAGCTCATTCAGTTCAGCTTGTGTTATGAGGTGTGCTTCAGAGGAGGAGGATGGGAGAAAATGTGGGTCCTGTGACATTGATGGTTCAGGACCAGAAGTTTCATCCTCTTCCTCGTCTGACTCAAGTGAGAATGATTCTGGTGCATCAGGAACTGGCAGTCCTTCTCTGTGGGGTATTGGGCGTATAGCTGATGGAATGTTTGGATAATGCACAGTCCACTTTTTCTTCTTTGACACACCTTTCCCAACTGGAGGCACCATGCAGAAGTAACAATTGCTGGTATGATCTGTTGGCTCTCTCCAAATCATTGGCACTGCAAAAGGCAGAGATTTCCTTTTCCTGTTCAACCACTGGCGAAGATTTGTTGCACAAGTGTTGCAGCGTATGTGTGGGGCCCATCTCTTGTCCTGATCTCCAATTTTGCAGCCAAAATAAAGGTGATAGGCTTTCTTAACCATAGTGGTTATACTGCGCTTTTGTGATGCAAAAGTCACTTCATCACAAACATAGCAGAAGTTATCTGCACTGTTCACACAAGTACGAAGCATCTCTGCTCACTTTGCCTAAACAGAAATGTGTCCCTTTGCAAAATCAAACACTGACAAATAAGAGAGCACGACACTGTATGATTTCTAGAGCTGATATAGGGCAATTTGTTCAGCAGAGTGATGTAAGCTTCATTATGATTGCATCATCCATGACTTCTAGGAATAACATGATGCAATTCATATCACGTATGATGCAATACCAGCTTCAGATTGCATCATTCATCGTTTTGCCTAAAAAGCAAGTACTGTCCAAACCCAGTCATAGATTTATTCATAGATCCAGTCAAAGATGTATTTTAGTCATTTCTGGTTTAAATTGAGATCCCTTCCCTTTATAACTCACTTATCCTCCGCTATTCCCATGTCAAGGGCCGTATATACTGACCCAATAGCATATCTTGAAAACTAGAGCCAATCAACAATTTTAAGCATCATTTTCGTTCTCAGTGACCCAGAATTAGTAAGTTTGACTACATTTATTTCAGAAGCATTTTGGCTGTAGAGCAATGTTATTATGAGATATTCAGATATTCGAGTGACGAAGCTGTAAGTACCATAGATCTCTCTTCAAAAGTAGACTCTATCTTGTTTATTTGCCCTGAGGGAAGCACCCCCTTTAACAGAAGTTGTTGTCCATGTGAATCTCCAGATTCCTTGTGGAAGGGTATTCTCATTTACCACCAAGAGCAACTATCCCGGCATCGTCCTCTGGGATCAACCTGGGTAGATGCTGGGAGGCAGATATACTAAATCCACACAGGAAGCCCACCGAGGCAGAAAGACAGGCAGGCTCAATGCCATTTGTACCACCCTAGGTATAGATGTGGAAAAAGCTACACAGTGTGGGCTGTCCCAGTCATAAAAGAACTTCTGGAATCGCAAGCCTCCTCCTTCAATGTCAGCTATGAAAGGTGTCATTCTCTTCACTTGTTGGAGGCAGGAACAGCTGACTTGGGTAAACTAGCAAGCTCTTTATATACAAGGAATGAAGTCCCCAGAAAGAACATGTGTGCAACCCTTCAAGAGCTAGCATGAAGGAATGACACCCAAGTCATAGGGTATTAAACTATATTGTTAATATCAGAAATTCTCTCTTTAAGAGTTGCAGGGAGTTTCCTCTCTCTGCACTCTTTACAATCACATTGATACCTTAATGTCTTTGATACTAAGACTGTCATTTTTCCTAAGCATCTTATTTGTACTGGATTAATTGTACAGATGTTCATGAGAATGAATAACAAATTACAAACAGAATAAATATCCTTCCATTTGCAGTTGAATGGCTTTGAAATCCAAACCTCATTGACACTGAGGCAGAAATTATTTGTTACATCAGAAACAAAGGAACAGCAGTGTCTGAATTGAACTTCAAATTCTGTATCTTTGAATATTCCTGGCCAGTCCAAAGTAAATCATAATTATGTAATCATGGCCAGCCAGATACTGAAGGGAAGGAAATGACCACAAAGCAGTAGTGCAATACCGCAGACAGCCATTTTATCTTTTCAGAGTGCACAGTGTGGCAAACTAAAATAGGAGTGTTCTGCTCAAACAGCAACATACTAACCTTTAAAAAAAAAAAAAAAAAAAAAAAAAAAAGAGTTCACATTAGTTAAAAACCGCTACTTTTGATATTCCCTCCCAGCCTCACTCTGATATTTAGGGCACACTGCCATAGGAATATATTTTGTTTAAAATTGTTATTGCTTCAGGCATGTAGCATTAATAACTTAAAATGATTAATACATGAGCAAAAACAACCAACCACCACCAATATGAAACAAAATGTCCAGCAAACATAAGCTCACCATGCACTTTTCTTTATAATTACAATGATCTTTTGAAGCACCACTCAAGCAGAAAAATCTCACTTTTAAAGAATTAAGGAGCCCTAGAAAATAAAAGTTTGGATACTTTTTCCAAGTCTTTTTTTAAAAATACATCTTTACACAAAAGAATTTTTTTTAATTATAACATTTTAAAGATGGACAGCTGTTTAATTCATACTATTGGAGAGTTCGTATACAGTATTCACCAATTATTTGTATTATAAGTTATATTTAGGTAATAAGACATAAGGTGTGTTAGATGTTGGATAGCAACAAGCTAGTTTCTTGCTGGGCTGACTGGCATCACACAAGAGACTGCTGAATCCATTTATCACATCTTAATGCTACAGGTGAATATTTAGGTTTATAGATAAAAGTTTTATATTTCAGACCAAGGATGTTTTATAATTAATATTCCAATGGAAACTTTAAAACGCATTCCGTGCACTGTCTGAACACCTCAAACAGTGCTACATGCACTAGTGCAGGCCTGCACAACATGCGGCCCAGGGGCCACATGCGGCCCGCACAGGCTCACTGTGCGGCCCACGGGGGATGGGTAGGGGTGGGGCAAGCCAAGTGGTGGGGTGGGGGAAAGTAGATGGGGGCGGGGCGAGGGTGGGGCTTTTCAGCCCACAGCTGGGTTTTTTGCAGTAATATGGCCCTCGCTGCTTTCCGAGTTGTGCAGGCCTGCACTAGTGTATGAAAACCAGAAAGTGAAACTGCTTACATTGTTGTCAAGTAAATACAGTAACTTCTACTTACAGTTGTTAGTTGCTGATCAGTTAGGGAACATGCTCATTTAAAGTTGTGCAAAGCTCCTTTATAACAGTAGTTTGGTAGCCTCCTGCGTTGTCCATGGCTTGCAGAAAGAGCAGCCCATTGCAGCCAACTGTTGGAGGCTTGGAACGAGGGTGGACCGGCATCCCCGGTATCAGCTCCCTGCTCCCCTAACTTCCCTGTGCAGCAGCTGCCCAGCAGGCTATCAAGTGCCAGCAGTTCAGCTGTCCCTCCCCCCACTGCAATGTGCTGCTCCTGCCCTCTGCTTTGGAACTGCTCTCGGGAGCCTCTTTTTTGCTGTGCGGAGGTGGGGGAGGGAGGAAAAGGGGGGAGTTATGTCAGGGTCCTCCTGCTCCTGCACCCCATATAGAGCAGGATGGGGACACAGAGCAGAGACAGAGAGAACTTGGGGCAGCAGCTGTTGTCTCAACTTTCTGATAGACTTAAAAAGACAACGTACTTAAGAGTGCAGTCAGCGTACTCAAAGGGGCAACACACGTCTCTTGTTCACACACAGGGTGTGTGTTTGTGTGCCATGCTGTCTCCCTCTCCCATTCATGCTGCCTTGTAGCCTCACACTCTACATTAAAAACAATGTGATAACTCCTTGAGGGATCAGCAAAAAACTAGTTCATTTAGCAGTAAGGCATTCCCTGGGAAATATCCCACCCTCTTCCACCCCCTAACTACACCACCTCAACCAAGCTTCACAATCATCATCATTTTGTATAGTATTAAATTGTTTGTTTTAAATGTATATTGTGTTTGTATATATAATATATAGTTTGTCTGGTTAAAAAAAGTTCCCCGAAACCTAACACTCTCCCACACACTTACATTAATTCTTATGGGGAAACTGGTTTCGCTTAACATCATTTCACTTAAAGTTGCATTTTTGGGAAGATAACTACAACATTAAGCGAGGAATTACTGTACCAAAATCAGGACTATTTGGGACATCCTATCTGAGATGTTATTAATTAAAAAAAAAAAAAAAAAAGAAAAAAAAAAGACGTATGTCTTGAAATGATAATGTTAAAATATTCCTTTTATGAAAGTCTGTTTAATTTTCTTCACTGGATCCAAAAGCTCAATAGTCAACATGTTTCTCTCATACGATAGTAATTTACAGGTCAACTGTGTCGCCATTTTAAGAAGTTTACGTAATATTTCTATACAGCAACTCCTCACTTAACAGTGTAGTTATGTTCCTGAAAAATGTGACCAAGTGAAACAACGTTAAGCTAATCCAATTTCCCTATAAGAATGAATGTAAATGAGGGGGGTTAGGTTCCAGTGAATGTTTATTTATTTATTTTTGCTATACAGTACAGTACTATAGTTTGTTGGTGGGCTATGCCTTACCTCACAGAGGCACAGCCCACTGGCACTGCAGACAATGAGGCAGGCAAGGAGGCTGAAGGTACTGTAGGCTAGAAGCACGTTGCACAGCAACAGTGGCAGCTTCCCTTCTCTGCAAGCACCGGGGGCCTGGGGCTCAACCCGCTCACTCCACCCCTTCCCCCAAGCTCCCACCCTTAACCCGCTTCTCTTCCACCGCCATTACTCTGCGTACCACATCCTCACTCTTCCCCACTCCCTCCCCCTGCCTCCCGCCCACGGCAATCAGCTGGTGCGTGGCATTCAGGAGGCAGGGGGAGGAGTAAGGACATGTGCGCAAGCTCTCTCTCCCTCCTCTGCCCGCCACAAACCAGCTGGCTTGCTACGGAGGGGAGGGAGGGAGAGCCTGCACCCCGAGTCCTCACTCCTCCCTCCTCCCTCCTGAACACCACAAGCCAGCTGAAGTAGGGGGAAGGCACTGATCTGCAGAGTCTGCTGGCTGGTGGGCAGGAGGCGCGGGACGCATAGGGAGACTGCCAGCTATGGACAAAGCATTGCACAACTTTAAATGGAATATGTTCTGTAATTGAGCAGGCACGCAAAATTGAAACAACGTTAAACAAGAGGACATTAAGTGGGGAGTTACTATATATTGCTTTTTAATGGCTTATTTGGAGCTTTAAAAAATTTTCAATATTATTACTTTAAGCATACTAGTTTCACTTGTTCTCATTGGAAATTAGGCCTGAAATTGTTTACCAAAACAGAATGTGTGAATTCCTAATGCTATTTCCTGCATTTTTACTAAAAAATAGGCAGTTTACACTTAACCAAAGATTAAACTATACTAGTCAGTTCAACCTCTTCCATCTTCTATGTTAACCAAAACACATCTTTCAAGCGTACAGGTTGTTTCCAAACTTATTTAACTAACTACAAGTTGACCACTTTCTTGGTTGCCTTCAATTAGTGGCTTTTCAATCAAATATTTTGGGAAACCCCCTTCATTAATTTCAGTTAAGTGGCAACCAACCATGAATATGTACAAGTTATTAAACTGACATTATGTTTTGTTCAGCTCTACAAATATAAAAACACTATTCAAAGCAAGAATATGCAAATAAGACAACTATGATGCAAGCTTTCATGTAGTGCATTACTTTAAAAATTGGAACTGAAATCACAAACTAGGAATTAATCGCACAAAACAGCTTTTATCTGGGGTAGTAATATTTCATGCTTTATTTTGCAGATGCAGTTACCTCAATATGATTGAAGGAAGACAGCAGAAAGCAGCCAGAAATCCTGTAAACAGTGTGATTACCAGCAAGAAAGTGCAACAAAGACAGAAAAAAGAATGTTCATCTTTCACTAATAGCTTGAACATAACATTATAATCTATATTTTGATTTACCACACTCCACTGATATCCATTATCCAAAAATTTACATGCTAATCATTTTAAAACTAACAGACGTAGTATTAAAATGCTCACAGAATTGTAATCTTTACATTACATCCCCCTATTTTTAAACATGTTACTTTGAGAATGAATTCTTTGAGTTAATATGGGTAAATACCAAATAACACTTTGCTTTTTTGTCCATAATTTTCACTCTGAACAGTTTACCGTAAGTGAAATTTACCTTTACAGCAGCAGTCACTGCAGCAGTAGCTGCCAAATTTAAACCCTGTCTCCCAAAGTTCACCATAGTTTCATAACCTCGTTCTTTGGCTTGTACAATATAGCCATCAATCTCCTAAAAAAACCAGAACAGAATACATTTTTAAGTTTGCACATAAAATCCCTGAAAGTCATGAAGTTGTATTAGCCCATGGCACTGTTTTATCAAAATGCTGATGGAAGACTTGAAGGTAAAATATATTTATATTGCAACTTATATTAAGTATACTTAGGTTATGTCTACACTAGAGACCTTACAGGGGAGCAGCTTTCCCGATACAGCTGCACCACTAAGATCTCTCGTATAGCCGCTCTATACCAGCAGGAGAGAGCTCTCCTGTCAACTTAACTGAACGACTCTTAATGGGGAGCAGTAGTTATGTTGGCGAGAGAAGTGCTGTGCATGCTATCACTTATGCCGGTAAAACCTGTCACTAAGAGAGGTGTTTTGTCACATCTTTGAGCAACATAAGTTTCACTGGCATAATTGGTAGTGCAGACATGGCCTCAGTTAATATATTAACGTTTTAAGCACAAATAAAAAGATTTTTGCATTTAATGCCAAACTTTGAAAATAATAAGTTCTTACCCGCTCTTTTGAAGAAAGTAGAGGATGGAGAAACTTCCTATACATTAAACTTGCTCCTCTAGTATATGGAGAGAGCAGCCAAATAACAAAAGCGATCTTCAACTCATAATACAATGGAAACCTGAAGATAAAAAGTTATGCAGGTACTATAAGAAGCTAGATGTTAATTAACTACCAAAAACAAAGCTTTCCAAAAACCAGAACTGGTTACATTTTTTTTTTTTTTTTTAACAACAAAATGTTACACTATCTTTTCATCTGAGGTTCTTAACATCTATATTGATTAAAAATTAACTATTTAATAGATAAATATCTGTTTCATTAACTTTTATTTGGTTTTCATTTAACGTAATGCTATCAAAAGCAGAAGGAGTAAGATTTAAAAATCTTTCCATGTTTTCTTGCATTATAGTATTATATTTAAGACACCAGATTTCTTTTGCATGAGTTTTACAACTCCATTCTCCTCTCTTGTGCTTTACTGCATCGGTAGCATTTTTCTATCCCTACTTTTTAAGGAATTAAAAAGGCACAACAAATTTAGAAATGGGGGACACTATTCGTTATGCAAGTTCCTTAAAGCAGTTCTTGGAAACGTCACCTATAAATATAAGTTGGTAATTATATCAATCTTCTCTGCGTTAAATAAAAAAAAAAATTACACCATTCCATGTTCCATATTATGCAAAATCTTACCAAGAGATCATTAGGTCTGCTACTGTTTCAATAACTGTATAAAGAGCAAACACAATCCAGTACATCATCCATCGAACCTGAGAATGAAAAGACATTATCTTTAATAGAGAAGTTTTAATTTAAAATTTCCACTTCCCTAATAAAAAACATTTAATTGTTGTTACAACACAAGAAATTGAGTGGTGTCTTTCCAAAGCTCATATTGAGTGACTTTAAATAAAATTTTTTTTTAAAAAAATTACCAAATACTAAAATACAAACATGGAATTCAATATTATTTGGCATTACTTCGCTGTCATTTCAATTGCTCTTGTCATGTAGCTGAACCAATCTAAAAAGCTATGATACTTCTTTTAATATGCAAAGCCTAAGAAAATCAAATACTTTATTAGAGCTGTACTGATTCACAAAGTGATTTATTAAATATTCACAAATCTAATTGGTCTGAAAGAAACTTCATTAATAATCTAGATTCAGATATGTAATCACCATTAATCTAAGTGACCTGCATAAGGTACAGCAAAGCTAAGCACACTTCAGTAATTGCTGGAAGAATGGATTTATGCAAAAATCCCTTGAGTTTTACAACCATCCAGTCTCTCTTTGAATGGTACTGGGATAAACCCAAACGCAGTTTCATATTTGAAATCCAATCACCAGAAAAACTAAATGAAAAATTTTAAACAGCTCCCATACTTTACTATTGGTTCTCTCTCCATATTAACCTTGGACAATTAGTTTAAGAAAAGACAGCAACATTAATTAAATAATGGCTTAGTTAGAATAGCAAAATATATCTTGCAATTACTCCCCTGACTTCAGTCGATCAGGACAGCTCAAAAATCAAACCCAAGCATTAAGAAGAAAAATCAGCAGTTCTCAATTTTCATTTTTAAAAATTTAGGTAATATCTTAGAATACTGAGGAGTCCAGAAGACCTCCTCCCCTCCTGATTACAACTGCATATCATCCATCTGGTAATTACAAAAATTGCTTACATGGAAGAGTATAAAAAAATTATGTATTTTAGATGTTTAATTGAAGTACAGTTAATTACACTGTCTAGTACAGCATGGCATTTTATTTCCCCTCTTATTGTTCTGTTCCTCCTATGACTACCTGTCTCAGGTAGCATAGGAGGGAACCCCCTTTTGTCTCATACTGCCCACTCCTCTTCTCCCTGAAGATTTGCTTTCTCTCCTGGACATGCCGCCTAGACAGCCACTTGATCCTCTTCTCCCCTTGCTCTCTTGGGTAAAGTGCATCAATCCCATCTCCACAGCTCTCCTACATATTCCTCTGCAGATGGCTGGAAGCTGCACTCTCATTACTGACTCTTTCCGAATGGCAGCTACCATTTTCCTCTCTATGTATGTGGCAGCAGACCCTACTCAAGGATTTTAGGCTGGATCCTCCTCTTTATCTTTAGTAATGTATAGAAACTTCCAGGCTCCTCTTCAAAATACAAGAAAGGTCAGGACACCATGTGGCCAGCTATATACAGACCATCTGTGACAAATGTAGCAGGGGGAGGGTAGCTCCCTTTTATGACTACCCAGCCAGCTGCTATAAAACCCCTCTTAGTAGCTGTCTCTAATCGCTCTATCTGTAAAGGGTTAAAAAGTCTCACTGCTATACATAGATAAAAGGAATGAAAGGGCAGCTGGCCAAAAGAGTGAATGGGAAGGCTAGAACTTTTTAAAATTGAACAAAGACTCCCCTTTTGTCTGCCTGTCTCTATGGGCTTGTCTATACGACCTGCCAGATAGCGATCGATCCAGCGGGGGTTGATTTATCATGTCTAGTACAGATGTGATAAATCGACCGCTGAGTGCTCGCCTGTCAAGTCGGTACTCCACCAGAACGAGGAGCGCAAGCGAAGACAACAGGAAAGCGTCAGCTGTCAACTTACTGCAGTGAAGATACTGCGGTAAGTAGATTGACTAGGTAAGTAGATCGAGTACATTGACTTCAGCTACGCTGTTCATGTAGGTGAAGTTGCGTATCTTAGATGGATCCCACATAGTAGCGTAGACAAGCCCTGAGACTGGACTGCTGTAGTGTAGTGTTAAGTCCATGACCTATGATCTGCACTGCCTGCTGTCCAGTTTCTGGGTGGAATAAGGTGTTGGTTTTGAAATGCTAGTTGACCTAGCAATTGCCTGAGGCACCATTGATTATTTGCTGCAAACCCCAACTATACTTTTTGGAAAAGGGAGATCTGCAGGAGGGAGACAATTCTATAATGGCCAGGAAAAATAAAACGATGTTGACTAAAGAAACTGTAATAATGGCATTACTATATACGTTTTCTTAACTATTAAGGACACACAAACATAAGATCTCCTACCAATAGTTTCATGCATAATACAAATAGTAGTATTTCTGGGGAGCTAATGAAAGCCTTTGATATTTGCAACTCATTTGTCTTCACACGGTTTTCACAGCACAGACAGTTGTGGTGCAAAAACAATTGTCAACATAAAATGGAGTAGAAATCTGCTCAGTCTTGACTCTTGTTTCAGAAGTGCTAACATTGGAGAAAAGCTATAAAAACCTCATGAAAGTCAGAAGGCATGACATGACTGACTATACCAAAGGGAAAGATTTGTTGAGTAAGGTGGTAAAACATGGTTCTACTTGAAAACTTAAGTAGCACCAATCTCTCTCCCTACAAAACCAAGGAAGTTAGATTCTAACAATACTTAATGTTTCATTAAGGCAGCATAGTTAAGATCACAAAGGCTATGTCCACACTACTGCCAGATCAACACTCCAACGATCAATGCACCAAGGCAACACCCACCAAACTGACCGTAGATTGCTCTCTCGTGGACTCTGGTACCTCACCGCAAATGAGAAGAGTAAGGTAAGTCGTCCAGCGAGTGTCTTCCATCAACCCAGTGCAGTGTAGACACCACAGTAAATTGGCCTAACCTACACTAACTTCAGCTACATTATTCATGTAACTGGAGTAGCATAACTAAGATTGACTTACTTAGGTCATGAAGACACAGTTTGAGTTTCCTGACTAAGGCTAAGCATTTTACAACATCAGGCCACAATCCTGCAAAGTTTACACACAACTACACCTAACAAAGTCAACGAGACTACTCAGAAACAGAGTCATGTAACTAAGGGCTGGGCTACACTAGTGGTGAGGGGGAGAGGAGGGGAAAAGGTACGAACTAAGATATGCGAATTATCTTAGTTCGACTTAGCTGGCCGTCCCCACAGCAGGGGGTTAACCGGGACCGCTTCCCTGCTTACTCCTCCTGCCACGGTGGAGTACAGCCATCAATTCAGGGATCGATTTATCACGTCTAGATGAAATGTGATAAATCAAACCCTGATACATTGAGCGTTACCCATCAATCTGGCAGGGAGTATAGCCGTAACCCTTAGTTGGCAAACCAGAAACCTACCTTGACCATGGTACATATTACTGGAACATATATTATTCTTCATATACCTTAAAACTATGTGACTTGGAAACCTTAATTTCTAAATTAACTAAGCACTGATAATCATATACAATGATGTTACAGTCATACAGTTTTTGTACCCAATATTTGTGAAAATATATTAAAGTCATCTCATGCTTTCATGTGACTATTACCTTGAATAACTTGGTGAAATTTACTTCCACTAAGTTTCAACTGAATCATTATATTTAATTGGATAAACAAGACAGAAGTGGGACTTACATATTCCTTCACATTTTTTGTCTTCACAGCTTTGTAAGAATAATAAGCAGGGTACAACATCCCAAATACCAACCTAAGGAAAAATGAACAGTTTTTAAAATCTGACAAGCTATACACAAAACAAAGCAATAATCTCATTTATACACAATTAATAAGGTGAGCAATCTAGAAACAGCACTCTAATTGCTTTAAAAAAATAAAGATTTTAAGGAAGCTTTGGAGAATGTATAATGGCACTGCTTTTACTCAGGGTGACTAAAATGACCCTCTGTAGAGTGATTTATTTCTTAGGACCTGTCGTAACAGAAGACTAATATTGTCAATTAAAGGAACTGCAGTAGTAGCAATGGTACATGTTTCAGGTGTAGTTCTACCACACATCCACATGTAGCCCTATGTTAAGTGTTGTCATAGCATTGCTCTTAGAGGAACTATTCTGCTGGGTTGGCACTTGCTCCTTGAAACAATGGTTTGTGGGTGGTTTTGAAACAGATTCTTCACTATGAAGAGAATTATGGAAAGTCCAAATCTATTTTCCTGGAACTCCCCAGGAAGCTCAGCTATTTCTACATCATATTGGTGAGATGGAGGCTAATCCAAATGGTAGGAGCTCATTCTTTATGCAGACAGCTAAGTTCTGCTCAAAGCTTTTAAAGTTCCTCATCTTCCCACTAAAAAAAATAATAAAATAAAATAAAAAATAAAATAAAAAATAAAATAAAAAATAAAATAAAAAATAAAATAAAAAATAAAAAGACCCAGGAGTGTGTCCCAGCAATGCATGCTGAGAGCCAGAACAAGACCAGCAGGTAACTGAATTCACACTACCGCCTAGTGAGAGGCTGTATTCTCTTCACCCCTGCTCATTTGTCATGGTAAAGAGCTTTTAAATAAAAGCCCCATAAGCATGGATTTGTGGGATAATTGACTGAGACATGGAATCAACAGCAGTGGCTAGAGAATCAATAAATGAGAAAAGAACTAACTTTGTAACCCCATTATGAAATCACAGTTCGAGAGGGAGTGCCAATTAAACCTGAGAAGTTAGTGCCAGTGACTGTAAAGTATTCCCCAATGCTGGTAAGTCTACTGTAGATGCAGTTTTGCTGGAGGCAGACAACCATATTTTAACCACTACAGGTGTTTGTGGTCAAGGGGGAAGTGATTGAAAAAGAATGAGGGTTTTGAACAGCAGGGAGATGATATCCATGGATCATGCATCTATTTTGTGTCCACCCTATCAAGAAGAGATAATAGATCAAACAGAAAAAGACCATCACTACAGTAATGCAAGCTTTGACGGAACTTTGTAATATTTCCCCAGAGTTACGGGGCAAACAACTTAATAGCAGGCAAACAAACATGATCTATTTCCCCTGATTGGGGCTGACTAAGCAGGGGCTAATTAGGTGTCTCTGCAGCAGCACCCTGCTACACCAGAATACTCCCCTCTTCCTGCAGAAGTACTCAAAAGGTTATGTTTATACTGCACACCTCATGGCAGCATATAGGGTATGTGTAGCTACAAGCCACAGTGAAAAGTGGGATGCATCCACACTGACAAGTAACTACTCCTTAGTGAAAGGCTCCAGTAGGCGAAGGCAGCTGGGAAAGGCTCAGCAATGAGGAGCTAGCAATCCTTCACTAAAGGTGAGGAAAGAACCCAGCAGCAGGAAGGCAGCCAGACACCACACTGCTAAAAACAGTGTCGACAGAGAAGGCACTGCTTGGACAGGAGTCCTGCAAGGTACATATCCACGGGGTTCAGGAGTGTCTTTAATCTACTCACATAAGTAGTGCCTCACCCTCTACACTGCTATTCATACCCATGCTAAAGGGGGCAGGCAGTGCATGTATGCTACACCATTGCCAAAAGGAGAATGCAGTATAGGTGTATCTGAAGTGATGGTCATAATAATAAAAACATGGCATAGTACAAAAAAATTACCCTTTATTATAAACAAAAAGTCAGTTGAAGGAGTCAGTTACAAAGAGATGGACAGACTTGACTAACCAATGATTTTCAGGAAAAAATTATGGCAAACTTTGAACTGTAGCTTCAGTTTACATTTTGAATTCTTTCAGCAAGGAAGAAGGCTAGAAACACTTATTTTTAAACATGAAAGCTGATGTTTATTTGACAATTTTTTTGCAGTGGGGTATAAAGGTTATTACCTCATGAAAGTGTGTTTGGAAGATGAGGAAGGGAAAGAGAAAAACAATAGGGCTGACATCTGTGAAATGAAGATAAGGAATGTTTATTTTAAAGTTGAGATGAAATAGCAGGTGTCATGAGCAAGCAACTGCCACTCATCACAGCAAAGGCATGATGGTCTATCAATTTAGGACGCTTGCACCAGGATCCTAACAGTAGGTGGTGTCGGATCAGTAACAGCCATCAGAATATGAACTTGAACATAGCTGAGATGTATAAATGAGGGACATGGAATATATTTTTTTTAAAAACGTATAGAAACAGAATTAGAGATTTTTGGATTAGACTGTAGTGAGAGAACATAATAAGCAAGTTTAAGTATTTTAATATCAGCACACAAATAAGTAAAGTTTAGAGTCCATCGCACTCTGTCCCATAAACTCTCACCTAAAACAAATGGTTTTCAATCCCCTGAAAATTATATTTTCATCCACTAAGTTTGTTTTTCCAGCTTTTTAGGTCATATAATGGAATATTCAAGTGCTTTGTTGCTGCAGCGATGGGCACCACAAAAAGCCCTAAAATAGACTTTAAATAGAACTCCAATCTCTCCCCCTGGCTGTACATTTGAGAATTAAGAGTTCATCAATATCACTTGAAACCCACATGCTCTACAGGTTATGTAGCCCTTTATTTTGCAGTTTCTATCTTGGGGGAGTAAGGGGAGCCCAGAAAACAAGTAATGAAGAGATTAAGATTCTGAAGATCCAATTGCAATATTTAACAGATATGTCTACACAGTACTGCCTAATTCTATGATTTTATGATGAGTTTCATATTGTTCTTGAAGCCCCAGCTTGTAGATTCAAATGATTATATGAGAACTCCACTGTGAAGCTTCCCTACAAGTTTCTAATCCTTGCAGTTGTAGAGAAAACTAAAGCTTCAAAAACCAATCACCCACGTGTACACTAAAGGCTCAGAAACCAGAAGACAAGGAGAATTTTTTCAATTTATTTTTAAGTCATGACTTGAGGGCATGACTCATGATTTTTCAGCACCACATGTTCACTACTATTATTCCATATATTACTTTAAGGCATAAATATTGCAACTACTATTTTTCACTGGTGAACTGAACCTAGCATGTTCAGTAGTAAGATGTTGCTACATTCCAGCTATACCACTGAGGACTTTGAATGGAATCTGACATACCCCAGTTAAGGCTGAGGGGGAAAAAAAACCAAAACAAAACCACACACCACCTTTGTCCCCAATGAAGGCTGAAGAATTTACTAAAAAAAAAAAAAGGAGAGAGAAAAACAATGGTCCTCATTACACTGGTTCTATTTAACTTTTGACAGTGAAACAGCTTTAAATACTAATCATCCCTCATTTGTACTCTAAGCAGCAATTATCCATCCATCCTCCTCAGGAAAACAGTCCTTTTGTTATTTAAAAGGCCACAGGGTACAGAGTCAACCTTCCCTTTTCCTTCTAGTTTCCTTGGATATATTTTTCCAGAGTTATATTATTCTCAAGACAGACACAATATAGTCCCCATTGTGCTAATCATTCTGTAACACGGAAGACTTTCTTAACATTATTCATAAAGATTCAGAAGTTAAAATATCTGTTAGGAAAAAGTTAAAATTATGCTATTATATGCTTGAATATCAGGTAGTGGCAGTTACCTATGTAACCTATCTCAGGGCATTATGCATTTAAGTTATGAATAGCTGTTAATCATACCACATGATTGTAATATAATACACCACAGAGGGCTGAGCTACCCTTAATATTTTTCCCTGTGGCAGCTGTAGGCCTAAGGTTAGATATTGGTGTTTTCATTAAGTTTATTTATCAGAGGCAAGCTTTATTTATAACTGGGCTCCTGTTGTTCTAACTTCAGCACCAGCATGTGAACTATATCAGAAAAGGAAATTCCATTCCTTATGGGCAAGGGAAGTCACACTTGACTTGCAATACCTAAGGAGACTAAAAAACAAGGTTGCATGCACTGTTCTAGAGGCACTGGTTCCAAGATATTAAAGAGATGAGGTAATATCTTTTATTGCACCAACATATGTTAGCGAGAGACAATCTTTGAGCTTACACAAAGCTCTGCTTCAGGTCTGTTTAAGTTGCAAAGCTTTTCTCTCTCACCAGAAGTTGGTCTGAAAAATAAAAAATTACCTTACTCACCTTGTCTCTCTAAAAAGATGGTTGACTATCTAAGGAATTATGTTAATAGCCATGCATTTTCAGAAGTGGATTTCTTTCCACAATACATTTCACAACTGAAGGGAAGCATAGCATAAATTTGATCTCATTGTATCCCCATCTATACAAATATATGCACGTTCTAAGATCTGCATTAATCTCAAGTACTTGTGTCATGGAAAAGTAACACCTAAAACTTTACATGTCTTGGAAAGTGGAACCTAGATGAAGAGGAAATGAGAAACCTAACACAGAAGATGGGAATATAAATCCACAGAACCTCGAAACTGTGGGCTACAGAAATTTTCATGCATAGCTTGTAACCTCTTAGGAAGGTTTTGTGGGTCTAAATAGTCATTAGATGTTACAAGTAGCATCAGTTAATCATGTAAAACTAAAAGAAAACATTTTCAAAACTAAAAGGGAAATTTATGAAAATTCAATTTAGGAGTAAAATTTCCTTGGTGACATTTAAATGTTACTCCTGGTGTCACAGAACAAAACAGGAATATTGTTCTACAGACTTTTCATACAGATTCCGTTGAGGTTTGGATATGAAAGTTACATAAAGAGAAAAATATGACAATTAATATCCAGAACAAACACCAGAGAGTGAATGAGAAGGAAAGAAGGGCGCATTTTTCCTTTTCTACTCTTTGCTCCAAAAGTCAAGACTTAATCTATTACAACAGTCACAATAGCAAAGGAAAGCAAAGCAAAAAGCATTACTTTGGAACTCTCCACAGAAAGTTCTTCTGTCTTGGATTCTTGCACTTAAAAAAAAAAAAAAAAAAAATCAGTAAAATAGACGTTAAGTAAAGGCAGGGTTACACATTTCCTTCCAAAAAAACTTTAGCTTAAATGAAATTGTGACATCTGGACATGGGAGTGGATTGCTGATCTGAAGTTAAAAAAACAAACAAGGAAAAATGTTCAATATTAGCCAACGCCTTTTCTGTGTCTATTCTCATGCCTATTAGAGTTCCTCTACTGTGTTCACAAATGTAGCTCTCATCATTTTAACTGAAAATTGTAAAATGTTTTCTAGTTTGAATTATTGCTACCTTCTACACGTTTATGCTGAAAGACAAAAAGGCCCAGTGTTTGGTTTAATATTATGCACTCCTGGAAAACATTTTCCAAAAACGTTACATTCAAATAGATCACGTAACTTGCACTTCCATTGCTGGTTACATTCAAATCACATCTGCCATCAAAAAGCCATATTCTTAAAGGAATAAGGCGTATTTTGTATCATTACAGCATACACCTATATCTGTCACATGGATAGTTTTCCAGTGACAAACTGGCACCAAATTGTTTAGCATTACTACTACCGTAGCTAATAGTTTGCTACAACCCAAAGAAACACACCTTTAAAGATCATTGACAATCCCTCTGCAGTGTCATTTGTGTTCTTTTTCAGTCTTCAAAATCTGAAGTTTCTATAATGGCACATTACTTTCATATAGTATAAATTCTGGCATTTCATGACAAATGTCAGTTGTCTTTTAAAAGATTAAACAGCTTGTCCACAGAAAACAGATAGCTTCCCTTTAAACATAAAACATATGGGAGAGGGGCTGTTTGTTACAGATTCACATCTTTTAGAGACCTGTGTTTTTATGGACTTACTCATCAGGGATTAAAAGCCATCTGGATCCAAAATGCACATGAGGTATTTGGATACCAGTTTTGGCTTTGGACCCTTAAGTTTGAAACATATCTGTATTAATGTATTAGTTGTTGGCTTCACATAAGACTACAAAAAGTAAGTTATTCCATCATAGGTGTGGAAGTGTGTGCACACTTAAAACATACCTCTGTTAAGCATATTCTGGATAGCAGAACATGCTTGAGTATTGTTTTGCACTAGGAACACCCTTTTATACCACAACAATTATGCTTTTGGTATTCTTCCATCTGAAATGGAGGAGACACATACATTTAAGAACAGTTTGTAATATGGAATATATGCCAAGAGCATTAACTAAGAATGTCTTCCCCCACAGAATACCTTTAGCCATTCTCCATCAGGTCCAAGCATCCTTCAGCTCCTCAGTTTGCTATGGGGTAACTGCACTGAGCATGTCTCCAGCCCTACAGAGTTCCCTATGTGACACCAGAGGGTATGTAGGCAAAGCAGCAGCTATAAAATACCCAGGTGTCCTGGGCTGCAGAGCAGAAAACTAAGTTCTAGCGTCAGTTCTACTCTTGGGGGACTTTTGTGTGACTGTACACCTACAGAAAACACACACCCTCCTGCAGAATTCCTGCGCTGCCCTGCAGAAAACAGCAGTGAAGCAATGGACAAGGAGGAAGGGGGAAGAAGGATGAAGACCTTGGACACAGTTTTCGGGGGGAGATTGCCCCCCAACAGAGGAAAGGCATAGGGGGCATACAGGGTTATGAATACCCAGACCCCCAACCAGCTGCACTTGGACCCCCACCCCATCAAGCACCACTCCCCCAGGACGACTCCTCCCCACTCAAGCCCACATGCAGACATACCGCCCTCACTGAGCCCCAACCATCTTCTCCTGGACCTCCTGCAAAGTCCCATTGCCCCTGCACCCAGAACCCCTCATGAGCCCCTGGCTCTCCAGATTTTCCACTGAGCCACTCACACCCAGACTGCCCCACACAGAAACCTCTCACTCCACACCTGGATTCCCCCACACCAAGCCCCTCCACACTTGGATCCCACTGTGTCAGGGTCAGATGCAGCCTCACTGCTGAGTCCATGTACTAGGGGAGGCGTGGGCTTCAGAGTGATCTCCTACTTCAATGCAGCCAGTGGCCTGTGCTCCCCACTGCCATGATGGAGCCACATTTAATTGACAAATGAGATTTGCAGAATTTTAAAACATTGTGCGCATAATTTTAAAGCTTAGAATTCCCCCATGAGTAATTGGCCCCATTACTCTCAGTCACTCTCTTCCTATAGTTTACTATCACAAATACTGAGATATTTTCATTTAGCTTCAGTTTCTGGGCTTAATGTAATGGTATCCGGATGAAAGGTATAGACATATGACATACAGGAGGTCAGACAGGGTGATCTAATGGTCCTTTCTGGTCCTACTCTATGAAACTACTAGCTCCATGTGTTGTATGGAGAAACTGTTTTTATTCCTTAATGCTATCTGAAGCATTCTGGATCCATTTCAGGCTTCAATTCTTTTGATAGTAACACAGAGTGGGGGGCAAGTGGGAGGGAGGATGTACTTTTCACTTATTGCTGTACATCCAAAAAATTGCACTGCACTCCACAGAAAGTGAATAACCAATTTTTAGAGAGAGAAGACAAGTCACTGACGAGTTCACTTAAGGTCACACATGTTAGTAACAATTGTGAATAGAATCCAAGTCTTTTGGTTCTGCATTGTGTGTTCTCATGACTGGACCATATTGTTTCCCTTTAGAGCGTGCACCCTCAGTTCAAACAATGCATTATGCTTCAGGCTTTGGAAATTCAGGGAGACAAACAAGAAAAACCTTAGTGATGCTTCCCAAAGGTTTAATACAACTCAACATTATAAATCATTTATTTGGTGCAGACAATGGAAACAAGCCCAAGTTGTTTGTACAAGCTTCTCTTCAAAACATATTATAAATTTAAAACAAAACCAAGCAGAATTTCAAGTGTTACATGATGCTGGGTATTTTTATCATCACTAACAAAACTTTTCAACTTCTCACATATTTTGTTTAAAACCAGTATTAAGAGTAATGCAGATGACAAAGCTAAGAATGGATTTGCAAGTCAGTGTGTCACCTCAGTTAAATGAAGACAAGTGCAAAATGTGTGTTATGTGGAAACATGTTTTAAGCAGTGGACTGACACCAATCTCAATCACCTATACAGTGACTGGTCAGTGTTCTAAGTGTCACTGCCAGACTGAGCCTCATCTGAATTGTGGACAAAAGCTGAGAATTATCTACCCTCACAGACATTCAGATGCCTCCAAAAGTAATTAAACAGCTACAGATTTTTGTCAAACACCACATTTAAAACTGGACTGAGAAAAAACACCATATTTTAAAAAAAATAAGACTATGTGGAGAACAATCCTACTTTGGAAGGTAACACACCACATGGCACAACCCATCTGTCACCAGTTTCTACACTTAAGTGGGATTACCAGAAAAATTCCAATAGCGTCTCTGGGCAAAGGTAAAGTTATGTTTAACTACAGTATGAACAGTAGCATATTAACTCCAGGGTTTAAAGGCTGCTGCATTACCCATCTGTCTCTTCCTTTAATATTCTAGGTTGGAGAAATAAGTCACGATTAAGGATATGTTTTAGTCACAAGTATTTTTAGTACAAGTCATGGGCAGTAAACAAAATTTCACAGCCATGACTTACCTGTCCATGACTTTTACTATACACCCCCCAACTAAAACTTGGGCCTGGATCCCCACAGGGGGTCGTTGCGCAGCCCATGACCCCCACTGGGGCTCAGGAATGCAGCAGTGCACAGCACACGACCCCCGCTGAGGCTCAGAGTAGGGGGCAGACTCCCTAACTGTCTCCAACTAGTATGCCCCTGCAGCTCCTAAGGGGAGCAGTGACCAGGGGGGCTCCATGCACTGCTCCACAGCTCCTATCGGCTGGGAACCACAGCAGAGGCATCTTCAGGTGCAGCCCTCTTTCCCTTCCAACTAGGAGCTGCAGGGATATGCTGGTGGGAGCTGCTCCCCCACCCCTCTGAGGTAAGTGGAATCCATGACTTCTGTGACAGACATGCAGCCTTAGTCATGGTGAGTTCTAGTAACAAGTACAAGTGACAGGAAGCCAAGAGAATCTTCAGTTCTAATGTGGACCAGTAAATTATCATTTGACCTTCCAACTCAATCAGCCCGGTTGGCTAAGTTGTATGTACAATATTAAAGCTTTTTCTAAGTTAAGAAGTCCAATGTATGGTAGGCCTTCCACTTTTAAAGAGCATAATAGGGTAACTAGAAAAAAAACACAAAAACAAAAAAACAAAAAAAAAAGTTTGTTTTCTTTATTAAAAAAAAAAAATCTGTGAAAGACATCCACTTTTGTTTACGTAGGACACATCACATTATTATTAGTGCCAAACATGCTGCTACAGAATAGTCTTGTCTTAACCACTCCAGGCTGTAACTGACAGCTAGTATATAGATAATTTAGTTTCAAGTTATGACAATATATTGTCTTCCAGTAACTGATATATGCACAATTCCTCAGACCCTACAAGCGAGGAAGAATGCTTTGATTCATAGTTCAAGATCAGAAAAAGTAGTTTTTAAACAGCAGAAATCACCAAAACATGTAGAAACAAGACCACTCAGTCTACTTCTTGTTCAGCATGTGACCAAGATAATGAAAATGAACATTCGTTCTGCACTGCTTTGGATCATTATCAAGCACAACCCATCATCAGCATCGAAGCATGGAATGGCGGCCGAAGCATGAAGGGGCATGCGAATCTTTAGCGCATCTGGCATGTTAATATCCTGAAATGCCAGCTACAACAATGGCATGCCTGTTCTCATTTTCAAGTGACATTGTAAAGAAGCAGGCAGCATTATTTCCTGCAAACGTAAGCAAACTTGTTTCTCTCAGCAATTGACTGAAGAGAAGTTGGACTGAGTGGACTTGTAGGCTCTAAGGTTTGACTTTTGTTTAAGAGTTCAGTTTTCTGTTTTGTTTTTTTAAAACAATTCTACATTGGTAAATTCATCTTTCATGCTATAGAGATTGCAAGAGTACTTGTATGAGGTGAACTGAAAATACTATTTATTTTATCATTTTTAAAGTGCAAATATTTGTAATAAAATATAGTGAGCACTGTACACTTTGTGTTTTGTGTTGCAACTCAAATGAATATATTTGAAAACATAAAAAACATCCAAAATATTGAACAGAATACCAATTGAAATATATTAAACAGTGAGATTAAAACTGGGATTAATCATAATTTTTTAAATTGCAATTAATTTGAATTAATCACGAGTTAACTGTGATTAATTGACAGCCCTATAATAAAGCATTTGGGTAGACAAGTTCAGATATTTCATGAGGAATTAGTCAAAGAACTGACAACATATGGGCCAGTTATTTTAACCCCTTCTAGTATTTTTCAAGACTGTCCTCATTAGTCAAAAGCATGGTTTAGCAGCTGAAGCACAGAATTATCAGATGGCTCTGTACTCCAATCCTGACTTTGACCCAATTCCTTCCAGCCCTAGCAGTCACTACATAGCACTGTAATTTTACTACATCTGATAGAAGACTTCAATTTCAGGAGATTTCTAAAGAAACTACAATTTTAACGTTTTGTTTTGTTTTAAAAAGACACTTGGGGCAAACTGCAAGTATAGCAAATCCACTGACTGATAACAGATCAGCAGAGGGCCAGGTGATGTTTCCTCAGATGAATCTGCTGCTGCTTTTCTGGCTACTGAGGGCAGTAGGTCAACAAGGAGGCAAAGGTTCTATGGCAGTTGGGACAACAGCTGGAGACCTGGAGGGGGAGCAATGAAGGCAACTGTTCCAGGCAGATGCTCAGGATGAATGACACCAGAGTTTCAGGAGTTGTTTGCGTTTATTTATTTTAAAATATACAGTACTCAAGTAGATAGTATGCATAAGAACAACTGCACCATACCCAGTTCAGTTACATTATTTTCCTTTTCAAACACTAGATATCTCAGGGCCTGACAGAAGTTGAGTTAAGCACTGTTTGGCTGAGGGGCACCAACGTTTATACTTTTCCCATTGTGTCATTCCATTTCCAAACCCACAAAACAGGGTCAAGCAGAATAGGGCCGGGGGAGGGGAAACAGGGCAGGGTAGAGGAGCAGATCAAGAAGCAAGACAGGGAAATCATCAGGGCAAGGAGCCAGAGCAAGCCTGGAAGTTGGGTAAAAGAAGTAGAAGCAGGAAGGAATCAAATACTGGAGACCATTTAATAGAAAGCCACCTCTTACAGCTGGGGGCCTACCATGAAAAACATGTCACAGACCATGAAATCTGGTCTCCCCTGACCTTCATCAAATCTGGTCGTTTGTGTGCTTTAACCCTATAAAGAAACTTCTCAACTTATGCAAGCGTTCCGTTCCAGAACGCCTTGCGTAACTCAGAATTTAAGTAAGTCGGAGACTTATCTCTGACCAGTAGGGAAAAAAAACCACCCAGTTTTAGCTTACGGAGCTTTTTCCGTAAGCACGTATTTCCGTAACTCAGGGAGCATCCGTACCATACAGATTTCACTGGGAAGACCAGAATTTCTCAAATTGCGGGTACTGATGCAAAAGGGAGTCACAAGGTTATGGGGGGGAGGGTCATGGTATTGCACCCCTTACTCTTGCACTGCCTTCAGAACAGAGAGTGGCAGCTGTTGACTAGAGGCCCAACTCTCAAGGCAGAGCCCCGCCAGCTGCTGCACAGAAGTATAGGTGGCAATTACATAGCCTGCCATCCTTACTTTTACACAGCTGCTGGCAGCAGCTCTGTCTTCAGAGCTGGGCTCCTAGCTTGCATCAACTGCTCTCCAGCTGCCCTGCTCTGAAGGTCGCACCGCCGCCACGAGCAGCAGCACAGAAGTAAAGGTGGCAATATCGCAATGGCCCCTACGATAGCCTTGAGATCTCCCACCCCCACAACTCTTTTTGGGGTCAGGACCCCTACAATTACAACAACTGAAATTTCAGATTTAAATAGCTGAAATCATGAAATTTAGGCTTCTTTAAATCCCATGACCGTGAAATTCATCAAAATGGAACTGCGAATTTGGTAGAGCCCTATACGTTCTCCTGACTTATTTCCCCATTCCAGCTCCCTTCCCTCACCAACTCCATTTCAGTTTTGACTCCCCTAGCCTCACACAGGAACTGGTCTCTTGCCTCACAGTCCCTTAGTTTACCCTCCTGGATGCATCCATCCCTCCTTCTGCCTCCACCTTTCTGAGACACTGGACATAGCCACTTTGTCAGGGCTTTGCAGCTAGGAAAGGGAGCAAGCAGAATACACACGGGGTCTAAGACCTGTACTTTTAAACATCTCCCCTTCTCCCAGAAAAGGCAAACATTATCTGAGCCTCTCAAGAAGAGTAGATCAAGAGCAGAACCACATTACATACTGCCTCAGTTCTCCCTTCCTCCCCATAAAATCTGAGAAGTGGGGATGATAGCCTGTGAAAGAAGCAGGATAGCATGGATATCCCATGGATAGCATGGATATCCCATGGATAGCACATGCAGCTCTACAGGCCTCCAGCACACACACTCCTACCCCCACCCCACTCCCTGTTGAAAGAGCAGCATTCAGGCTGCAGTGCACCTCCTTGCTGCTTCCCTGTGTACAGCTTCTGCTCCCAGTCCACAGCACTGGGACACTGCCAGGGGTTCCCCAGTTGGACAAGGACTGGGCTCCAGAGCCCATTATTGCGTGAGAGGTAAGGTGGTCACTAGCTACAGGAAGGTTTGCAGGAACACACACATGGAAGAAGGCACTGGGGTTGGATGGACCTCTTCCTGAGCTCTCTGGGCAAGGCGCAGTGCTTCCTTCTTTAGTTGCAGTCTAACAAATCTGCCTATGACTGGGGTCTATTTCCTTCCCCCACCAAAAAAAAACAAAAGCAAAAATAAAAGTTGTCTAAATGCAAAATAATAGTTGCTAATATTAGAATCCGATTAACATTGTAGCCAGATAGGATTAGTTCTCAGGAAAGTGCTGCTGATAACCAAAAGTTGCCTTTATCAGGACTGGTAGCATCCCTTGTATTTTGTTCTTGTGACAAGTTTCTTTGCTATTTTTTTTTAAGTGTTTCTAGTAAGCATTTTGAACCCTGTGAAATCTGTGAAATTTAAGAGGTCCCACTGCAGTTGTTCCTAAAAATTCTACACCATTCTTCATTAAAACTGCTCCTGGACAAATGTTTTAAATAGTCAACTTGCTTATTTTTGTTTTTTCTTAAAAAAGAATCACATATTATGGAAATGTATCCATTATTTAATACAATAATTAATTTTAAGCTACATGTCCCTTGTATACTCTAATGGGGGTGGGGAAGGGGGATTGACCAACCACATTGTAAGAGAAGCTCTGGTATCACACAAAGCTACTCTTGGGTTAGTATGTACTTATATCAATTGTGGTCAGGGAACTGGTTGTCCCCATACATTCAGCAAATATAGCTTATACAATTATGATTGTGAGCAAAGTCTGAAGGTGTGATGCTATAAAACTAAATTAGTAGCTAAAACCCCACTCTGTCACAAAAGGGGTGCCAGTTGGGCAAAATACTCCATCATCTGTGTAGTCTCTCTAGGACAATCAAATTGTTACATGCAAATTAGCTGTAAAGTCAATGTGGTGATTGGTTTAGTTACCTCTGATCTCACAATGGTCTAGGACTCTTGAAGCATTGATACCTGAGTATAGCCACACAAGTCAAAATGGTTGATACTTAAATTGTAGGATAAACTTCAAAATCCATTGAGGATTGTTGAAAATATCACCAGGTTCAAAGAGCCTTCAACTATGCTTATAGCTCTGTCCATCACTTCACACTCACTCAGACTTTGCAAGTATCAGAGTGGCAACCCTGGAATCTTATTCTATAGATACCTATTGGCCAGGGGCATGGTTGAGTCTCTCCCCAACTCGCTATTACAACATTTTTTAAACTTTATTACAGCACCTTTTAAATTTTAGACACCAGCAATCTGATTCCATTTTGGTTTAGGGGGAGCCCATCCTTCCTGTACAACCTCCCCTTTTCCCCAAAGTTTCCCCAGTTCCTAATAAATCTAAACCTCTCCTCTCTACACTATCATCTCATCTACAGACTAACACAGCTGCTAATCTTAAACTCATCTACACAATGAGACTCTGCAGTTCTGCCTGTCTAACTGGCCCTGCACATGGAACAGGAAACATTTCAGAGAATGCTACCATGGAGGCCCTGGATGTCACTCTCTTACCTTGCAGCCCTAATTTGGTCTCCAGAACCTCTCTCCTATTCTTTCCCCATGTCCTTGGTACCTACATGTACCACCACCAGCAGCTCCTCCCCAGCAGTACACATAAGCCTAACTAGACGTCTCAAGAGATCTGCAACCTTCACACTAGGCAGGCAAGTCACCATGCGCTTCTCCCAGTCATCATATACCCAACTACTCAGGTTTCTAATGATCAAGTCACCCATTACCTGTCTTTTCCTAATAACTGAAGTTCCCTCCACCAGGGAGGAGAAACGTTTCCATGCGTTACTAAGCTGTCAAGCCCATACATGAACAAAGCAGGCACAGGAATCTGGCTCTGGCTAACACACTGGGAGCAGGGAGCCCTCTGTAGACACAGCCCTGGAGGCCCATTCCCCAGGACTCGGCTCCCCGACCCCCAAGCTGTCTGCACGTTACTGCGGCGCAGGAATATCAAGTGATCGCAACCAGACAAGGGGCCGAACCGGGGACACCAGGCCGCTGCTACCGGCCCAGGAGAAGAGGGGCCACCGGGCGGCACTTCGGCTGCACACGGCGGCCTTCGCGTCCCACCGCGATCCCACTACGGAGACTCTAACAACAATCCCGGGGCGCACGGCTCAACCGCACCCCCCGCCAGCCGCGCAGGGACCTCGGCAGGGTCGCCGTGGGCATCGGCCCCTGAGGCATACCGCCCCTCAAGCCCCCCTCGGCCGATCCCTTCCCACGCAAGAGGAGACACCTGGACTCCCCAGCATCGTCCCCACAGGAGACCGGGCCGGTCACTTACACGACCGCTCGGGAAATCATCCACGACACCATCTTGGCCGAGGCAGCTGCCGCCTCTCGCCGCCAGCGGCAACGGGACTCGCGACTCTAGAGCCCGGCGCTCAATGGCTCCACTCCCCCTACTGCTTCCTGCCGGGCCCTGCAGCCACGCCCAGGCTCGGAACAGGCCACACCTCTAAGACGTGATTGGCTGCAACACAAGGGACTGCCCTACGCTAGGTTGGGTTGCGCAGCGCAAGCGCTGTGCTCACATCCGACGGGGCGGGGGGAGGGGCGGGAAGGGCTATTGATATAGCTAACGCATGCGCCCTGCTCTCTCTGGGCGGGTCTGGGTTCCTCTTGGGTTTAGCCTGCCCCTAAAACAGACTCTTACTGTTTCTTACGAAGAGCGAGGGGGTAACGGCGTTTCCGCCTGCCTGGATGGGTGTCTGGGTCCCCGCACTGTTCAGCGATCGACTAGCGCCTGCGCTTGCTCATTTCTCTTCACAGCCCCCAGCCAGCACGGAACAGAGCCGGGGGAGACCTGGCCATGGGGCGGGGGCGGGGGCGGGGATCAGTCTTTCTCCTGGCAACACAGAGTGTTAGACTAAGGTGTAACATGAACGCACCGGGGAGATTATTTCAGTTTGGCGGGAAGAAGCTGAAAACTGTCTGGCGGACTCCTGGAGTACTAAGGAGCAATTCAGGAGCTAGATAGTAGAGAGGAGCGAAATCATTTCATTGCATCAGTCTTCATGGGATAAAGATATTTAACCCACTGTGACTCTTTTTCAGGTAATACTGTAGAAAGGAAATACTGCCACAAAATAGACCTGTCAGCACAGGCTGGGTGCTGGTACAAACTCATAAAGAAGTGAAGTCACCAACTGTTAATCCAAGAGAACTGAAGACTTTCAAGTGAGCCTAAAATGTAGACCACTGAGTTTAGCTTTAGTACTAGCAAAGTTGGCTGAAAAAACCCGTATAATAGGTGCTAACCATTACAGCGCCTGTAAAATGCATCCTAGAATACTCAAGAAGCTGACTAAGAAGATATCTGAGCTATTAGTGGTTATCTTTGAAAAGTCAGGAAAGATGGGAGAGATTCCAGAAGACTCCAAAAGGGTAAATATAGTGCCCATCTATAAAAAGAGAAATAAGGACAGCCCAGGGAATTACAGACCAGTCAGGTTAACTTCTGTACCTGGAAAGATAATGAAGCAAATAATTAAGCAATCAATTTGCAAACACCTAGAAGATGATGAGTAACAGTCAGCGTGGATTTGTCAAGAACAAATAGTGTCAAACCAACCTGATAGCTTTCTTTGACAGGGTAGCAAGAAATTGTGGATGGGAGAAAGTGGTAGATGTGTATATCTTGATTTTAGTATAAAGCTTTTGATACTGTCTCATATGACCTTCTCACAAACAAACTAGGGAAATGCGACCTAGATCAGTTCTGGGTCAGGTTCTGTTCAATATCTTCATCAATGATTTAGATAATGGTATAGAGGATACACTTATATAGTTTGCGAACATACCAAGTTGGGAGAGGTTGCAAGCGCTTTGGAAGATAGGATTAAAATTCAAAATGATCTGGACAAACTGGAAAAATGGTCTGAAGTAAAAAAGGATGAAATTCAATAAGGACAAAGGCAAATTACTCCATTTAGAAAGGAACAATCAGTTGCACACATACAAAATGAGAAATTATTGCCAAGGAAGGAGTAGTGCAGAAACAGACCTGGGGGCCATAATGTACCATAAGCTAAATATGAATCAACAGTGTAACTCTGTTGCAAAAAACGCAAACATCATTCTGGGATATATTAGCAGGAGTTTAAGGAAGACATGAGAAGGAATTCCTCCGCTCTACTCCACGCTGATTAGGCCTCAACTGGTGTATTGTGGCTAGTTCTGAGCACTGCATTTCAGGAAAGATGTGGACAAATTGAAGAAAGTCCAGAGCAGAGCAACAAAAATGATTAAAGGTCTAGAAAACATGACCTCTGAGAGAAGATTGCAATCCATCCCATCATCCAGACCATTAATGAAGATATTGAACAAAACGGGTGCCAGGTCCATCCTGGGGCATTCTGCTTGATAGTGGCTGCCAATTAGACATTGAGCCATTAATCTAGTTGAGTCCGACGATCTCCCCAGTTTTCTATCTACCTTATAGTCCATACTTCTTTAACTTGCTGGCAAGAGTGCTGTGGGAGACCCTATCAGAAGCTTTGCTAAAGTCAAGGTATATCACACCCACTGCTTTCCCCATGCCCACAGAGCCAGTTATCATAGAAGGCAATCAGGCTGGTCATGCCTGACCAACTGGTCTTACCTACTATGGCAGTTCTTCTTTTGGAAAGAAGGAACAGCTGTGACAGATGCCCTGATACCTAGACAGGTCTCTATTCTCACATCATCCAATCCTCAGATAGGGCTGTATCATAATTTGCCATATTCTAAACACCCTACACCCAGAACTGTATCATTCCCTTCTCCACTACTACCCATGCAGTATTATTTATCTTCCTCTTGTACCCCATATAGCCAATACTGAATAGGTTTCAGAGTAGCAGCCATGTTAGTCTGTACAAAGTGAATCTATTTCCCCATGTTAAGTATCCTCGCACCTTCTTGTCAACTGTCTGATACGGGCCATTTTGATTATCACTACAAAAGTTTTTTTTTCTCCTGCTGACAATAGCTCATCTTAATTAAATAGCCTCTTAGAATTGGTATAGTAACTTCCACCTTTTCATGTTCTCTGTGTGTGTACATACATATCTTCCTACTGTGTGTTCCATTCTATGCATCCGATGAAGTGGGCTGTAGCCTTCGAAAGCTTATGCTTAAATACAATTGTTAATACTGAATAGTTTTCTTTCTTCCTTGCCCTTGTAGCCAGGATTGTATCCTTCTCCTTTCTCTGCAAATACAATGAGCCTTATCTGATTTTGGAAGGAAAACCTAGGCCACCTCTCACATGCAAGTACAACACCTTTCATGCAGGTGCATGAGGAAGGCAGTGAAGTATAATGAAATTAATTCAGAACTGGGAGGAGGAAAGTATATTCACCTTTTTCCCGCCTATTTTCTTTTGGAATTGAAGCTGAGATGACACATTAAAGTGTCAATAGATAAGTACAGTGTTCACTGTGTCCTCGTCATTGTTTTCTTCTTGTTCCATCCCCTTTTTGTATTTTCTGTATAGTTCCTACCCATGTCAATATACTTATCTTTTGACCTCACTTGCTTAGAGTCCTACCCATCAGCAGTTGGGTTGGAAGGACAGAATATCTGGGTTGAAGATAGTATATTAAGATTGGTAGGTTACAGGACAGTCAGAATGGCTTACAATGAGGAAGGAAGGAAGAGATCATTAAGAATTTATAGGCAGAGCTCTTGGAAGCCCTATCAAGTGAGTGTGCTTTGCCTGTGTTCAGAGTTTCCCTTCCTGATATAAAACGGAGTTTCTCTGCTTTGTCCTACAAAAGACAGGCAAAATACCATCTGGCTGAAAGAGGTATTTTAAATGGCGAAGCTTGATTGCAGAATCGCACCCTTGGAGCTTGAAGCCTTCTGGTCACAAGAACTGCAGGACAGCACTGGCAGTGCAAGCTTTCTTGTGTCCCACGCAAATAGAAACCCTGACTTACAGGCCTGGAGGGGTAGGAGATATGTGTTTGTCAGAGCTCATTTCAGATTGTTCTCTCTGGTAGGACAGGCATGGATGCCACTTGTTTGTGCTGATGCTTAGAAACAGAAATTTAATCAAATCCATCAATTTGTTTCGTAATCACATTATACGTAATACATCACATAGAAAGGCTGCCAGATGGTAATTTGATGTAGCTGTATCATACACCTCAGTAAGATTCACACCTTGTGATGAAAGCCTCCTAAGGTCCTGACCAATCCACAGTGGCACCTAATATATATATTAGATTCAATATTAAGTGTTTCTGTCCTCAGCCCAGTACAAGATACAGGAGGACAGTGCCGTGCAGAGTTTAATCTGAGGATTAAGATTGTTAAATCTTAGTTTATTAAGTGCCTTTTGGGTGGGAGAAGACACAAAGGGAGTTCTGTTTATATCCATATTAAACTGAAATTTCCCTATAACTCTTTGCAGTGCTCACTTTTCATTGTCCCACTAGCATTTAACAGTGCTAAGGCAAAAACTTTAAGATAAATACTGCTTCTGTTGAATGTGCTGCACAGTGATTAAAGCAGACGACTGGAAGTTGAGATTCGTATGTTATCTTCCTACCTTTTCCACTGATTGACTTTGGGGAAGTCATTTAACCTCAATACCACCATCTGCAACAGAAACAATTTCAATATTTGTTAAATGGGGATAATATCTACCTTGGAGCAGCTGGGAAGTGGCATAATTTGTTAGTGTTCATAAACCACTGAGTTTAGAGGAAAGTTGCAATGTAAGTGAAAAAAATGATTTTCATCCCACTAATGAGTGCTAGAATGCCTTATCTACCCATCCCAACAAACCCAATTCAGACACTGTTCGTTTCACTACCATATAAGCACAGGTCTCACCATATGTCTCACCATTATGTCTTTTATTTGAAAACACCTTTCAAAAACAATATATAGAAACAAAGCCAAATGGCTGGAGTTGACATATGAGGCAAAAAATTAGGTTAACAGAAATTAAGTATTTCAAGTTCTGACTATATTTCCCTTATAAGCATAAAGTTTCATAGCTCAGAAAGCTGGAAGCAGCATTAGCGAGCTCTATACTCCCATAGTGATTGTTACCCTCTCAATCCTTGTTTAAGGACTTTAGGATTAAAACCTATGGTGGTTACAGAATAAAAGGTCAATTTAAACTGTAACTCAGGATTGCAAGGGATAACTTTCACAAAAAAGGGGATAGAGGAATGTGATTGTATCATTTAACACAAGGGTCTCCAAACTACAGCCTGGAGGCTGGATCCAGCCCGGGGCTTTGATTTGTCCAGCCCCTCCAGCCGAGCAGGCACATGGAGAAGCTTCCGCTGCCCCCCGTGCGAGCTGCTGCTGGCAGCCCCATGTGTGGAGAGGTGAGTGCCCCCGCGGTATGGCTGAAGGAGCAAAGGGTGGGAGGGTTACATCAGTGGCATGGCTGGAGGAGCAAAGTGGGAGGGGGGGCATGGCAGCGGACTGCGAAGCCCCTTCAAAAATCTAATATGGCCCTCATCTCAAAAAGTTTAGAGACCCCTGATTTAACATACTCCCTCTGAAATTAATTTTTTAAACGATCTTACCCAGATAGGATTCTTCTAGAAACATGCATGAAATGAAAGCAGCAATCTAGCCTTTTATTTATACACACTTCAAATAAGGAAACATCTTCAGCGTTGCAGCTAACAAGGCTGACTTCAACAGTGAAGTTTCAAGATATAAGAAGTCATGGGAGGATTAAAATTTAGGCTCCAGTTCTGTAAGCTGTTCTGTGCAAGCAGACCCTTGTGACCCCATTTTCTTCAATGGAGTTCTGTAGCATTCTGCATCACCCAGTGTGTAATGCAGGATGGGGGGCTTAAATTCCCAGTACTTATGTTGAGCTAATATACAATATCACTCCTTACTGCAAGCAAGGTATTTCGATAACATCTCACAAAGATCCCTCCCCAAAAGAGTTAAATATTATTGTACTTACTGTTAGATGTAACTATATTCAGTGATTCCATAGGTTGCATACTATATTTTATTTCGTATAATCACTATGTGCTTAAGAGAGAAAACTATTCTTTAACAAAAGGACTACCCTCAAACCCCCATAACCTTTTCTGAAGAAAAGGATTTATTTTGTGTTTGTTTCCATGGAAACACTGTCCCTAGTGAAAAGCAGAATTTACATTTTTAAAGGTAAAGGCAGATCGTGGTTAAATGTAATTTCTCTTAATGTAATATTTTATTTTGTAGGATGTTTGAGACTCAAGACAGATACTACATTACAACAAAACTAGTAATTTGTTTAGGTCATATAGGAAGACTAATATAAAGAAACTATAGAAGATTCTCAATTTAATTCACATAAGAGATAGATGACACTATATATTGGAAAAATAAGAAGCAAATTGACAATGAAATCCATGTTATGTATCACCTCCAAACTTTCTGATGGTCTTCTATTAAACTAGAAATCCTAAGACAAAAGGCATGAACAAACAAACAAATCCCACACTACTTTGGCCATCTTGTTTTGAAAAAACTTTTTTCACAAATCCAAGATATCAAACATTCCCTTTTCATAACTAAGAATTTTTAATAACAGTATGTTTTAACTGTATTTTGATAATCCCTCTTTTCAAGTACTTGCTCTAGCTTTCTTGGGCTCACATGTAGAGTGCTTTAAATATATGAACATTAATGATTAACTTTCAACAACCTGTTGAGGTGGGCAAAATGTTTTCCCCATTTCACAGCTGGAGAGACAGACATTAAGTGACATGAAGAAGGCTAATTATTGAGTTATTGGCAAAGCCTGAATTGTAACTCAGGAATTCTTGGATTTCAGTCTCCTTGACCTTTCTGTTTTTCATATTCTATCAGTAGGATACAAGATCTCATGCAAAATCTACATGTTGTGTCCATTTACAGTGTTTTTTGTACTAATTTTCTTCTTGCATTTTCTTCTATTGATAGAAGCAAATTTAGGCCCTGACCAGCACTTGGGCAGACTCCTGCTCATGTAGAGCCCCAATGACCTAAAGGGACTTTGCCCATTGCAAGATCTGACCTGGAGGTGCTGTCAGACATTTTGCTGACATACAGCAGCTGATGCTTTCTGAGAAAGTGTCATTTCAATCTCTTACAATGCCCCAGATTTGTAACCTACAAAAGATGGTTCAGGTTTGGGAACCTCCCTAACATCCTCAGCCTCGAAGACTGAAGCAAAGAATTCATTTAGGTTCTCTGCTATGACTTTATTGTCTTTAAGTGCTCCTTTTGTATCTCAATCATCCAGGGGCCCCACTGGTTGTTTAGCAGGCTTGCTGCTTCTGGTGTATTTAAAAAAATATTTTATTACCTTTTGAGTTTTTGGCTAGCTGTTCTTCAGACTTCTTTTTGTCTTTTCATATTACATTTTTACACTTAATTTAGCAATGTTTATGCTCCTTTTTCTATACCTCACTAGGATTCGACTTCTACTTTTTAAAAGGTGACTTTTAATCTCTCACTGCTTCTTTTCCATGGTTGTTAAGTCACGGTGGCTTTTTTAGTTCTTTTACTGTGTGTTGTTTTTTTTTTAACTTGAAGTATACATTTAAGTTGGGCCTCTATGGTGTCTTTGAAAAGCGTCCATGCAGCTTGCAGGGATTTCACTTCAGTCACTTTACCTTTTAATATCTGTTTAACTAACCCCCCTCATTTTTGCATAGTTCCCCTTTCTGAAATTAAATGCCACAGTGTTGGGCTGTTGAGGTGTTCTTCCAACCACAGGAATGTTAAATGTTGTTGTATTATGGTCACTATTTCCAAGTGGTCCTGTTATAGTTACCTCTTAGACCAGATCCTGCACTCCACTCAGGAGTAAACCAAGAGTTGCCTCTCCCCTTGTGTGTTCTTGTACCAGCTGCTCCAAGAAGCAAAATTGAGAAATTTTGTCTCGGCATTTCGTCCTGAGGTGACATTTACCCAGTCAGTATGTGGATAATTGAAATCCCCACTATTATTGAGTTCTTTATTTTGATAGTCTCTCTAATCTTCCTTAGCATTTCATTGTCACTATTACTGTCCTGATCAGGTGGTCAATAATAGATCCCTATTGTTATGTTCTTATTAGAGCATGGAATTACTATCCCTAGAGATTCTATGGAACATGTGGATTCATTTAAGATTTTTACTTCATTTGATTCTACATTTTCTTTCACATACACCCACCCTTCCCTCCCCTCCTCCGACTTCTTCTGTCCTTCCAATGTATTTTGCATCCTGGAATGATTGTGTGCCATTGATTGTCCTCACTCCACCAGGTTTCTGTGATGCCTATTATGTCAATATCTTCCTTTAACATGAGGCACTCTAGTTCCCCCGTCTTATTATTTAGACTTCTAGCATTTGTGTACAAGCACTTTAAAAACTGGTCACTGTTTATTTGTCTGCCCTTTTCTGGTGTGTCAGATTCTTTTTTATGTGAATGTTTCTTGTATGATTTGGCCCCTACTTTATCCTTTTCCATCGTCTCCTCCTCACTAAAACCTAGAGAATCTCTGTCAATAGACTGGTTTGTGTGTATATTGATTTTTCTGTTAACTCTGGATAACATTTTTATTTTGAGTAACACAACTCAATTATTCCTCAAACAGCTACCAAAATTAACACACGCAAAGCAAACACTGACACATATGGGTGAGGGTTTAGCCTCAAAATTCTACTCCCCTATAAGCTTCAGACAAATCTGCTAGCCTCCTGTGACAAAAGAGATACACTCTTGCAGTTTCCAGCACTGTTTTTAAGTAGGGTTGTCAATTAATTGCAGTTAACTCAGGCGATTAACTAAAAAAAATTAATCATGATAAAAAAAAGAAATGCGATTAATTGCAGTTTTAATCATGCTGTTAAATAACAGAATGCCAAATTGAAGCTTATTAAATTATGGATGTTTTTCTGCATTTTCAAATATATTGATCTCAATTATAACACCGAATACAAAGTTTACACTGCTCACTTTATATTACTTTTGATTACAAATATTTGCATTGTAAAAATGAAAAACAAAAGGAATATTATTTTTCAATTCACCTCATATAAGTACTGTAATGCAATCTCTTTATCGTGAAAGTGCAACTTACAAATGCAGATTTTTTTGTTACACAACTACACTCAAAAACAATACAATGTGAAACTTTAGAGCCTACAAGTCCACTGTAGCAGTGTGCTGGTGCAGAAGCACCTAATTAGCCCCTGCCTGGTCAACTCCAATCAAGGGAAGCAAACTGGGGCTGAAGGAAAATGCCTGATGCCATCCTGATGATTGGCAACACCTGCTGGCCTGACAAGCCAAGGTCTATAAAGGGTGGAAGGGTGGGAGAATGAGGGGGCAGCAAGAGAGAAGTCAGTTAGGAAGGGAGCTGGCTGGTGGCTGCCTCCTAGCTGAAGGCTAACTCTGCCTATAAAGAAGGTAACCAAACCTGTAAAGCTTGTCTATAGATAAGATGATGTTAAGTAAATAAAGACATGGGTGTTGCACAACCCTCACGCCTCTCTGAACCTTATTGGGGAGAGCAAATGGGCCCCAGGAAGAGGAGTGGGTCGTGAATCCTGTTACATACACCCAGTCCTACTTCTTGTTCAGCCAATCACTAAGAAAACCAAATTTGTTTACATTTATGGAAGATATGCTGCCCCCTTATTACAATGTCACCAGAAAGTGAGAACAGGCATTCACATGGAACTTCTATAGCTGGCATTGCAAGATATTTATGTGCCAGATATGCTAAACATTCATATGCCTCTTCATGTTTCAACCACCATTCCAGAGGACATGTTTCCATGCTGATCATGCTTGTTAAAAACAATGCATTAATTAAATTTGTGACTGAACTCCTTGGAGGGGAATTTTATGTCTCTTGCTCTATGGTTTACCCCACATTTGCCATATATTTTGAGTTATAGTAGTCTAGGATGATGACCCAGCCTATGTTGTTTGATTTAAGAACACTTTCACTACAGATCTGACAAAACACAAAGAAGGTTCCAGTATTAGATTTCTAAAGATAGCTGCAGCACTCAGCCCAAGATTTAAGAATCCAAAGTGTCTTCCAAAATCCAAGAGGGATGAGGTGTGGAGCATACTTTCAGAAGTCTTAATAGAGCAACATTCTGATGCAGAAACTACAGAACTCGAACCACCCAAAAAGAAAATAAACTTTCTGTTAGCAGTATCTGACTCACATGATGAAAATGAACGTGTAGGTCCACATTGCTTTGGATCATTATCGAGCAGAGTCTGTCTTCAGCATGAACGCATGTCCTCTGGAATGGTGGTTGAAGCATGAAGGGATCTAAGAATCTTTAGCACATCTGGCACGTAAATATCTTGCGATGGCAGCTACAACAGTGCCATGCAAATGCCTGTTCCCACTTTCAGGTGACACTGTAAACAAGAGCAGCATTATTTCCTACAGTATTTGTTTTAGGTGAATTGAAAAATAGTATTTCTTTTGTTTTTTACAGTGCAAATATTTGTAATAGAAAATAAACATAAAGTGAGCACTGTACACATTGTATTCTGTGTTGTAACTGAAATCAACATATTTGAAAATGTAGAAAAATCCAAAAATATTTAAATAAATCATATTTTATTATTGTTTGTTTAATAGTGTGATTAATCATGACTAATTTTTTAAATCTCTTGACAGTCCTAATAATAGTGTTCATCTACAGCACTAATTGTAAATGTAAACATGGAAAGTACACTTGTTACTGAAATTTTCAAACACATATGCATGCAGAACTTTTATCTGCTATGCCTACCTGCTGTTCACACATGCAAGTACTCCGGAATCCTGCAAGACAGGAATAATATGGCAAACACTCACACACCCCTTTGAATTTTTTGTGGAATGTGAAATTCCATATAACAGCTAACTGCCACTCTAGTAGGTCTTGGTTATTCATGGCACTGTCTCCAGTTAAGGGAAATTCCCAAACACATATAACAGCTCATTTTAATAGAAATGCACTTTGAATTTACTTTAAAAACTTTATAACATAGTTGCAGTTATATGGAATTCCTTTCTAGAACTACCAGTTCACCTTTCTGTAAAGGTTGTATAAATGCTGTGGAAAGAGGCCTCAGAATGGTTATATTAGGAGAAATTCTTTTACATAAAATATGTACTTGTTCTATGTATTTAAACATGCTATATAGTAATAAAAAAGTCTCAACAGCTTTTGTTTCTAAGAGCAAATTAGTGTACCTGTTTTGAAGCATTTGAAATTTCCCTTCATGATAAAAAGATATTTTTCTCTATTATGGTGCAGTGGTCACTTCATTATAGCTAAGGTTGTACAGTATAACAGATCACTGTTAACAGGAGCTTTAAACAGACTTTAATTTATAAAAAAAATCTTATTTAAATCACACAGAAAAAGACTATACTATGAAAATACACTATAAGAACTCTGAATTTTTTATGGTGGTTTGAGAAAATAAGCTGGTGTTGAAAGAATCAGTTTGAGACATCACTCCTTTTGGCATAACTCTTCTCCTCCTCCCCCCCCAACTGTGTCTCTTTTCTTTGTACCCCTGTTGCAAGAAGTCTAAAAGCACTCTGGAACCTTTCCTTTGGAAAACCTCGATCCTAATTGTGCTGATTCATATAATATCAGTTATAAATCTTATAAATGGATAACCATAGCAGAAAATGTGCACCAGCTGAGCTCACTGAATTTTAGTTTGACAACAGCAACAGTATGAACACTGTCACTAACTTCTGAGTGAGGCTTAAAAAACAGACTCAACATACCCTCCCTAGAGGGACTCTCCCTAACTAAAGATCTATATACCCTCGGGGAAAATTCTTTGGGCTGTGAAAGAGGCCAGGAGTTAAAAGAGGTTGAAATTTGAAGTGCTGTTTAGATTTTCATATAATTCAGTACCGTTATTGACTGCAACAATGAGTTACTACCTAGAAGGGTTAGGGAACAGCTGCTCCTAATACAAGGTCCCTTCCGCCAACATAATTCACTTGTTAAGTCAACTTAATAACTCCACCTCCTCAAGAGGCATAGTGCTTAGTCTGATGTTCATGGGTTGACAGAGAGGCAGTGTACACACACTGCTGTTTAAGAGCACTGAATTGGCCTCTAGGGGGTGTTCCCCTGTGTTTGCTCTGGTGATCCTTTTCAACTCCACTGCACAGCAGCCAGGTACACAAGAAACGGCCCTTCCCCTGTTAAAGCCCGGGGGGAACTTTTAAATTCCCATTTCCTGTTGAATCAACTTGGAGAGTTCGCCGGCCCAGCTAATCATGATGACTCAATGCACTCCAGTCTGGAGTACCCAGGAGATGGTAGATCTTACTGCTCTGTGGAGAGACGGGTCTGTGCAGGCACACAGCTCCAAAGCAGCTAGAGAAATGTTGCCTGCCTGCCTCCCCGCACAGCACCAGTCTCAAGTTTTAATTAGGGTATATAGTAAAAGTCATGAACAGGTCATGGACCATTAATTTTTGTTTACTGCCCATGATCTGTACATGACTTTTACTAAAAATACTTGTGACTAAAACATAGTCTTAACAATAGAGCATCTGATCCCCAGACCCATGATGATTTTCGGGTTCCTCAACCAGAGTTTCCCTAATATGCCAGTGATTTGAGTGTCACGGATTAACATTCGTCTAAGAATTTGAAAGACCAGGACAACTGCTATTAGCAGCTTTAAGGGAAGGGAGTAGGTGGGTTTCCTGTGTTCTCTTCCCACAACCTCCCTCCCCACTGGCCCCCAAAACTGTCTAGGACAAAGACCACACTTTGGGAGGCTCAGTGGACAACACTGTCTGAGTTGCTAAGAGGAAGAAGCATTGTCCTCCTGCTCACTTGTGCTCCCAACACGAGTTGCCCACAAGTCGCAACACACGGCCCATTATCCATGCCCCTGGGCCATACCGTGGCTGGCACAGCAAACTGGTTATTTGAATAGTCTGGGATAGTACAGATACTGATTATGTTCTGGCACTTCAGTGGAATAAAGGGAGTGATTCTTAAATAGTAACTATGTACTAGACCCAGGGTACGCATTGACAATGGTTGCCTTGTGCTTTGCATGCTTTACAGTGGAAAACCTGACCTTCAGGTCATGCACCACACTGGCAGAGAGGGTTTCCCAGATTAGAAGACAGAAAAAGAGAACATGTGATGACATGTTCACCAGGATAACAAACCCCTCTGGAACAGCAGATATGGAGCTAAGAGCCTGGAGGATTTCACTCTCTAAAAAATTGGACATGGACATGGAGATCAGGAGAGCAGCATGAAAGAAAGAGGCATGAGCGTGGCATGCAGGATGAGATGCAGATTATTATGTTGAGGCATCTGGCTGAGCTTCAAAAGCAATAGTTTGAGGCTAGACTCCCTCTGCAGACTCTTCAGAATGGCCTGCAAATTTCACTGCATTCCCAATCCCCTTTGTCCAAATGTTCTAGGAGGTGGAGGATGGGGGGAAGAAAGTGCAGCATTAGGAACAAAAGGTTCTCAATAACCTTTGATGGGCAAGACTACTGTACTTTTACACACAAACTGACTTGGTTTCTCCCCTCCCAATTTTATCACACTATTCATCTAAGGTTAAATTCTTTTCTTGGTCTTTCAGTTTCTTTATGTTTGTCCAATAAAAGTCAACGCTTCAAGAAAGAAATATTCTTTATTTATTCTAATCAAGGGTTGTTGGGGGAAGAGGAAGTACAGGGAAACTGATGTATCCGTGGGGATGGCATGGGAAGGCACAATGCAGATAAGCGGCACATTTTACTGTGGGTCATTACTGAAAGGGGTTTTCAAAGCCTCCAAGAGATGCAGTGCTCCTCGCTGGGCTCTTTTTATTGCCCTGGTATCTGGCTACTCAAAATTAGCAGACAACATATCAGCCTCCATGCTCCACCTCTGTGGAAACTTCTCTCTTTGTCTCACAGATATGATGGAGTACACAGCAGGCAGTGATAATAATAGGGATATTGTTTTCACTAAGGTCTAACCTAGTCAACAATCTGTGCTAGAGACCCTTTAAACATTCAAAGACACATCCACCACCATTCTGCACTTGCTCAGCCTGTTGTTGAACAGCTCCTTACTGCAGTCCAGGTGGACTGCACGGCTACATGAGCCATGGGAGCAAGGGGTAAGCTAGGTCTCCCAGGATCACTATTGGCATTTCAATATCAAAGGTTATTTTGCAATCCAGAAAGAAAGTTTCTGCTTGTAGCTTTGGCAACAAACCTGTGTTCTTACAGATGTGTGTCATGCACCTTTCCTGACTATCCCATGTTGATGTGTGTGAAATGCCCCCTGCGACTGACCAGTGATTGCAACACCATTGAAAAGTATCCCTTTTGGTTTAGGTCTCTTTGGCAAGATAGGGATATGTGTGGCATCTATCACCCCACCATAGTTAGGGAACCTCATCATGGCAAAACCATCTACTGTGTCCTGCATTGCCCAGAGTCACAATTCTTAGCAGAAGTCAGTTAATGGCCCTGCAAATTTAGATCACAACAGCTCCCACAGTGGCTTTACCAGCTCCAAATTGGTTCCCCGCTGATCGATAGCAGTCTTGTGTTGCAAGCTTCCACACAGCAATTGCCACTCACTTCTCCACTTCTTTACTGTCAGAAATTTTAGTATTGCTGTGCCTCAGGGCTGGGGAAAGCTCTGCACAAACTTCCTAGAAAGTGGTTTTTCGCATTCAAAAGTTTTGCAGTTACTGCTCAACATCCCATAACTGCATAATGATGCGATACCACCAGTCAATGCTTGTTTCCTAGGACCAGAAATGGTGCTCCATGAGGTTCATATGCTGCATGACTAACAGCAGCAACCAGGAATTGCTATTTTCCTATGGCTTCAAGTCTTTATGGTTGTCTAATGGTTTTCTGTTGATAGTAGGGGGATGGAGCAAGGCTAGACAGTTGAATCTTGCATTACATCTCTGGCTAACCAGGGCAGGGTGACAGCACCTTTATGCTTGAATGTGCCATCCCCAAGACACACAGTCACTGGACAAACTTTTATTAGTCCATAAAGCATACTTTCAGCATAAATATATTATTCCTTAACTATTAACTGTACATACAGCTTGCGATGAATATGAATCTTGACAAGTTATAAGCTTTCTGTAGATACTTTACATGCTACTCTTTATGGATAAATACCCTGCAAGATGTGTTTGGTGTAGTGAGTTTGTCAGAGCTGGGATGAGGATTGTTTGCATAGAAGAGAAAATCCTTTGCCTAGGAGCCCCTGTGTCATAGGTATCACACAGTGTTATTCACTTCCTTACTTGCACCTTTGCTCCTCTGGGTCTTCTGGACTGACTTACACTTTGTATGGTCATTTTCATGTTCCTCAGGAACATAACTATACACAAGTGCAAGGCACTGGAGAGTCAAGTCCCTGGTTTTCCAGTTATAATGTATTATAGGGAGCTTTTTGATATATATCAGAATTCAGTCTCCTAATAATGAGTAAGTGTTACAATTTTGAAAGTTGGGGTCATCCCTGTATTTCTTTGTGCTAGTTCAATAAAGAGACTTCCTTATGTTGCTACTACCACCTTCTAACACCTGGGCTACATTTTCTGTAAACTGCATATAGGCTGACAAGGATTGTTTTGCCTTCTCTTTTTGTTCCCTGTTGTCTGACTACTCTCGCCTCTTCCTCCTTCTTCCACATACACCACCTCTCCAACCCCATTCCAGGATTCTCCAGTCACTCTCCCTCCAGCTGCTTCTAATATCAATACTAACCGCAGTTCTGGCATATAACACCAGAAATATGACCAGTATCTGAAAACAGAAGTGAGATGTGAGATGGTGGTACAGGACACTTTAGCATCTGTTAGGTTATTGAGTATAGTATTCACAGGGTAACCATATTTTCCCAAAGGGAAACACAGGACACTGCATGGAGCCAGTCCAAGCCCCCCGCCACTCCATCTCTTCCCACTTGAGCCCCCTCCCCAGTCTTCCCTGCCTCCTGCCCGCAGAGTCAGCCCAAGACTCCCTTTCCTCCCCACCACCACCATGGGGCCAATCTGAGCCCGCCGGCTGCTCACCCTCGTGGCTCCCTGAGGCCACCGTCTTTACCCCACCTCCCCTCACAGGGTCACCTGAAGCCCCCCCCTACTACCCACCCACTGGTCCGAGGCTCCCCTTTCCCTTGCATGCACGGGATCAGCCCGAGCTCCCCCTGCTATTCACCCATATGGGGCCAGCCTGAGGCCTCCTCTACCCCCAGCACACAGGACTGTCCCAAGATCGCCTACCACGCATCCAGGCAGGCTGGCCCAGCCCAGCTGCTCTGCCAAGCTCTCCTCCCACACAGGGCTGCTGTTGTCTCCTTTGTTCTTCCCGCTGATGATCAGTCGGCAAGAGCAAATGGGATAAATGCCCAGTTTTGCCAAAAAAAAAGTCAGGATGGCCTGGACAGGAGCCTCCTCACTAAGGCCACATCTACACTAGAGATCTTACAGTGGCACAGCTGTACCAATGTAAGATCTCCTATGTAGCCGTTCCATGCCAATGAGAAAGAGCTCTCCCATCAACGTAATTAAAGCATCCCAGTAACTATGTCAGCTGGAGAGCATCTCCCACCCCCATAGCACTATCCACACCGGCGCTTCTGTCAATGTAATTTATGTCGCTTAGGGGTATGTTTTTTCACACCCAGGAGTGACATAAGCTGTACTGATAAAAGTGCTAGCGTAGACATAGCCTGAGTAAAATACCATTTTTTCTACCCAGAGGATTATATCATCTTTCTTCTAAACTTTCTTTGCTTGAATGAAGGGGCAAGGGTTAAGATTAAATTGGAAACCCAGGGCAATTCAACAATAATCTGCAAATGCAGACAACTTCCATGGCAACTATAGACATCAGAGAGCATTCTCCTATCCTTCAGTTTAACCTCAAGAGAACAAGTCATTCCGTCTTCTCACCTAAACTACTTCTCTCTCATGTGCTTGGAGGTGCATTTCTCTGCAAATCCCGTAGGGGAGAGCAGGCACCCATTAATCCTCCATTCAAGGATTGGCTTTGTCCTTAATTAAATGAGCACATGACCGAGACAGATTCCATTCCTAAGCATCCTTGGGCCCTCCTGATGAGCCCTGAATGATTTGATTGAAGTGCTCACTGTCTCATTATCATTACCAATAACACCGGATACATTTTGTAACTTAGATCAGGGGTTGCAGGAAGGATGTGGCAGTTCCGTTCTTTAAAGTACCATGACCCTGGTAACTTGCATTTTTATCCTGTTTTCAGTCCCAGGCAATAGGTTATGAAGCATTGGGCAATCTCTTCTCTACAGAGGAAGAGGACAGTGTTTAATAAAAACCTGTACTCATTTGTGCAAGTGTTATATTCACAGATACAGAAATGTTAAATAAAGACATAAAATACTCCTTCTATAAGGGTTGCAGTGTAACACAACTTTGTTAAGGTTCTGGATTTTAAGAAATAAACAAGAACCAAAAACAGACTGACTGCTGCTAGACCAGATTCCATGCTTCCCCTCCAGAGCCTCCTGGCCTGCAGGCAGGACCAGGAAAATCCCTGACAATTTAAAGTGATAACTTGCAGTTTTAAGAGTTTTCAATACACCACACATAGGTAATGCAATAATAACCAGACACAGTGAGTAGCAGAAACACAGATAAGAAAATATATCTGGATTTTAGTAAGATCTTTGACATGACGCAATACAAGAAACAAGTATATTGGAGAATCATGTGGATAAGTGAAATGGTAACTTGCTGACAGATGTCATTTGTGTTTTCACATTAGAAGGAAGTATCAAGTAAAATTTGGTACTGGAACAGTTATTGATTATATTCAATAGTGATCTTGATGAGGAAAGTTAACTCAAAGTGAATGGATCTATATACTATATATGAAGAGGAAGATAAGTGAACACTGCAGTTATGTTAAAAATACAGCAGAAACTGGATAATGTGGAATATCGGCCATACCAGAGTGATGCAAAATTGAATATAAGGAAGCACAAGTTAATCCTTTTGGGGAAGAATAACTCAGAACACAGGCATAAACAAATGTTTGTCTAGAAAGCTGCCATGAAGAAAGAGATTTGAAAATAATGGTGTGTAACAGGCTCTTATTTCAGCAGTACCAAACCCTGTCACTCTTTCCCTTTCCTCGGTCAAAGAAACCAACTGATGCTTTCAAATTGTTCTATCCTTCTCGTGTTCAGTTTATTATAATAAAATAACAATTAAACTAAGAAGTAGAAACTCCTAATTGTATTTTCCAGACTCAGCACTCATGATGTTCGTCCTGGCCTTCTAATTTGTACTCATGAGTTTTGCTCCTGACTCTCTCTGCAGTAGCATCAACCTTTTATTTTGGCTGTCAGCAAAGCTTCATACCCAGAACAACCAGCTGATCTGTCTCTCTCCCTATCATCCCTTTTACGCTGGTATCAAGCTGGTTCACTTTCTCCTGAACTAATACTACAAGATGCCTGGTCACCTTCCCAAGCTCAAACCCATCAACTAGCAGGTGGGACTAGGCACATCTGAGGCTGAGCCAATTCCCTTTCAAGGGCCAGCTGACCTTGTTATATGCTGAATAATAAAAGTGACTCAATTCACTATTCAAAACCATGGTAAAAACCAATGGGTCACTCTGATGACAGCATCAGAGATGCTCAAAGGATAACCAAATTGCTACAGGACTTGACAAAGTTATTACAATGAGATTAAAAGCATTAAATGTATCTAGGCTGAAAATTATTCTGGGTGAAGGGGAAATAATACTTTTTAGATAACCATATAAGGGTACATTTAGCTTTGATATTTTAGGGAAAATATTTGGACAGTAAAAACAATCAATATGAAACATTTTGTCTTGTGGGTGACTTAAGTTACATAAATGCAGCATAGACTCTTTTCTGTTTGATGTATGGTATTGAACTAGATAGATGAGGTAGTTGAATGGAACTTCCTGAAATATCATTACCCATTTTTGTTTGTTACCTTCCTTTGATGAAAAAAATCTCATGCAATTAATGTCACCACCATACATGAGTAGGACCAAGGGTCTGATCCAGCTTTCAATGAAGTCAATAGGAATCTTTCTGCTGATTTTGACAGTAGCTAGCTCAAGCCCTTTGATAAGGGTTAGTAAATCTCTGGGAATGTACAGTACTGTAGAGCATTCTTCATTTACAGGAGAAAGGTTTGATTATGGGAAGTTCAACCTCTATTGGTTTCATATTACTCTGTTGAATTCTCTATAAACGTTCAAATAAACATTTAGTTGCAAAGATAATGGTATAAACAATATCTACCTATTTTAGAGGTTCTCCTGTTTTGGCATATAATCTCTGCTTGGACTAGGGCTTCAGTTTTCCAAGATGTTAATTTATTTTTATCTTTTTAAGGTTGATTTGTCTCAAGATTGTTGTTTTTCTTGATGGGTTGGTGTTTTATGAGTAGAAGGGGCTGTTAATGTTAAAAATATATCATTCTTATAGTGGGAAGGCCTTTTCGAAGAGGAAGGTTTACTATGTTTCCTAAAGATAGTAATACTAGGGTATTACAATCTTTAGCAAACCCTGGAAACCTTCCTCTTTGGAAAGGCCTTTCTACCATAAGAATGATAAAATGCAAATTTGCCTAATCTTCTCTGGAAGGTTATTCCATAGCCAGATCCCCTTAATTGAGAATGGCTTGTCCACAGCTCTTACACATTTCACCATGGGCTTTGTGATCTGCATTGTCCCAGGGGACCACAGCTGTCTTGGCAGTTCATAGATCAAAATTCAGTCTGCAATGTATTTGAGGCCTAATCTATTAATTAATCTGAAGATTAGTATCAACACCTACAGATGGCATCAGAAGCCTACCGAGAGCCAATGAAGGGACTTGAGCATAGGTTTAATGTGCTCATGGTGACCTAAAACATGGAAAAGCAGGGAGCCACATTTTGTACCAGCTAGGGCCTGCATTCTTTTCACTTTTAGCTTCAGATACAGTAAATTGCAGTAATCAAACCTAGAGGTGAAAAATGAATGGAGGTTACAAATGCAAGTCCTTTGTTTAGAAGGAAGGGATGAAATTTCCTAGTGAGCGGGAGGGAAAAGAAGACATTTTTAGATGCCAATGCTATGTGGTCATCCAAGCTTAGTAGGGAGACAAAAAGGATTCTGAGACTTCACAATACTGACAATGGAATTGGTACCTCTTTAATGAAAGCTGGAGACTTCTTGAACGGCTCTTCAAAGTGTTTTCTCTTTCTGATCAGTATCATTTCAATCTTACCTGCATTCAGTTTGAGACAGCTTCTCTTCATCCAAGAGAAGATCTCTTGTAGGCAAGTTAACTACATAATGATTTAACCAGTTTAGTGTATTTCAGTACAGGAGTTATACAGCCATTCCATAGTGTGAAATAATCCGATGAATCAACTGTACTCATATCCCTTTCTTTTTTGCTTTTTTTAACTGTTAGTAGGGGAGTCAGTCATCATGTTACTAAACCACAGAGTATTCTGGGGTAAAATGTCCTGTAAATCTGTTTTATAATATTCCAAATCAAGACCTATTGGTGGCTATCTGCTGTGAGTAGATTAAATAGCTGCTTTTTGATGCTTTATGCACCCTTGGTAGAATAGGTACTGTAGCTGGATGCTAACAACTGGGGACAAAGGCGGCAGAATGTTCCAGTAGGTAGGACACTGGAGTTCTGTTTCTAGCACTGTTGTTGACTTGGTGTTGACATTGGGCAGGTCACTTAACTTCCCTGTGCCATAATTTTCCATTTTTATAATCACAGATATTCATGTTTATATAAAGTCCATTGCTATCTGTAGATGAAATGTGCTTACATAAGTGTTAATAAGTGCCTAAGTGCCATATGTGTCCTACTACAGTTGTGTGGATAGGGCATTGTCACAATTCTTGGGGTACTGCTGTGCATCTCCTCTGGCTAGGGCTGCCAACTTTCTAATCACACAGAACTGGACACCAGTGCCCCACCCCTTTCCCTGCTCTGGGGGCATGCCCCTGCCCCACCCTTCCTCCAAGGTCCTGCCCCTGCTCACTCCATCCCCCTTCCCTCTGTCGCTCACTCTCCCCCGCCCTTGCTCACTCACTTATTTTCACCTGTCTAGGGCACAGCATTGGGGTGCGGGATGGGGTGAGGGCTCTGCTGGAGGAGTTGAGAACTGCAGTACCAACCGCTTGACAGCTTACCTTGAGGCTCGCCCAACCTACCTTACCCAGCTAGTGCCAAAGTCTGCTCTCTCCTTGTAGGATGAGAATGACCTTTCGGGCAGGTTCTTTGAAGCCTTCCAGGAGTCTCTCTTTGAAACTGTAGAACTACTGCCTACTCTCCCAAAACTGCCCAGCAACTAACCGGAACATCTTGCTTTTAAATCCTTGTTCCAGCCCTGACATGATTGATAGAGTTGGAGGGATGGGGCCAGCCTCATCCACAGCAGCTCTTTAATTCCTTTGGCACTGGTGCAGGTTTATACACCCTGTCACAGGCACCATACTGGAAGTTTGGAGACATGAGTTCTATTACTGGCCCTGGTACTGCTCTGCTGTGTGACCATGGGCAAGTCATTTCATCATCTCTATTTCTTCTCCCACCATTTGTTTATTTAGAATGCAAATTCTTCAGGGTGAGGCTCTCTCTCGCTATTTGTACAGTGCCTAGTAGCATGGCTCTCCAGTCTTAGTTGAGGGCGTATAAGTACCACTGTATTGCAAATAATAATTGAAAAGAAAGCTGCTATGTGTGTAACAGGGCACACATGGGGACACACCCCTTTCACTAATTCTATTATTCAAACATTTTTTGGTAATATCTTAGTAACCAAAAGCAGGAATAGAATATTGGAATTGGGAGGATTAGTGGCAGTGCTAGTTTGCCATGGCATTGTGAATAAGGAGGGGGCAATTAACTAGAAAAGGAGATCACGTAGACAGCAAACACCACTCTGCAGATGCCATTGATGGAGCTGTATCCTGGTGAGGTACAGCTAAAAAGTATGCCAGTATGGACAAGGCTGAAGTACTTTACAAATATTAACGAATTAGGTCTTCCTTTTGTGTGAGGCATCTTTGGTACAAGACCAGTCATTTCCTATGTGTTTGCCCAACACTTGATATGATGGGGCCCCAGTCACACTCAAGACCCTGAATGCTGCTGCAGTATAAATATTAAATAATAATGCTATCCATTACATAGCTAGACTAAGGGCCTGATTTCCAGAAGTGCTCAGCACTAAAATTCCCACTGGAATCAATAGAAGATCCAGGTGCTCAGTGCATGTAAGTAACTTGCCTGAAATCATTCAGCAAGTTAGTGGGAATATAGTAAAAGAGAAAGCCTGACTCTCAGATCACAGCTCTAACTTCTAGGCCACACTGGATTTGGGTTTAATGACATGTCCAGCTGACAAACAATTTTTGATTTATTATCTGGGGTGCATTCATGATCCCTGGTTTAGATTGCTTAACATTTCTCATTATAAAATTTCTTTTAATTGAGAAAGCACTCCATAAGTTGCAACAGGACTGATACTGTAAGGTGAATAGCCCTGAGGTCAGGAAGGTGAATTCTGATGACTCAGTGAAAATCCATTCAGCTTTGGCTAAATTATAGGGTGTCAAAAACTGCCATTTCCTCTCTGTGGTTTGTTTACCACAATTTGTTCTGGGCTTGCTGCCAAAAACCATGAGCATTCCATTAGTGCTGTGCATGAACCATACTGGTGTCTCCCTTCAATATGCCACACAGACCTAAATCTCCAGATGGGACACAGACTAAATGGTGGTGGCATATTTTTCCCCTATCAAAGCACTCTTTGGCACAGAGCTAGGAACTAGGATCTCTATACTTCTTCTTGGCTAGTGTTCATAATTCTGACCCCTTCATAATCCGTATTATTGAGCAAGGCCTCATCCCCCACTGAGAAGTTAATAAAATGGGAATATCTCTAATATCTAATCAGACCCAAAACTCAGTCTCTTAGCCTAACTATCCCTGAAAAAGATTCTGCAAAGACCTTGGTCTTGACTATGCTGTATGTAAAATATTGCAGTTCCTGCCTATGCTATTCACTGTTTCAATATGTTGTGTATCTTCCTCTAATGAATGGACACAGAGAATAACTTCTTCTGCTGCTGCTACCGAATTACTGCCCTTACTTTTTTAGCTCACTTCATAGAGGTGCATGCTGCCGTTCTGGATAGGAAGAATTCAAACCCTGCTGATGATGCATGACTTAGGGGAGGAGGGTTGTTAGTTACATAGAGTAGAATTTGATTTTGCCTTTTTTTAAAAAAAAAACCCAACAACCTAGGAATTTACATTTTAAAAGTGATGTTGAAAGATTATTATTAAAGTTACAAAGTCAATTATTCAAAAGTTAAGAAATACCAGAACTTAAATTGTGCAAAGTTAACCCAGCCCCATTGTGTATATGTATTATGATGCATTCTTTAATTGCATAATCACATGGGACCCCTGCCTCTTTCATTGCATACCCTGGAAGGTGCTGAGGGACTACTTCATGGCTGTGTCATGAATGAGGTTACTATCTGTAGGACTTGTGCCTCAGTCACTGTAGAACTTGGAAGTTGTGTCAAAAATAAGGCAAGCTGCAACTAGAAGAGAAAGGATGGTCTTGTAGTTGAACAGTTGAATGTCCACTAGGAGAACTTGGTTCTGTCTCTGCCTTGGTTATGTACTTCCACTGTGATTAATTGTGTTTAATTCACTTGAACCAATCTTTTTGCAAGTGGCTTCTAATTATGTGATCTTAATTTGCCAGATGCCCAGCCTTTTCAGCTGATTAAATGCCCAAGTGAAGCCTAATGTCTGACCACAGAAGCCATTTGTTGCCATTGTGCATAGTACCATCAATATTTTTTCAATTATATGAAAAGATGAAAGATGCTGTGATATGCAAAATTATAAGAACACTTCTTTTTTGCCTGAAGCATTGGAAAATTCAGCACTGTTGTCTTCTCATACTTTCCATTGATATCCCTTTGGGGCAGGACATAGATTAGTAACTATTTCAGAGCAGGTTCAGATGGTTAATAGTGGTTTGGGGGTGGTTTGTGTGGAAAATAATTGATCGGAGTGGACATATGTAGTATCAATATTTGTTTTTCTGTTGCTAGGACTCGTTGACATTTTTTCCTTTTACTATAAATCCTGATAATTGAATTGATCATCTGCTCCTTCTGCTGCCTAACCTGCAGCCCTGAGGCTTGCAGCAAATATAGAAATAAAATGTCATCATAGGTTTGCCATTAATAACTGTCTACAAACAGATCAGGTGAGTGATTGACAATGCCACTGAAAAGATATTGTTTCTTTCCAAGCTTTAAATCTGCCATGAAACTCAAATTTAGCTAGGACAGAAATAAGAGGCTAACAGTATGTCACAGTTTAGAACTTTCTGAAATACCTGAATAGTCTGTACATTCAAATGGATTCCATTGCACTATGTGCATTCACCAGAATGATGCAGTTTTTCTTCTCTGCAGCAGCATCACCACAACACTGCTCTTCCCTGTAACCATGGCAAGGTCATACTCATTGAGAAACATGACTCTGGATAGGTAGAATTTTTCCTAGGAAGGTTTTTCATTCAGAGGGAGAGATGGTGACCTCATCAGGCATGAGTAATTCTGCAGGGATGGGAATGGCAAATAAAATAAAAACCCTATACAATGAAACTAAGAGCATGGGTGGCTAATGGAAAGCGAGGCAGGAATAACAATATCTTATCTTACTGTTGCTGCTGCTTTCCTTCCCTTTGCAACTCTTGCAGCAGCTGTAAAAGGAATACCCCATCCAAGGATTACTGCTGCTCTACTTCCCAGGGAAGTTCCTGTTAAAGCAGCAGTTGGAAAAGCAGATATAGCATGTGACTATTATTGCTGCTTCCCGCTGCAGCCCCATCTCCCATAGGTGTCTCAGTTTGTGGTGGCTGTGCTGTAATGTTATAAACTGCTACCGTAAAAATTTGCTACTTGTACTGACAACTATGGAAGTTCTTTTTTGCTGCTCAGTCACAACTTGCTGCCTCTCATCTTTGTCCTCCTCTGATCCAGGAGTAGCTAATTATGACATTTGGGAATACACCAGTCACAATTTGCTAGCTTTCACCTTTCCTTATCTTCTGATCCAGGTGGTGGCAAGCTATATGATTGAGGACACTCCTGTCACAACTTGCTAGCACTCTAGAATCTCTGTTTTAAATTTAGACAAAAATAACTAAAGGTATTTTTGTAATTTGTAAAAGCATCCTATAGAGTTCAAACCCTGAGTGAAGGTATTTGTGTTCTCTTTATTAGTCTCTTTCTATTGTAGGCTAGAAACTGTACGGCCTATATAAAACCACCATTAAATGTATTAAACAAACATTTAATGTACACAAAACACTGAAACTTGTGTAAAGCAGTGTAGAGACTATTTGAAATACATTTTAAACACAAACTATTAGGTAGAAAATCTGCCATTGTTCCTTATAAAAACATACCCCACCAGCCAATTATCACTGTTACAAATATTGATCAAGTTTTCAAAACAAAACTTGCACTTCACTACTTTGGCACAAACATATGAGCATATTGCCCTGATCTTAATTCAGAGACATTTTCTCAGGCCTTTTCCTCACTGCTAAAACCCAATTGCCTTGTCTCACTGTATTTTTATCTCAGAATAGCTCCCACAGCTAAGGCTTTGTCTACCTATCCTATGCACCTTTGAGCGACAGGGCTGTGTCAGTACAGCTATGCTGCTAAAAGGCACGCAGTGTAGCTGTTGTTTGTTGGCAGGAGAGAGCTCTTCCACCCACAAAAAACGTACACCCCCAATGAGCGGTGTTAGTTGTGTTGGCAGGAGAGCGCTCCTGCCAACAAAGTGCTGTTCACACTGGCACTTTTTGTCAGTCAGCAAAACTTATGTTGTTTGTGGGGATATTTTGTCGTTCAGTTTCCAGCATAGACAGTGAGAAAAAGGGCTAGAGCCACAAAGGGACTTAGGCATCACAATGCTCAATATCATACTGTTTAGCTTCTAGGCACCAAGAAACTCACAAGATATCACTGTAATTCACAAATCCGGAGTTAAGTGCCTAAACTCCTTACAAATGAATGTGGGGTGGGGAAGCACCATGGCGTGGGATCCACAGAAACCAGCATGGTAGGAATGGATCTTCATAAAACAACCAAGGGGAGATGCAGAGTTTAGGGCATGTAACTCTGGCCATCCCCAAATAGGAGTCCCTTTCCTGGAGCCAGGTTGCTTAGGTGCCTAAGCTGTTTTTTTGAGAGAATGAGACAGGCACATTCCTAACTCTACACAAAACAGCCAGAGGAGGAAGTGGTATCTACCTTGTAACTTCTAGCATAGGGGTTAAAGAGTCACTTGGGATGTAAGAGACCCCCCCCCCATTAAAATCCTTTCTCCTTGTTGTCTGTGGGGGAATTGAACCTTGGTTTTCCAAATCCCACATCACTGTTCTAACCACTGGGCTAGAAGCTACAAAGCATAGAGTAACAGAGTTCCTTCTCCAGCCACATTTTGAATAGGACCCAATCCAGTAGACAGCTTCTGCACAGACCTCCCGGATTGGGCCCTACATGCAAGATCAGCATTGCCTCCCTCGGAGTCTGCCCTGGTTTGTGAATTGCTCTAGAGCTTAGGTGGGATATAGGCATCCAGATGCCTGGAATTAAAGAGCAGTGTGAATGCTCAGAGGAGGAAATTCAGGTATTGAAGAAAATTTTACCCTGAAAATATAGACACTGAGTGAGTTTAGGTGTGTAAAGAGTTTGGCAAGAGTTCTGAGAATTGCACTGGAGCCTAAAATTGGGACTAACGCACCTAAACCTTTGAAAATCTAGTTCTACTGTCTTTATTAAAAAGAACAAAGAGGATCCAGGAATTATAAACCACTCAGCCCAACTTCGATACCTGGAACGATACTAGAACAAATGATTAAACAATCCATATGTAAGCACCTAGAGTATAACTGCAGTATAAGGAATAGACAGCATGGATTTGTCAAGAAAAAATCATGCCAAACCAACCTATTTTCCATATTTGGCAGGGTTATCTGCCTAGTGAATAGGGGAGAAGCAGTAGATATAATATATCTTGATTTTAGTAAGGCTTTTTACTGGGGCTGTCAAGCGATTAAAAAATTAATCACGATTAATTGTGCGATAAAAAAATTAATTGTGATTAATCCCATAATTAATCACACTGTTAAACAATAATAGAATACAACTTATTTAAACATTTGTGGATATTTTATACATTTTCAAATATACTGATTTCAATTACAATACAGAATACAAAGTGTACAGTGATCACTTTATATTTATTTTTTATTATAAGTATTTGTGCTGTAAAAACCAAAATAAATAGTATTTTTCAATTTATCTCACACAAATACTGTAGTGCGATCTATTATGAAAGTTGAATTTACAAATGTAGAATTATGTACAAAAAATAACTGCATTCAAAGATAAAACGATGTAAAACTTTAGAACCTACAAGTCCACTCAGTCCTGCTTCTTCTTCAGCCAAACAAGTTTGTTTACACTTGAAAGAGATAATGCTGCCTGCTTCTTGTTCACAATGTCACCTGAAAGCAAGAACAGGTGTTCTCATGGCACTGTTGTAGCCGGCTTCACAAGATATTTACGTCCCTTCATGTGTCCCTTCATGCTTCAACCACCATTCCAGAGGACGTGTGTCCATGCTGATGATGCATGTTCATTTTCATCATCTGAGTCAGATGCCACTAAAAGAAGGTTGATTTTCTTTTTTGGTGGTTTGGGTTCTATAGTTTCTGGATCAGAGTGTTGCTCTTTTAAGACTTCTGAAAGCATGCTCCACACCTCATCCCTCTCAGATTTTGGAAGGCACTTCAGATTCTTAAACCTTGGGTTGAGTGCTGTATCTATCATTAGAAATCTAATATTGGAACCTTCTTTGTGTTTTGTTAAATCTGCAGTGAAAGAGTTCTTAAATCAAAAAATGTATGCTGGGATGTCATCCTAGACTACCATAACACAAAATATATGGCAGAATGCGGGTAAAACCATGGAGCAGGGGACATAAAATTCTCCTCCAAGGAGTTCAGTCGCAAATTTAATTAACACATTTTTTAAAACAGTTGTCATCATGGAAGCATGTCCTCTGGAATGGTGGTCGAAATATGAAGGGGCATATGAATGTTTAGCATATCTGGCATATAAATATCTTGCAATGCTGGTTACAAAAGTGCCATGCGAACACCTTTTTTCATTTTAATTTAAATAGGAAGTGGGCAGCATTATCTACCATAAATATAAACGAACTTGTTTGTCTTGGCAATTGGATGAATAAGAAGCAGGACTAAGTGGACTAGTAGGCTCTAAAATTTAACATTGCACTCAGAAACAAAATAGTTATGTAACCAAAAAATAATCTACATTTGTAAGTTGCACTTGCAGGTAAAGAGATCACAGGACAGCACTTGTCTCAGGTGAATTGAAATATAGAATTTCTTTTATCACTTTTACAGTGCAAAGGTGTCTGAAAAAAAGAACAAACATTTAGAATTAAAAACTCATGTTGCCAGACAAATATGAAGTGTTATACAAGAAACAATGTGAGATGTGACTGTGGAAGGTCTTGGAAACTACTGATGTTTTCAATGAGTATCTGGTGTTAAAAATATCAGTTAAATAGCACAATGACATTCAATCCATCTCCGCAAAAGTATATGATTAAGTGCTAAGAGTAATCAAAATAGCGTATTAAAATAAATAATTTAAAGAAACACTAACCTACATTTACAGTGGATTTCAAGAAAAAGGCAGTTCAATTCAGGCATGGAGAATAATGAAGACACATTTGTGAAGTGCTCTGAGGCTTTATGCAGACATATAAAGGGATAAGGGATTCCTTTAAAGACCACGAACAATTGTCAGAGGGGGTGTATGTCAAGTATTTGATTAAATCAAGTCTCTTTTAGCAGCGCAGTGTCTCAGCCCACAAGGGGAAGCGCTGCTGTGTCTAGGCACTGGGAGGCACCACGCCTCTAAGCGCACAGCCCCGGGAAGCGGCAGCTGAGCGGCACCGTCCTGCCTGGGGGGAAAAAAGCCCCGCTGCCCCCCACACTCTATTTTTGCAGCCCCTGGGCATAGGTCGCCCTGCCCTGGCTGGGAAACTCCCCCTGGGACGCTCCCTAGTTCAGGGGCTCCCCTCGGACCCATCTGGCAGCGCCCCTGCCCCTTTCTCACCCTCGGCTCCTTACCCAGACCCTGACTGTGTCCCCCCGCCCCCCTCCGTCTGCCTGTCCCTCCCGTGCAGCCAGTGTATCCCCGCACCGACCCTGCCCACCCCCCGCCGATTCACCCCTCTGCCCCTGTAATCAGCAGGGAACCGTCTGCAATCCCTAGGGAGGGCAGAGGCTTCAGCTGATGTTCCTGAGCATGCCCAGTTCCACCAAAGCAGCAAATTCTGGAGCCGGACTCTTTCCCATGCAGTAGTAGTTCCTCCCACCCCCTCCCGGCTCGCGCTGTCTGGCGGAGGGAGACGGCGCGTGGTGTCGGTCTCCATGGCAGTGGGCTGTGTGGGCGGAGTGGTCGGGGCTGCAGCGCGGCGGTGAGAGAGCGGCTCCCCCCGCCCCCTCCCCTCCGTGTGTTTGTGTCAGGCTGATCGCGGCGGCGGCGGGGCTGCCCGGGGCGCCCGGCTCGGAGCGGGCCAGCCGCAGCGACAGCAGCCAGCCGCAGCGACAGCCCCGCTCCCCTGGGCTCGGCCGGGCTCTCGGCATGGGCGGCCCGTAGAGGGGCGGCTGGTGCGGTGCCTGTGCGGCGGCGGCGGCCGCCATGGCGGTGGTGGAGACGCGGCCGGAGCTGGTGGGGAAGCGGTTCCTGTGTGTCGGGGTCGGCGAAGAGGGGCCGCCGGAGCGCGGGGAGAGCGGGCGCTGGCGAGCCGGGGTCATCCGCGCCGTGTCCCACCGGGATTCACACAGCCCCGAGCTGGCGGTAAGAGACCGGCCCCAGACCCTGCCCCCTGGGTGCCCCCCTCTGCGCGACCGGGGGGCCCGGTCACCCCCGCGGGGCCCTGCTCAGCAGAGGCTTTGCGGGAGGAGGGTGCCGGCGTCGCCCGTTCTCTCTGTAGGGCAGTGCTCGGTCAGACCCTGAGGGCTGGGCAGCGGGATGTTCTCGTTCCCCCTGGCTGGGGCCCTGCTCGGGTGAGGGGCAGCAGGAGTGGGAGTGGTCAGAGGACACCCCTCTGCTTGCAGACAGGAGGGTATGACACAGCCTGTCTTTTCCTTTCGCTAGGCACCCAAGGTGGGGTACGGAGTGCAGTGGTAACCACAGCCCCCCTGTGCTCGCTGCAGCATGGAAGTGCATGGCAGCCTCTTCTCCCTGCTGCACACACCGTGGTGTGGTGGAGAATCAATCGGGTTGACCTGGATCACGAATCATAGAGACTATCCTGATTGCGGTAGCAAGAGGATGCCGTGATATGGGGATTGAAATTGGGGTAAAAGTTTTTTTAGCTTCCCCAAAGAGATCGGCATCCTTGATATGAATGGGGAGGCTTGTGTTGTGTATGTGTTCAGCATATGTGAAGACGACAGAGGCGATGGCATTGATTAGACTTACTCTCTTTGCATGGAAGATATGGCTGCTATTCTGATCATTTTAGTTCTTCAAATTTATATTTTACTGGGAAATGGTAGAAAGCTGGCTTCTCCACTGGGTGAAAATAACCAGCCCTTTCATCTGACAGGTCTAAGAAACAATTATTTTTTATTCAGCTTGAATATTCATAGTACAGTGGCCTGTAAAAGCTGTTTTTATTTAATGTTAAGTGACAGGTTTAAAAATACTTGTGTGATCAACATAATTTTTAGTTATTTTTTGTTAATTGTTTCCTTTCCTTGTATGTGGTGGTGTGTTTCCTAGAGGGTGTAGGAATGTGCGTGAAGGGAGAGAACAAGCAAGGGTATATTGTGTTATGTTGAGACACATTCTTGCTAGGGGAAAAAACACAAGCAGGATTTCCTTGGGTTAGTGTTATGAATACATAATATGTAAAATGGAGTTTGTGTGCGGTAGGGAACTCGTCTTTTTATTTGTAAATTCCAGAATCTAGTAATATATGGGCTGGTACTGTTGCAATTCTGCTGTTGCATTTCTGTGTTATGTTGAGCATCTAAATGTGCACTTGGTTAAACATCAGGACTACATAAATTCTTTCTGTACATATAGAAAATCGCTGAACTGCATTGTGTGCTTCTCTAGTGCTGTTGATATAGTACAGCAATCCAAGATTTAAAAATTGTCCTAAGTGTAATTCCTTCTTTTATATGAAAAATCAGGTAAACCAAAATATCTGTTGTTTTAGAAGTTACTGATTGCTTCATATGGTGGGAGGAAAAGTGTGGTCTGCTAAAGTAATCTGTGCTTGCCTTTGTTCATCCCAGGTTTTAGCTTTATTTGTATAAGTAGAAGCATTTACACTAAAACACTGTTGTCATTACCATAGTTTCTAGATTTTTCTGATTTAGATACTTTAATTCACAATTGTATGTCATTTGTCCCTTCTTCATTTTTGTGAAATGTCTTAAATTTTCAAACTTCGTGTTATTGTCCTAGTCTTTCTGATATCGGTTGGTTTTGTATGACACCATGGAGTTCTGTAGATGTATGTTATATAAGGAATGTGTGTTAAAACACATTTACAAGGTAGTTTTGTAGAATACATATGTAATTATGGAAATATAAATGTACTAGGCAGCACAACGAAAAATGTACCATCTACTACTAGCCGGAATTGTATACCAGTTAGTAAACTCTAGGAACAAAACTGTGGTAAATAGGGGAAAGTGCTGTCCATAGATCATTTTTCTTAAAGGGGATTTATCTTTCTCCCCAAAACATGCTAGGTAATATCTGTTGTAAATATTTACATGGTCTCATTATTGCACATTACTAAGTCTTCATCTTTTAATGTATTTATCCTCACATCCCATTTTACAGACAGGAAACTGAGGCACAGAATAAGGTGACTTGTGTAAAGTGTCACAGGAAGCCTGTGGCAGAGTTGGGAACTAAACTCATCTCTCTCAGGTCCCAGACTGGCACATCACTGGACTCTCCTTCCTCTCTCTAGGTGCTTTACAGAATGTACAAAATTCATTATACCTGTTTTTACAATTTAGGGATAAGGTACAGGTGAACACATAGAACCAAGGGGGGAGTGAGGGGAGAAGAGGAAGAGAGAACAAAGGTTACAGTAAAAAGATTATAGAGTTGTTTATGTGGGTTAGGCACACACCTTGATTCATTTTTTTCTTTACACTTGTAATTAATATGTCTCATAGTATGTCTTCACTGCTGAGCTATGCAGTCATAGTTCCCTCTTGTAGAGGTAACCTATGCTGACCAAAGGAGGGTTTTCTGTCAGTGTAGAAAAACCATCTCTCTGAAGGATATTACTACAGAAGCCTTTTTCTGTTGTCAGAGCTATGTCTAATTGGAGGTTTGGTTAGCATAGCTATGTTGATCAGAGGGCTCGTTTCACTCCCCTAACCAATGTAGCTATGCCAAACATATGTCTTAAATGTAGGCCAATCCTCTGACTAGCTGATATTTGAAATACATGAAACCCCTCTTCCAGTGGGCATTTCTGTGTCTTCCCTGGCTCCACTACCATTTGGCTGCATTCTAATCCTTCTACAGCCTCCATTTTAGGTGGTCCTCCCTGTGAATAGCTCCAGATCCTGCTGCTACTCATTAGAGTGAAATTGAAAAGCTTTTTGGTAATTTCATCACTGCGTACAGTGTTCTGAATAGTAGCAGTTAGATTGATGAGTTTTGTCAATTTTGGACTGGCCTACCCTCTGTAAGCTATGAAGTACTAGAGCTCTCCAGGGGCTCAAGAAGGCAGCACTGCATCAAGTCATATTTGTAAGACCCTTTGCAATTATGTGGGACAAAGAAAATTCTTGAAATGAAAACTTCATACACTGCTATCTGTAACATATTTGCCACTGGACAGGTGGACAAATGAACTTTCAAGGCCTGATATGCTTCATGAAATGGAAATGATTACTTTGTTTATAGCTAAATTCCAAAATGTTCGTGTGTAGCTGAAATTTCTGTATTTATTGATAAGAAATCAAATCTGTGTTAAATAGCTATTTAAAAAGAGATTAAATGTAGCTTCAAAATTCCCAGTGTTGATTAATGTCAAGGCTCCTCAACTTTTATGTGAGATTTAAAATAGGATAAGGGCCAGCCTACTTTCTATGAGTCTACAAAGGTGCAACTAGAATTTTCCAAAAGAGGGGGCTCAGCAAATGTATGTCCTTGCTGAGCCCTCTACTCTCACTCTGGAATGGCCATGGAAGGAGATTGTACTCTGCAGCTCTGAGAAGCAGGGAGACAGGTCTCAAGGACCAGAACACCAGAAAGAGGAGCTGCTGCTCCAGGCTGTGCTGGTTGCTGACCATTTCAGTCACTGGTTCTTCTCCATTTCCAAGGACTAGGTGGTTTCTCTGACTTGGGACCAGTCCTTGAATGGGGAAGAAGCTGTGAATAAACATGTCAGCGACCACCAGGGCCTGGAGCAGGGTGGACAGCTCCCACCTGGGGCTCTGTCCAGGGCTGCCATTTTAGATTTCTGTGCATGTATAGGCGGAAGCACTTGTAGCAGGGGTGAAAGGTTTGCTTAAGCTCTTGGCTTTTGGATTTCATGGAAGGTTAAAATGTAAATATCAGTCTATTTGGGGTGCATTTGTTGTTTTTATTATACTACTCAGCAGTGCTCCCTTCCATATACTCCCAAATCACCTGGCAATGCCTCAGCTTTAAATTACTTGGCAGCACCCCCATCCCTCAGTCAAACTCTGCTTTATATTTTAGCAGGCTAGGGTGACCAGATGTCCTGATTTTATAGGGGCAGTCCTGATTTTTGGGTCTTTTTCTTGTATAGGCTCCTATTACCCCCCCCCCCACCCTCTGTCCCGATTTTTCACGCTTGCTGTCTGGTTACCCTACTGAGAGCTCTCCTGTGGCCCCATACTTCTGGGGATGTGGAGTGACCCAATCCGTCATCACTACTTGATGTGCTAGCCCTTGGGTGGTAGATGGGTGGAGAAGGCACCCACCTGTAGAGAGAGGGAGGGGGGCCATGTGGAGGGCATTCCTTGGGGGGTTCCCTGTTCTGTGACCCATCCCCTCCAGGTGCCTTCTTCCCTGCTTATCTGGGTTGGTGCTCCTGGATTCAGGCATGTGAAATTTAGTGAGGGGCAGCCTCCTCCCACCCAGACTGTGATGACTAACATGTGGGGGGACAATCATGGCGCTACTGTGAAGGTGTGGCTCTGTAAAGAAACTCTGGGGTCCAGTTGGAACCCATCCTCTGTGCTCAGGTTGGATTTCTGGGATTGCTGGGGCAACTGCTCTCCCTGCTCTTCCTCAGAGGTCCACCAACCTCCTGCTCTTGGCCCTGGCTCCCTGCTTCCCAGAATCCTGGAGAGACCAAACACCCACTTTGTCTGAGGCCCAAGTGGGTGTTATCTCTCCCCCGCCCCTCGCTGAGTGTGATAATTCACACCTCTTACCAGCTATATTGAAATCTTAAAAAAAAAATACTAACTTGTATAGAACAGAATGAATGCACTGTGTGAAATGGAATATTTTAAAGTCAGGGTAAAAGTAAAAAGTATGCATTGTCTTGTCTCCATTATTTTATGGAATTTTTCCCTTCTTCCATTTTCCATACTGACTGGAATGTTTACTGTACCACTGGCAGGGAGGATGGCCAAACCATCTGGCAGTGGTTGCTATACTTTTGGCATCAGTTACTTGGAAAATGAGCATGTTGTCTCTGCAGTGCACACCTCTTCTTCTTGCCCAAGATTTGGAGCCCCTGGCTAAACACTCTGTATAATCTAGCATACATACACTCCTAATGTAAAAGTACTCTTCTAACCTCAACAGTTAATTTTAGCATGTGTTTTTTTAGGATCTGCTGAACTTCTTTAAGCAGTGGTTCTCAAACTTTTTTGTGGTGTGAATCACAGATCATTAGGGTCATAGATCACCTCACCTTCCATTTGTGAATTTGGAGTAGTCCTGTGGTAACAGCAGCATTTCCTTACATGGGGAAAAAAGGAAAACATTTACTTTGTTTTAATGTTCTGCTCCTGGCACTTTTGTGAGAGAGGCTCTTTTGTGACCTGTTTTTCTGATCATAGTTTCTACTAGTAGAGATAGCTAGGAAGGCTCTGCCTCATTTCCAGGTGCTTTTAATGGCTTCCTGACTGTGGTTTGTAGAGATGATTCTGGAAACTTGCAGAAGCAGCCAGTAGCAAGGAAGTGGAGTCAAAACCGTATGATCTATCAGCTCTTTGCTGACAAGTAGCAGTTGATTTTTAGGGCACAGTTGAATCAATATTAGCAGGATTGAACAAAAAATGATGTCTGTGAGAGTAAATACACATTTTCCCAAGTTGTGTTACTGTAAAAAGTACATATTTGAAGGCACACTGCCAATTTGACATCCAGTCAAATTAAACCCCCCCCCACAAAACTTAAAGTTAAAAGTAATTCTTCCGTTACAGAGACATTTGCCCTTCAGTTCTGCCAGTTTGAGTCTTTGCAGTCTCATTTTCCTATTTAAAAAATATTTTTTTCTACATAATAGAAACTAGGAAATAGATATTTAATGTTGAGGGTGCCTCTTTAAAAAGACCATGCAAGAGAATCTTTTTTATTACAAATTTATAATGAATGTACAGTGAATTCTGCTGTTTTTTTCTGATTCCTAAAGCTGTGCATTTAGTACACCAACATACTTTGATATCATTTCTGTATGACAATGTCTTGGACAACAGTGAAATCCAGTAACTTGGGTCTCCTGGGAACAGTGTTTTAAGATAAACAGATGTGTTAACTTTCTGTATATATCACTAAGGCAACAAATAAGCCAGCAAGTTAAAGAAAAAAACATTTTATTTCTTAGTGGGGAGAGCATGGAGAGTATCTTCAAAGATTTGTAAAAGTACTACTTAAGCATGTAGAGGTTTTTTCTGTGACTGTGTGTGGTATTTACAGAATAATTAACAAAACATTGTTAGGGAAAATGTACAGTAACAATTCTGATGGAACTTCTCACGTTTTTTTTTCCTCTCATGTCCAGTGGTATGTGGGAAAAAAAACACCTGTTGAAAGTAATATTTTTATCAGTTTCTTGAGAAGAGTGTTGGTGGGTTTTGCATGTCTTTATCCTCTCCAGTGTATCTAATAACACAAATGTACAGAATTTTATAGTATAAAATGTAAACCTGATTTAGGACACTGAACACTAGAAATTTTAAAAATAAAGACATCTTGTAGAAATGCTCCTTGTACTGAAAGTTTTTTTTTGCTAAAGATGTGGCTAAGCATGTCTACATGATACTCAAAGCTGTATTTCCACAGACCTAGTCTACACTTAAAACTTATGTCAATGTCACTCTTTTTTAGGGGTGTGAAAAATCGACACCTCTGAGTGACATAGCTATGTCAGTCCAATCCCCAGTGTAGATACAGGTAGGTTTATGGAAAAAAGCTTCCATCAACGTAGCTACTGTTGTTTGGGAAAGTTGTAAGGAAAAAAAAAAAGGAAAGGAAAAAACCCTTTCATTAGTGTAGGCTGCATCTATATTACTGGGTTATACTGGCATGGCTACAGCTGTCAGGCCATGCCCATATAGGTTCAGTAGTACATGCATACCCCCAGACTTTTCTGTTAGTTATGCACTCTCCTCTCTTTTGCTCACTTTTCCTGTTGGGCAATAACGTTGCTGTACTTTAAAGGTCAAAAGCATATTTCTGTGAATGTGAAGGTTTTTGCCATGTGTCAGTGTTAGGGTGGCATTTCACTTTTGATTTTAGGTCGGGTTCTTACATTTGAGTGTTTTACTAAACATACTAATAAAATAAGTTGAGATCTGGAGTATTTGAGGAAATTTTTTTTAAAGCAAATTTTACATAATATAAATCAGAATCTGATTTTGTGTTTCCTTGTTTAAGTTTTATTTCTAAAAATTAACAGCTGTTGAGATGTGAGGGGATTTAGACTGTCAATATACTGGAAGTGTCAATTGCAGGAAAAGCTTCAAATAAAAGCTATTAATGTTGTACAGAGCAGACGATGAATCCGTTTTAAAGCCAGTTGTGGATGGTAAAACAAATGTAAAACAATATCAGATAGCTTGATGGTTGCTCACATAATTGGGTAAGGTTGTGGTTAAAAAAGTCTGTGTTTTTCAGGACTTTGTTACCTCAGTTCTCTTTAATAGTGGTCTGATTGTTGCTGTGTTGCATAGCAATGTGATATGTCCTAAATGATGATGGATATCTGTTAGTAAGACTTGAAAAATGTACTAGACACCTGTTAGGCAGAGGATACTACAAACAATGGAAGCTTCTCTCCTTGCTTTGCCATGAGACGCCTAGTATGTGTCTCAAATCAGCTCTTGGGAAGAGGTTCTAAACTTATCTTTAGGGTGCTTGTCTCTGGATCTGGTGGAGGGATGTGAGGAAAGATGCATTTTTTGTATTAACCTCAGCTGGTTAGTGTCTGAAGTATAAAAGAATGTAGGGATGAATACAGTTCTTCCTGCTCTTGTTACCACCCCCAAGCAATTTTCAGACGCTAACCAGGGTTTGGGTAGTTTCCAAGTTCCCTGGCATTCTGTCCCACAAGAATGAGGTTGACAAGATTCTTGTAAATTTCACTGTGCTATGCTCCACTGGATAAAAACAAACATCTATTTTTGGGTGAGTTGGGGAAGATAAGGAAAGATTTCCTTCCCTTGCTCCCCATCTCTAATAGAAGTAGAGGATTGGGTCTGCTGTTCTCACCACAGCTCTTCTCAGAAGCTCATTTTATTTCCTGTTTGTGAAAGAGGTGAATACATTTTTGGAAGGCCACTAGGTAAGCTTAAGCATAACAAAAAATTCAAACATAGGAGCATGTCCTAAAAAAATTGGGGAGTGGATCAAATTGAGAGGCACGAAAAGAGGAAAAGTAGTGGTAGTCCTGTAAGCTCTGCTTCAAAATAGCTGTCACAATGAGATGCTCATCTTTGTAGATTGCGCGTAGGTTCCATATCTGTGCTCTTCAGGCTCTGGTGGATTCCTTGGGTTGGGCTCTCCCTCAGTGGGGATTAGATGCCCTGCTGTGCTGTTTGGGTGTAGTTTCTTCTCGACAATGGGAAAAATGAGTGGTGGTACTTTCCCATGTTCACCTCTTATGGCAACAAAAAGACTATGTCTACACTGCCTTCCGCTGATGACAGCAGTGAAATTGTCAATGTTGACATTAAAATTACCACAGTTTAGGGTTGAGAGTAAACCCCTTAATAGGATGTCTGAAATCTCAGGTAGGCATTAATGAATTGGTTCCATTTGGATTGATTATTGAAGTTGTTAGGTGGCATAGTTTTGAAGCTGTAAGGAATATTGGCTGTTTTAAAAAATGGAAGCTTAAATTCTGAAGCTCATTATTTTAGTTAAGATAGAAAAGGAACAGTTTTCTGAATCACTGCCAGCTGGCCCAGTTCTGCACCTGAATGCAATGTGTGTGGTGGGAGTAGCAACCAGAAGGAAGGGAAGAGTAGGAATTGGCAATAATAGGAGCATTAGTAAAGATTCCTTTTGAAACAACTCTCTTCCAACCTTTCTCCTGTGGTTGAAGGTATTCTGCCCATCTATTGTAGATGGTGCCATTTGCTGGACAAACACTTGTTTGTTACAAGGTCATCTGCTCTTGTTAAGAATTCTCTGTATGCAACACTTACCACATATGTTAGTTCTTTTAAAAACTGTGTGTGTGTATGTGTGTAAGTGTGCTTTACATGTCAGACTCTTTTACAGATATAAGATTTCTAGTAGTCCTTTGAAATCAATCAGTTGCACAGTTAAGCCTTGCTCTGCCTAGACAACTTCTTGTGCTTTTTTTTTTTGGCAGAGTATGCTATAGCTGATAGTATTTAGATACATCCTCAAAGCCCTGTTACGTAGAAGACTCACTTGTTGGAAGGTTATTGATATATACTCTCAACTGAAAATCAGTGTGGTTATAATGCAACACAAGCCAGAGTTACACAACATAAAAATGGTGTTTTTGTTAGTAGTGTGGCCTGGGATAACAAGAAGGAACAAACTTGTGAGTCTATAAATCAGTGTTTTCCAAAGTGTAGGGTTGAGCCCTTGAGGAGATATGGAAAGACTAACTGGTGTAGATGTGTATATATTAAGACTGGCAGTCCTTTTACTAGTACATAGTGAGGTTGAAAAAGGACATATGTCAGTGCTCTTCACTGTATTTGAAGTGGGGGCCACTTTGGCAAAAAAAACCCTTCAATGTGAGAGCCACATCAACTTCTAAAATAACCCATTACATTATTAAGGAGTAGAAAGCAATATTAGAGCCACTTGTGTAACTAAAACACAGTCTACTTGTACAATAAAACAATACTCCTTTTAAAAAAAATAACCAGGAAAATATATGGAATTAAAAAGGCACCTATTCAAGTATACTTTTTAAGAGCAGAATAATTCAAAACTTACTTTAAAAACTGGATGAGCTGAAAGTATGCTTTTGGCTTTCATTGTCCAAAGCATATACACATCTCTTTTTTGGCTGGCTCTAGGAGGGGGCTCAGGGCTGGAGCAGGGACTTGGGGTGCAGAGAGGTATGGGTGGGCTAGTCCTGGGAGGTTGCAGGTTGGGTGGTGGAAAAGAAATGCTGGTTCAGCATAGCTGGGCCTGCTATACTCATGCTACTCCTGCTCTTAACGCAGCAGAGCTGTTCAGAACCTACCCAGTGAAGAGGATGGCACTTACTTTGGGCGGCCCCGGCCCCATGCCGCTCTTGGAAGGGGCCACTGTGCCCCTGTGGCCCTTGGGGGGGGTGGCACGTGGCCCTGCATGCTGCCCCTCTCTGCAGGCGCAGCCCCCGCAACTCCCATTGGCCACAGTTCCCTGTTCCTGGCCAATGGGACCTGTGGGGATGGTGCTTTCAGGCAGGAGCAGAGCACAGAGATTTCTGCTTCCCCCACCTCCCAGGACCACGGGGATGTGCTGGCCGCTTTCGGGAGCGGCCTCGCACCAGAGCAGGTAGGGAGCCTTAGTGGCAACCCTGCTGAACCGCCAGAGATCAACATTGACAGGGAGCCACACTTAGGGTTTTTCACTGCAAGGCCCATGAGCCAGTGGCAGCTCCCATCAACCCTGACGTATATAGTATCATTTTCCTGAAGGAGGGCTCAGCTCCCAAAAGTTTGGGAAACACTGTTAAAGTGACCTAGAAGTTAGCTTCTCTAAGTCCCCTTCTTCTCTGTTCCCCAAAACATACTATTACTTACTGTTAAAGGAATTGTTGGGGATATCAGTAGGAAATGTTTGCTTTGTACTGTTGCATTATTGGAGAAAAGCCTACAATGGTAACAGGAGAAAAGAAGGTACCTTTTGTTGTGGTCAGTTTGCAGCAACCACTGCTTCCTTGTCCTTTTATCTCCGTCTATTCAAAAACCCTCTACACTTGTATTCTGTGTCTCTTCAGTGGTTCTAAGTAGTGGAAGAATGTGTGAACTGTCAGGATGAGAAGTAAGTGCTATTTAAGAGGGAGGTATGATGGCAACAGTAGAGTATAAAACTAGTCTTCGAAGCTCAGTTTGGGAAAGGAAGGAGCTATGCAATGTAAGTATAGCATTAAGAACTGCAGAAGTTTTTGAATTTCACTGTGGTAAATTCAAAGTATTTAACTATATCCCAGGGAGAACAATTGTAAATACAGCGGACCCTCGCTAGAAAGCGCATCTGTATAGCGTGATTTTGTGTATAGTGTGGTCGTGGCCATGGATCCCAAATTTAATTACTTTAATTGGAATCCATGGTAATGCAGTCCCTGCTATAACACAGACCCTGCGTTAATGCGGTACTGTGCATGGACCCCAAATCCTGCATTCTAGCGGGGGTCTGGTGTACTACATTATTTCTTTGACTTTCATTGATATATTTAATTATATTGGGCCCATAATAATTTCCATCTTGGCACAGACAAAGTGGGATATACCACATGTACAGTGGAGAACTATTGAGTTCATTTAGTGTACATGTATGCCCCTTTTTGTCCTTTTGTCATATTTCTTTTCTCTCGATAAAGTTCGGTAGCCAGTATTTTCTACATTGAATGGGTGTTCCAGTATCTGACCTTTGACATAAAAATAATTTTGTAGCCCTCAAGGCTGCGGGGCAGGGAAGGCACCTAAAAATGTCAACTAAGTACTTTCACATCCATATTGCCACTACATAAATAGTCTCTATTGCAGGGGTAGGCAAACTTTTTGGCCTGAGGGCCACATCTGGGTAGGGAAATTGCATGTAGGGCCATGAATGTAGGGCTGGGGCAGAGGGCTGGGGTGCAGTGTGCAGGAAGGGGCTCAGGGCAAGGAGTTGGGGGTGCAGAGTGCAGGAGGGGGCTCAGGGCAGGGAGTTAGGGTGTGGGGTGTGGCAGAGGGCGCAGGACAGAGGGTTGGGGTGCAGCAGGGGGCTCAGGACAGGGGATTGGGGTACAGGAGGGCTTTGAGGTGTGGACTCGGGCCTCGCCACGCCATGCCATGCCATTCCTGGAAGCAGCCAGCACCACGTCTCTGGTGGTAGGGAGGGGGATTGTCAGAGTGCTCCATGTGTTGCCCTCACCTACGAGTACCTCTTCTGAAGCTCCCATTGGCCACAGTTCCCCATTCCTGGCAAATGGGAGCTGTGGGAGATGGTGCCTGCAGGTGAGGGCAGAGCACACAGAGCCCTCTGCGCCACCTCACCCCCACCCTGGGCCGCAGGGACATGGTGCTGGCCGCTTCTGGGAGTAGCTTGGGGCCCATGGCGCATGGGCGTGGCAATCCTGCAGGCCAGATTCAAAGCAATGAAATGAGAAGATAAGATACTTACTAGTATACTAGTATACTTCTCTAGTAAGATAAGATACTTACTAGAGAAGATAAGATACTTACTAGTGCCTGCCTTGTACTACTTCCCTGCTCCACAGAAATAGTCTTACCTGCTACCCAGGTCAGTAACTTTAACTGTCTCAGTAGGGATGCCAGTCTCCAAAACCCTACCAGGTATGTTGGTGCCAACAGGATTTATTTTTTGCTGCTTCAATTTGATTTTTCTGTTACTAATCTGATACCCGTATTTATTTGTCCACTGCTGTTGATAGTGAGAGGCATTTTTGAGTGAGGCTAGTGTTTGATAAACAAAAAGGGAAACTGACTTTATTTGTAGTCATTATGAAATTTAAGAATACTTTTTGTATTGGTGGCATTCCTATGTTCCTGTCATCTCCTTGAGAAATCCTTGTGATATGTGGAAAAATACATGAAATCTAATGTATTTAAAAATCAGAGTCTTGTCTGGGAGTATGACTAAGAAAATTTATTAGTCAAATGTATCTGGTTATTTCATGATGTCACTAAAGGGCAGAGCTAAGATTGTTTAGGTGACTTAACTATGCAATTCCATGCCTGAATGTGAGGTGTGGCTTTTTTTTTTAAGTTTAACTAAATTTTCTGGATTTAAAATGCTTGTTTTTCAGATAACATCCTTGTAATGTATTTTACCCTAGATTACTGATATGTACTGTCAACCTTACCTTCATCTTAATGTAGTTTTTGTTACCCTGGCCACTAAATTGTGCTTCAGAATCTCAACGTTCATTTAAATAAAAATAACGTTTTAGTTTCTTTATTATTTCTGCAAGAAACTCAAAAATGTGACATTGTATAGTGTATATTGCTTTCTCATTTTCAAGAAAGCCTAAAGCAGAAGAATTCTCAACTATTTCATTCATCTTAGTCAGGGCTCTATGGACTTCCTGATTCTATGGCTGCTAATATGATATTTTTTCCAAGACAGCACAGAATTCAGCATTTGGCTGCAGCTTGATACTGTTCTCTGTTTCCTTTCCTGCTAGAATCTGTCAGCAGCTGCCTCTTGCTCTCCAGTTTTAGCCACAAGGGAGAGCTTACTGGATTACAGTGCGTGCTCCCTGTGCTTTGCCATGGAACCAGTATTTAGGTTAGAGAGCCATAGCTGAAGTCCTTGGAGTCATGGAGAGTAGGGAGTGAAAATTCTAGGCTTGTAAGCTAGGCAGCCTAGAGAATAGTATAGCAGCTAAGGTCTGGGAAGCTGTGGAGATGTCTGCATCTCTCTCCTTCCCTGGCACATGTGGGGAGAAAGGAGTCCCTTAGTTAGAATGCCTGGGCAACATCATGGTAGTGGAACTGGGCTGCTTGGAGAACAGTGAAAAAAGACTCACAACGCCAACAAAAAACAACCTCTTATCTCACCCCCTTGAATTACTGTCAAAATAATTAATGACTTATGTTAGAGTATTTTCAACTGGATCTATAGCTGTATGCGTTTGTGTATGGCGATGGGAATGAAGGGTATTTCCTGGCAATAAAATAAACTAATGTTGCCACAGAACTTGGGAGTTAGTTCTGCAGATTTTGGTCCTATTGTACTGTGGAATACACAGTGCCCTGTCTGTAGTTATAGTTTGCTGGTTGGAGAGACTCCTAGATATGAGAACAGAATTGAGGTTGTGTGTGCAGTCTAGTGCAGCGTTCCTCAATGTCTTGCTGCGGCGGCCCCTTTTCGCGGAGCCATGTCCACTCGCAGCCCCGGGGTATGTCCACCGAAATGCCGCCAAATAGAAAGCTTCCGCTTTCAGCGGCATTTCAGTGGGACAAAAATAGACCGCTCCGTTTTCAGCGGTCTCCTGGGGCTGATCCTGCAGCGGCACCGGGACAGTGTGCACCCTGTGAGGTGCACGCACCCCACTTTGGTGACCACTGGTCTAGTGTACAGTACTTGTAATAGCGCAAAAGGTTTCTGGTGGGCCATGGAGAGTGTGTATTGCTTTTGTTTTTCGTTTACTTTTTGATTCTGTATTGGGTATGTTTTATGTGAAACAGTTAAGGTTGCTACAACAAATTTTTTTGTTTGTGAATATGGTGTATGTGGCTAGAATTGTTTTAAAATGGGTCGTGTTTTACACAGACATACTTGCCAAGTGAGTTTTTTACAAAAAGATAAACCTATGAAATAATCCTTTTCAGTTAAATTTTATTTTATAATTTTCACTGTAAGAAATGTTGTTGAACATCTGCTGTAAGTTTAAAGCCTAAATAATTTTTTGTTTTTTTCTATGTTGGTTAAATTGTAATTGGGCAGCTAAGTTTAAAGTAAGAAAATCATAGCTTAAACTGGAGAATAAATTTATTTTGCTAGAAAGGGCTTTTGCATCTTCAACCAATGTAGATAGTCTTTTTCAGACTTCAAATCATATTTATGATGTCTTTTGAACTTAGTGTTTTGAAAGAATAGCATGAAAACTAGTTCCACATATATCTCATTTTCCTTTTCTTCTCTTCTGGTGCTGGAAATGCCAAATCACCAAGGTTACTAGTATACGAATGCAGGTGATGTGCATCTTTACAATGAGAGTATATGATTAAGGAGGAGAAAAAGGATTTATTGGTGGCAATCCATCCCTTGTGGCATGGGGGTTGGATTGAAGAAAAGTGCACCGCCTTCTTTCTCAGAGCATCAAGTGCAATTATTGATGCTGCCTTTCCACTTTCCTCTTTCAGCTGCTGAACCTCCAGCTGAGGAGTTGTCTAAACCTTTTTCCCATTGCCTCCTCCCCATCTGGTCCCATTCATGAACCCTGTTTTAACTTCTTCCCTTACAAGTAGCTTAACTCTCATTCCTGCTTCTTCCTATGGCAAAACTTTTCCAGACTCATCGCAAACATTTTTTCCACCTCAGTAGGTGATTTGATAGTTCTATCAGCCCAATCTTTTAAATAATGAGACATGGAAACCTTGTCTAGACTTAATAGCATCCAATTTAAGTTCAGATAGACGTAGCTAGTGGACAATTACTGATAATTTGGTTGGTTATGAACTTGACATTAACAAAGTGGTGTCAAGTAGCGGCTTTGTTGACTGTGCTGGTTCTTTGTTGGTCAGGGATGTAATCATTTGAGTGGATGGAAAAAAGGCTGAAGACAGGGAGTGTATATTCTCTATATTTGATCTGAAATGTAACAAATACCCAATTCTAAATGTGCACTCATTTGTTCCAGTCTCATATGAGAGTCTGGGAATAAAATCTATGAACTCTGCATAGTGAACAGAGGACACAATTACACTTTGGAGTGTGTATAACTTCTGTCAGGCTTGGCATTAGAATTGCTGAGGCTACTTATTTGATACTATTAGTGTTAATCTCTGTTACTGTTTTCATCTCACCGATGAGCCCTAGTCATGGACTAGGAATCCATTGTACTAGGTGTTCTACAAAGATAGAACAAAAGATGATCCAGGTCACAAAGAGAAGACAATATAATAAGACAACAGACCCAGACAGGAATACAAGGAAACAATGAGACAATAGATCAGCACATGACAGGCGGCAGAGTCAACACACAAGTGGCCCAATCATTGTCATGTTTTTGTAGGCATGAAGGCAAAGCAGCAATCTGAAGAGGGATAATGAGGTGGCTTTGTGGATAAGTAAGGGGAGCTCCTTCCAAGTGAGAGTCTGGGGCAATATGGGAGAAAGCACAAAGATGCTGCTTTGAAAATGTAACAAGTAGACAATGCAGGTGTGTCTCATAGGCCAATCAGAGGTGTGAGTCGACATCTGAATAGTGAGTGAGAGATGCTGAAAGGTAGAGTGGGGATAGGTTGTGAAGGGTCTTTAAAGTGAAGACAAGCAGCTTATGTGAAGGAATAGCCAGTGAACGAATGCAAAGAGAGGTGATATAGAGAAGTGATGGTCAGGAAAATGATCTTTGTAGTAGTGCACTGCATGGATATCAGTAGGGCAAGATTATATTTATGAAGGCCAGAGAAGATACTGCAATAATTAAGTAATTGAGATGAGAGTCTGAGCGTTTTAGCTTTGCAGTTGGATAGGAAAAGCCGTATCTTAGATGATGCAGAAAGAAATTGCTAGACTTGGGTGTAGCTTGGATGTGAAGACTTGAAGAGATGTCAGAGTAAAAGTTAAAACCTAAGGTATGGGCCTGAATAATAGGAGAGTGGTATTGTTCATCGTGGAGAAGAAGCAGGGAAAAGGGAGCTTAAATGGGGAAGATTGAGCTCTGTTTTAGCCATGGTGAGCTTGAGCTAACTGCTAAACATCCATGAGGAGTTGTCAGAAAGCTGATATGGAATCTTGACCTGTCTGAAACCATAGAATTGTCTCAAGTACAGTAGAACCTCAGAGCTATGGACACTTTGTTCATAACTCTGGAATGTTTGCAACTCTGAACGAAACATTGTAGTTGTTTCAAAAATTTACAACTGAATGTTGACTTAATTCAGCTTTGAAACTTTACTATGCCGAAGAAAAATGTTGCTTTTAGCCATTTTAATTTAAATTTAAAGAAGAATAGGAACAGTTTTCTTACCTTTTGAAATACTTTTTTAAACTGTCCTTTATTTTTTTTAGCAGTTTACGTTTAACGCAGTACTGTACTGCATTTTCTTTTTTTGTATCTGCTGTTGTCTGATAGCATATTTCCGGTTCCAAATGAGATGTGTAGCTTACTGGTTAGTTGGTAACTGGTGCTCATTACTGTGAGGTTCTACTGTAGTTTGATTCAACTCATAGCAGTAGATACATTCTGAATCTGTTATATTTTATGGCTGTGTTGAGCCATTGGGACTGAACATGAGGTGTGAAATCATACTGTGGACCTTAGTCTCTTTTCCAGTTCCTCCAGGTTGTTCTCAAGGTTTCTCCTTCTGAGATGATGATGAACTTATTTCTGAGCTCAGATAAAGAAATGGTCAATGAGCTCTTGGAATGCCTTGTGCAGTTTTGTGCAATTCTGATACTGGTCTAGTGCAGTGGTTCTCAACCTTTCCAGACTACTGTAACCCTTTCAGGAGTCTGATTTGTTTTGTGTACACCAGGTTTCACCTCACTTAAAAACTACTTGTTTACAAACACAAGACACAGAAATACGAAAGTATCACAGCACACCATTACTGAACAATTACTTTCTCATTTTTACCATATAATTATAAAATAAACCAATTGGAATATAAATATTGTACTTGTATTTCAGTGTATAGTATATATAGTAGTATAAACAAGTCATTGTATGAAATTTTAGTTTGTATTGACCACACTTTTTATGTAGCACATTTTAAGATTAGGCAAACATCTAGATGAGTTGCTGTACCCCTGGAAGACCTTGGTATACCCCCAGGGGTACATTTATCCCTGGTTGAAAATCAGTGATCTAGTGGAACAATTGAATCATCTGTTGTTCACAATCACTATGTGATAGTTAGATGATTACCTCATTCTTACAAGTTGCCCTCGTATACAGATGATCCGTGGTAGTGGAGAAAACTGAGTGCTGGTAGGCTTGGTGTGACTCAGATCACATGTTAAAGGGAATTTTTATGTTCCTGTGCCATGGCAGTGGTTGAGGTAAAAATGCTTGGCTTCTATTTTGGCCACAAAATGTGAACAATCAGGACCAGCAGAATAGGAGTCATACCTGGTCTGCCTCAGTATGGAAAATGAGGAATAGTTAATATACCTATCTCATAGAACTGGAAGGACGTTGAAAGGTCATCGAGTCCAGCCTCCTGCGTACACTAGCAGGACCAAGTACTGTCCCCTGACGGATTTTTTTGCCCCAGATCCCTAAATGGCCCCCTCAAGGATTGAACTCACAACCCTGGGTTTAGCAGGCCGATGCTCAAACTACTGAGCTATCCCTCTGAGCACTTGTGGCACCTTTAGAGACTAACCATTTTATTTCAGCATAAGCTTTCGTGGGCTATAGCCCACTTCATCGGATACATAGAATGGAACACACAGAAGATGCATTTATATATACAGCATAAAAAGTTGGAAATTACCATAGCAATTCTAAGAGCCTGTTTAATTTGGCTGAGCTATTATCAGCAGGAAGAAAAAACCTACAGACTAACATGGCTGCTAATCTTAAGCTTGCCTCAGTATGGTAACAATTGAGTTTGTTGTTAAGAGGAATGGACAGATTTCTTAGGATGTTAGTTGGCTGTAAGCCATTTAAAGCATTTAAGTGGGACGCATTAAGTGAGAGGAAAAAAATAATCCATCTGTTCTGATTGGTGTTCACTGAGTTTTGCCTAACGAAGTTTTGGATGTTGACTAGTGAGTTGGCATCCTTTACCTTCTTCCCTCCCTGAATTCCCCAACCTGTGAAATCCATGTCTTGTATTACTGATAAAACTTGATAGCAGTTGAGCCTTTTATACCGATCTTTCCCTAAAATATTCTCAACTTGGGTCTCATCTTGCCACCCTATGTTCAGTGTCTGTATGAAGCCACTATGGAGACAGACATTCTGAGGTGCATTGTCTGCAATAGTCTAGTGCAGTGGTGTCCAATACGTTCGCTACTAGCCACGTATGGCAAATAGGCTATTGAATTGTGGCTAATGCATGAGCAGTGCGTTGGTGTACTGAAGACAGCAGTACTGGAAGACAGGTTGCGTGCTTTGGTATACAGCTTGTTAACGTGGCTAGGATATAGTGCAAGAAAGACAACAGCATAGACGACAGTGGATGTGTGTGTGCTGCGTGTAATGGTGACAGGCACTAGTGTGTATGTGTAGTATGTTTTTTAATCCTTCTTTATAATGTGGCGAATAAGAAAAATTCAAAACCACAAGTGTGGCTAGCACTGAATTTCTATTGGACACCACTGGTCTAATGCTTCTCAGCTCCTGATTTTTTTTTTTTAAGAACCCTGATGTGATCAATTTGATACTGTACAGTAATTTATGAATGCAGTATGCTGACTTGGTTATTGGGATGTTTTCTGCATGAGGATATTAGTCTAGTTTAGGGTGCTATTGGGGAAAAATAAGAGGGAAGGGCTCAAGATAAGCTGCTGTTCATCTAACACTTGAGAGATGTTGAGGGACAATGGAAGAGCTTGGGAACACAGGCTCTGACATTGAAAAAAAAGCACAGTTTCATGAGTGGAGGGGGAGAGTTAAAAGGAACGAGACTGTGATACAAGGACCCTGTTGCAGCTGTCTGAAGAAGTTAGGCCTGCCTAGGTTACCTTCAGGGGATGGTAAGCCTTTAGGTAACATAGATGGATGGTCTGTTTTAAAAATCTGTCCCTAAAGCGTTGTTCCTATTACGGCTGTCAATTAATCACAATTAACTCACATGATTAACTCAAAAAATTAACCACAGTTTTAATCGCACTATTAAACTGTAAAATGCCAGTTGAAACTTATTAAATATTTTGGATGTGTTTCTACATTTTCAAATACGTTGATTTCAGTTACAATACAGAATACAAAGTGAACAGTACTCACTTTATTCTTTTTCATTCCAAATATTTGCACTGTAAAATTGATAAACAAAAGAAACAGTATTTTTCAAGTCAACTCAGACAAGTACTTTAGTGTGATCTCTGTATTGTGAAAGTGCAACTTACAAATGTAGATTTTTTTTGTTACATAACTGTTTGTTTTGTTTTTGAGTGCAATGTAAAACTTTAGAGCCCACAAGTCCACTCAGTCCTATTTATTATTCAGCCAATTGAGAAGACAGACAGGTTTGTTTACATTTGCGGGAGATAATGCTACCCACTTCTTATTTACAGTGTCATCTAAAAGTGAGAAGAGGCATTTGCATGGCACTTTTGTAGCAGGCGTTCCAAGGTATGTACATGCAAAATACACTAAACATTTGTATACCCCTTCATGCTTGAACCACTGTTCCAGAGGATATGCTTCCACACTCATGAGTTTGGTTAAAAAAAAATATATTAATTAAATTTGTGAATGAACTCCTTAAGAGAGAATTGCATGTCTCCTGCTCTGTTACCTGCATTCTGCCATATGTTTCACATTAGAGCAGTCTCCGATGATGATGCAGCACGTTGTTTTAAGAACACTTTCACTGTAGATTTGACAAAACACAAAGAAGGTATCAACGTGAGATTTCTAAAGATCACTACAGCACTCGACCCAAGGTTTAAAAATCTGAAGTGCCTTCCAAAATCAGAGCGGGATGAGGTGTGGAGCATGCATTCACAAGTCTTTAAAGAGCAACACTCCAGTGTAGAAACTACTGACCCAAACCACCACCAAAAAATAAAAAAAAATCAACTTTCTGCTGGTGGCATCTGACTCAGATGATGAAAATGAACATGCGTTGGTCCATACTTCTTTGGATTGTTGTTGAGCAGAATCCGACCTCAGCATTGGACACATGTTCTCTGGAATGGTGGTTGAAGCATGAGGGGACATATGAATCTTTAGCATATCTGGCACATAAATATTTTGCAACACTAGCTATGATAATGCCATGCAAACGTATGTTCTCACTTTGAGGTGACGTGAACAAAAAGCAGGCAACATTATCTCCCATAATTGTAAATAAACTTGTTTGTCTGAGTTATTGGCTGAACAAGAAGTAGGACTGAGTGGACTTGCAGACTCTGAAATTTTACATTCTTTTATTTTTGAATGCAAGTTTTTGTTGTACCAAATAAAGACCAGCAGAATCTTATAAAGGGGAGAAGGCAAATATGCCACGTTTATTGTAAGTACAAACAAAAAAAAAGAAAAGCCAATTAATTACTATTTTTCCCTACTATACACGTTATGTACACTTATTCATTTCTATAAAGTTCTGCAAAGTTGTTATAGTTATCAGCCTAAATGTTGCTTGTGACAAGCTCCTGGCCAGGTAGCTCGTTCGCAAGGGTGGGGTTGAGCCTTCATTCACTGCAGATGGATGCCCTTGAAGAATGGGTGGTAGCAGAACCAGACTCAGTTTTTCTTTGTCTGAGTTGGATTTTTATAGTACTGTCCCCATTCAAGTCTATGGAAGGTGCTCTGTCATGCTGTTGCAACACTCAAAGTAATAAATAATTAGCAGATGGCCCCCCTTGATAACTACTGTGGGGTGTCTCCTTCATCTTGTTTTTTAGCTTCTTAGCCTCATTGTTTGGTAATGGTGGTGTAGATACCGGCCTGCCCTTTGGGGTCACCTGGTTATCTTCACACTGCGCATTCTTCGGTTCAGCAATGTTGAAACAGTAGCTTGGCTGGTTCTGGTAACTTTGCTTTACTATTTAAGCCATACATGCATTCACATGCATTCTTTTAACTAATTAACTTAACATACATCTCACTATTTTTATTCTTTTAGATATTCTTTCTTATTTACTTTCAGGGTGTAGCGTACTTTCAGGAGGAGGGGATTCGTCAGGTGACTAGTTCCAATGAGAGCTTTGAATATACAACCAAAACCATGAACTGGGGCTTATCTACATTGGCACTAGACAGCGCTGCAACTTTCTCTCTCAGGGGTGTGAAAAAACACTCCCCTGAGCACCTCAAGTTTCAGTGCTATAAAGTGGTAGTGTAGTTAGTGCAGCAGCACTAGAGGCCGCTTTCTCAGCACTGGTTGTTGCTCCCCTTGTGGAGATGGCTTTTTTTATAATGCTGAAGAGAGCTCTCCCAGCACTGGTGCTGCAACTACGCAACCATGTTAAAGTGCTGTTGCGGCAGCTGTTCAACATTGCTAGTGAAGGCATATCTTTGGAGTGCCTGTTGTATAGGGAGCTGATGCAAGGAGTGGGGCAGTGAGGTGACTTGCTGTTGGTAGCTTGTATTGCTGAGAAGGCAGGTCAGCTGCATTTTGAAACTACTGGACCCTCCCCTCCCCTCCACCCTATCCCAATGTCCTTACTTTCATTCGTAGGAATAATGATTTGCAATATTTAAGTCTCAAGATGATTTGCTGGTGCATGATATTCCTCATTCCATCTGTTCAGTTTTAAACACCCACAATTTTTTCTTTCCTGATGTTGGCCCTGTATCTGTAATCTTCTCCAGCATGTTTTCTTTTGTTGGGAACATTTCATTTATTTTAGCGTGGGGTTAGAGGAGGGTGGTTTATTGTGGTTTTTGTAATATGGTACAATCACCTGATTTTCCTCAAAAGGGATGAGAAGGTATTTTTACAAATACTAATCGTATTCTTAAGATTTTGTTTTTGGCTGCTATTATATTTTTTGACTTGTAAGAATTTCTTATTCCATTGAATAATGCTATTTAACTTAAAACGCTTGTTGCTTATTCTTCAGCTTGTCACTAAAGTCTCCAGTCACTACTGATTACTTTTTATCTTTTTACTTTCACTTTGTTTTTATTTTCTACTCACATGTTTCCTGCTCCTCATGAAAAGGCAGCATATCAGGAACAGATGTCACTAATGACTCCATTCTCTTAAAATGCAGGAGGATTTTTGTAGAATTCTCTGTGGAAAAACATGTCTCCAGCTGTGCTGAAGAAGACATTTTTGATTAAGAATAAAAAAAAAGACCATTTATTATATAAAAAAATCTTTTAATGTGGGCAATGCATGAGATTTCAGTGAGTTTTAACTATATTGAAAGTGTGAATAGTCTGCCTTATTCTGTTAAATCACTCAGGGCACAAATATGATCTGACACAAAGTGCTACATCCTAAAGGATCCAACCAGCCTTTTTGGTCCTTAATCGAATGATAACCTGAGTGGTAATTTAAGGATCTTCCTGCTTGTTCCCTTTTTTTTCCTTTCCCATCATTGAGATCCTGTGTTCAGTGACTGTCCTGTTGGCTGAGGAGATGACTTGATTTAGTTTCTTTTACAACTAATTAGAGCTGTTAGTAAGTCATCTTAATTGGTTTTGCTTGAGAGCGGTATGAGATGCATCCTCTGGACAGTTCATTTTGTGATGCAAGCCCATGAGCACATTGATTCTTTGCTGTGGCAGAGCAGGGTACTATTACTAACCAGCCACACCGACCTCTGGATTTCAATTGTTTGTCTTGTTATTGAGGTTAGGAAAGAGTGCAAGATGTAATTGTGTTTGTTTTCAGGCCTTCTTGAGAGAGAGTAGTAAGAAGTCATTTAGATCATTTGGGAGTCAAAAGGCAAGAGTGCTCTTTTGAAGCCATATCGAGGAAGGGGACTCTCTTGAATAGATATAACACAATTAAATGAGACTAACTTTTTACTTGAGCTGCTCTTAAACTATTAAAGAAAGCAAAGTTTTTTCATGAAGTTGATGGATTTCCACTCCATACGGCTAAATGCAATGCCTTGCATCATCACAGGTTTAAGAATAGCAGCTGTATTGTTATCGCTTTCTTTACGGATAGAGACTAACACGGCTGCTATTCTTAAATCTTAAACTGTTGTTCACACGTTCAAGTGAGCATACATTTAAAAGTATCTTGTAATTTGCTTAAAGGTACACTGTCTTAAATTGAGGTGATTAAATTGACTACAATTTAAAGAAATTCTATTTTCTGACAAAGTATCCGTTAAAGAATGTCTTGAAACTTTTTTTTACATTTATTTTATTTTATAAGCATTTTTCTTCTCCTTGCTGTTTGGAAGAAGGTGTCTTGGAGTTGAGAAACATCATGCATATGGGGCAGAATGGGTTTTTGTATTTTTTTTTTTTTTGTTGTTTATACAGTGCCTTGGCACAGTGGGGTTCTGGTGGGGTGTCTAGGCACTATGGAATATAAAATAGTAATAATCACCAGTAACGATTGTGCTCATCCCTTTTTTCTTCTCTCTTCATTATGTATATGTTTGCCAGCTCTCTCTTCAGTTTCAATTTGTTTTAGCTTTGCTGCTGCTTTTACAGGAAAAAATTCGCTTTCAGGGCGTGCGTGTGTGTGTGTGTATGTGTGAGAGAGAGAAAGCAAGAGAGCAGGCATGTGAAGTCTTTGCATGGCAGTGATGATGTGCTTTGTGCATGAGATATGAACTACAACTGAGCCATTAGTAGAACAGTGAAATTATATCAAACATGCAAAGCAAACTGAAAAATAAATATCAATTTTGTGTTATCAGTTATAGGAATCTGTGGAGTTCTAATAATTAGTTACAATATTTTCTGATAGAAATATGATTTTTCAATAAAACCCTTGCGGTAGCCATGTGACTGGGCTTTATTCAGTTTAAATCAGTTCACTATAACGTTGTTGCATATGTTGGTCCACATTTTCAATTGGGTTTTGAAATGCGTAGCTCTCCAGTGTGTTTCTTGGCTTGTGTCTTGAAATTGTGTTTAAGTTGAAACAGATGTTCGCTTTTTAGGTCATGCAAAGTATTCTTTTCATTGCTTGTTTTGTTCAAGTAAAATACACTTCTTTCTGGCTGGTTTAGTTATTGAGTGTTAACTAGTGAATTTACAAATTAAATTTATTATTGGATGTTCTTAATGTGTTGTATGGTGATGAGTGCTTTTGGGAAAGGATATTGTAATATCACAATAGTTACATCGATATTTGTGATGCGCAAACATCAGGTCCTTTCTTTACCAAAGCTTGACTTTATTTGATGGATTGCAGTATCCACTTTGGACTGAATTTGAATGTCCTATTTTAGTCAATAGTTAATTTGAGAAGGGCTGCAGGATCATTGTTTTCTTAAACTTTCTCTATGTGAAAGAGATGAATTGAGTGAATGATTTTTCAAAACTTTTTTTCGTATAACCTATGGTGTGAATTTAAACAGGTGAAGGTATACTAGTGTAATGTTCTGTGTAGGCACTCTTAGGGCTTGGTTATACTGGCACTTTATAGCGCTATAAAGCCCCCATGAGCGCTATAACCTCCTCCCCGTCCACACTGGCAAGGCACGTAGAGCGCTATAACTGCTGAGTTATAGCACTATTGTTAATCCACCTCCGCATGGGGAATAAGGGCTGTAGCGCAGTTGCTGTAGTGGTACAGCAAGAATGTGGACACCCACTGCGCTACAAGTGATCTCTGGAGATGCCTAGAGCCATTTGAGGCAATTGACGTCTCTTCCCTTTGTTTTGAACTCGGCTGGAGGAATGCGGAAGTACCTCTTTAGAGTTTCTCTCTTAACTCCGCAGATAAGCAATGCAAATGTTTAAGGAGGGAGCCTGTGTGAAAACAAAGCCTTCTGTGAACGGAGGCTCACTGACAGGCTTTCAGAAGAACGGAAAAATCACTCTCTCTCTCCCTCCGCATACACACAACACGTCCCCCTCGTTTAAAAAGCACGTTGCATCCAGCTGAATGCTGGGATGCCTGCCCTAATGCACTGCTCTTAATGCCGCATTAAGTGCCTCAAATGTGGCCATGCTATACCGCTGGCGCATCTGAGTGTGGACATACAATAGCGCTATACATATTACTGTATAAGGGGACCGCTATAACCGATAGCGCTATAATCTTGTAAGTGTAACCATACCCTTATTCTGGTATAAGTGGCTTTTTCAGTTTAGTTTGTTGCTTGGGGTGAGGTTTAAACTAAACTGAAAAAACCCCACTATTATATTGGAATACATGTCCACAGAAGGGCTTGTACCAAAATGTGTACTGTGGCCTGGTTTATAGTTAAAATTTAGATCAACCTAGCTAAATCTCTTAGGGGTGTGAAAGATTGGATACTTCTGTCCAGTATAGCAGAATGGAGGCAATTATGGTTTTCTGTTGTCATGGTCACTTCAGCAGACATGTCGCACTCAGTCTGACTCCACACAGGAGAACAGATGTTTCCTCTTGCTGTCTGTGAGAGAGCCTTTTGCAAAAGATTTTTTTTAATCTTGGATAATGAGTTTCCCTTTTGGTTCTTTTCCTCTAGCAGTTTTCTCTCTATCCCTCCAGCTTAGCCTTCATCTGTAGGGGAAATACTCTTAATTGAAGCATGTTGTGGAAGGCTGGGACCACCTAGTCTGGATCGACAGTTCACTGCTTTGGCTGAGTGGCAGCAACAGAAAAGAGCTCTTGTGCTTTCTTGCTCGGAAAAGGAATTTTCAATTTGAATTAGAGAGAATTGCTCAGAGAAGATTCTTTTAGTGCTGGAGGGCTCCTCCAGCATTTACTATCTTGTGAGGATAAGTCAGGGTACCTACTCCCACAATCAGTACTGCTGTGTGCTGTACTTATATATAGGTATAGCATACTGGGGTCTCATTCAGTAGGTTCGGCAAGGAGGTTTTGGTATGTGATACTAGCCTACCTCCTTTTCAGTATAATTATTGTGATTCCTTTAGGTGACACTGCTCCACATTCCTGGGGAACAGTTCCTGAAACATTGGGGAGAGAAGCATAGCAATTTTTTTGAACCAACGCGACTAGTCGGCTTCCCACCTTCACCTACATCATGCTACAAAGCTTGCAAGACAAGCTTGTCTTGTAACTCTGCAATCATGACCCACAACTACCAAGAGAAAATATTTGAAGTCAGGATCCTGTGTCAGCTAGAATTTCCAAATGACTCCGTAGACCTAAGACGTGAACACTTAAAAGTTCCAGGTGGGAAGTTGAAGGATTTGGAGTTATGGAAGAACAAAGAAAACAATTTCCACGCATTTTCTCTTATTCCTCATTTTGGTGTCTGTGCCTATGTCAGCTTTTCATCTTTTCATGAGTATAGTTATTTCCTCTAAGTAACAATCAGATTATTTTGTATAGTAAGCCTTTGTTTCATGGATGCAGTGAGTAATTTTTCAAATTACATCAAGTTTCTACTTTCGTTCACTTTTTTTTTGTGGAGATGGGTTAAAAAAAGTCTCAATTGTAGGCATCAATACACTGGAATTTTGATGTCTGTTGTGAGTTGTATGTCCTAAGTGACAACTTTTTTTTAAATAGTTGGCTGGATTTTGATATACTTACAAGTTCCCAAATGTTTAAAGCTTCTCTGGCTTTTATTGAGGTTAAATTCTATATCTGCTGTGAGTGTTAGAGGCAGTGGAACTAGGCTTAGCTTTCTAAATACATTTCTCCCAAGTTCCTAGTATTGGTTTTATAAAAGGGTGGTTATATATTGATTTTTGGTCTATAACATTTTTTTGTAGGATCATGTGGTGTTTTACTGAACAAATATGAGATTGTTCTATCGCTACACAGTGCTTGTTAAGGTTTGGTGTTATGCAGTTCATTAGGTATCTGATCTGACTAGCGTGAAAATAGTGCTTGATGTTTGGCAAAGTCGATCCTCTCTTTTGCCATGGCCTTTTTAAAGTAGATTGCTTAATCCTGGGTGTCTTACATCCCCAGATGAATTTGTATATCATGGACTGTCATTGAGCTAAAAGATCATGTATGGTGTTAATTGTAACTGCCACAGTTTTACCTAAGCATGAATTTTCATATTTTGACTAATATTTTGTTTTGGTTTCTTGATCAAAGGAATATAATGAATATTATGTAAGTCTTGCCATCTCTTAGAAATATGTATTCTCAGGTATTTTATTGAAGTAGTTACCTATTTGTATTAATGTTTTTATGTTTTCTGTAGGTCAGAATCCACTCTTACATCCAGGAGTGCTGACTTGCCATAGGGTCACATCTGACCAGCCAGACGTAATGAACTGACTGACTTTCAGTTAAATACAGTGGGACCCCGGAATACTGTGCCCTGCTATAGCGCAAATCCACTTATAGTGCGGTGCGCAGCTGGCTCCCAATGTCGGCAACGGCCACTGCTTTGATGCAGCGGAACCCCGCAATACCGCAACCCCGCCATTATGGCGATTGGGTATTTTTGGATCCCGATCGTTGCGGTATTGCGGGGTCCCACTGTATTTGGAATTTAGATGTGGGCTAATTGGGAATTATTACAGCTTTAGTCAGATGTATTTTTATCTTGTCTTCATCTGAAGCTGCAGTTTGTACATGGGGTTAGTGTAAATGTAGAATTGAAATGCATCATTTTCCAACATTTTCTCTCAGCTCTTCATTGAGGCCAGTAGTATTTCAATAAAAGATGAAGACAACACCTTTAATGGGTTGAGTTGACATTTTAGCTAGGCTTTGTAAAAATCACCCAGCGTAAGTTCTCATTGAAGTTCCTTTGTTAATTTAGCAGACTTTAGTGCTGCCATATTTTTAATGTCCTTTCCTTTTGTGTCACTCATATAAAGGTCTTGATTACATATCCTCACAAAGATCCTTGAGCTCTAAGTCTTTCAGGTGTATCACACATGGAATGACATTTAGTTGGACAATCTAGGACTGACTTCTTTAAACTAAGCTTTTTTTGTGATCACTGTACTTGTTGGGTTCCTAAACCTTTTCCAAACCAAATATGCTTTTCCAGCTATGTGGTTCACAGAGCATTCTTTCATAGTATCCTCAACAGCAAGATATGAGCAGAACAGCAAACTTCTCGTAGAGTAACTCCTCTAGCACCCACCATGTTGAATTCTGTCTTTTTAATCATTTGGAGTTGGTCTTTTCGTGTAACATCTTCTGGAGTCTCTTTCCCACTAGTCCTCATCTTCCTTCTCCTTATCAGTTTCATTTTGTTTTTCCGTTTCTTCCTGATCTGCAATCACATACTTGATAGATTTGACAATATTAGCTGCATTATTAGTAGGACTGCTGCAAAGAAATTGCATAACAAATTATGACTTAGAGCAGCGTTCCTCAAACTTTTTCCACAGCGGCCCCCTTCTGTGGTCCCGCATCCACTCGCGGCCTCCCATGTGTGTCTGCTGAAATGCCGCTGAATAGAAAGCTTCCGCTTTCAATGGCATTTCGGCGGGACAAAAATAGACCATGACGTCCCGGGGCCAGTCCCGCGGCGGTGTGGGGGTTTCGCGCATCCGCTAGGGAGCACGCACCCCAGTTAGAAGACCTCTAACGTAGAGTATCATTGCCTTCAGGTGTTCAGAAGTGTGCCTCTCAGTGTTCTGCTTCATAGCAGATGTGGAGGATAATTTTTCCATCTGCAATATACTTAACACCTAATATGGATCTATCAGGATGAGTAGCACAGTCAGCTTTCAAAGAAATAAGCTAGCCTTGCCTGCTTGCTTAATTTCATGGCATACTCTGGTTGCAAGGTCAGCATCTGGGTCTTAAATATTTTCAGCATTTATTGATTGCTGCCAAAACCTTCAAGAAGAGGATTAAGAATCTTTCTGAAGCTTGACTCTTCCATCAAGTTAAAAGGTCTACCATTCACTGTTGTTAATTTGAGGCAAGCTTCAAGCGAAAGAGACTGACTAGTTTTCACTTTTGTCTTGCTTTTCCGTATAGAATCTAGAGTACATTAGAGGACAAAATTATTTTTCTGCACAGAGAGTTAGGATTATTTCATCATTGTATTAATTTGTCTCACTTTGCGATAGCTTCTCTTGAGGAAGGACAATACATTCATCTGGGTGATGTCTTTGTGTATGTCACTGTAAATTTAATGCATGTATTCCCATCAGAACCGTCCTGAAATTGCTAACTTGACAAGTAGAAATATTCTTCGCCTCGTCAAATGAGAACTTCCTCACAGGATTTTTTTTTTATTCCCATCCATAGTTGCTTGAGGGCTGTAAGAAAAGAATAACAACTGAATATTACATTTTTTGTCGTCCCCATGAACATGGAGCCTGAAGCTGTCACCACCAGCGTATCATGATGATCAGTGGAAAGGAAACTGAGTTTGGGCTGTTATCAATGACACTGCCGGGGCTAGTTAGGAACAGCCTCAGTTTGGATCTGGGAGTGGTTCAGTAATTGGGTCTGCAGCATGGCCAGAGCAATGCACTGTGTTTCGTTGATTCTGTTTGTTTAAGCCAGTGAGCTCAAAGATTTAATGTAACTCAGAACATTCCAACATTCTTGTAAGATTAAGAATGAAAGAGAAAGTTATTAAATACTTAACTTTGAAATATAGAAACCCAAAAAAGTAGCCAAGAAAAGCAACAGGCCCTAGGTTTCTTTAGTAATATTTCTTTGCCTGTATTAAACAATAAAAGATTCTAAACTGTGGAACTGGCAAACCTGAAAAAAGAAGGGAAAAAAAAAAGAAAACAGAAAAAAATGAATCAAAATGCAATTATTCTAGTCTGGAAAAAAATCATTTGACTTGTTGGACAGAGGGGAGAAGTTCTAGGTCCTGTCAGCCAGGGAGGTGAAGTAACAACGAGGTTACTATTAGAGAAGTATTGCTACAGAACCTTTCCTCCTTCAGCATCAGACTGAATTCCTTTACCTCCCTGCCTTCATCCTTCTATCACCCCTCTCTTCCTACCACTTCCAGCGCCCCCAGCCCCAGAGTCGCTCCTTGCCTCCTTCAGCCTACACTTCCTCCAGGCCTCCTGCCTCCTTCAGGAGCCCATTCCTAGCATAACAAAATAAGTTGACTTGTGCAGGATGGTTGGTCGAGTAACAGCAGGAAAGAACTTCAGCACCAGGGTAACAGTGGAAGAGCAGTGGTGCCTCGCAGCCTCAAGTAAGAAAGAACAAAGGTCCCATATTCTATATTCCTTCCACTATGTTTGAGGCCTGAGTTACTGGCCCTAGTACTGAGCTGGAAGCAAGAGGTGTTCTGGGAGTTCACTTCCATGGCCAGTCTTCTACCTGGGCAAAACAGGCAGTAAAACTACCAATCCCAGAGCCCTTCTCTTCCCCTGCTCCCTCTCTTCTGATCTCCTTCAGTGGCTTTCTGGGAAGTATAGCCCCTTCCCCTCTCTGTACAGTTGGAGCAACTTTCCTCAACACCTGATTATTTGAACCTTTTATTTTGAACCAGTTACTAATTTTTCTTGGTTTGTTCCAGTTCAGTTCATTTCAATGTGACTGAGAGGCTTTCATTTTGGGTTCACTCAAAAAACCTCTCTGAATGAGTTTTCATGTTTGGGTTTTGTTTGATTCCCTTTTCAATCCTGATACTTTGCCAAATTTTAAGATTTCCACTTTCTATTTTAGTAGCATGTGAGCTGGATTCATAAAAATATATCATGGCATTAATTTAATCTGGCTTGACACATAGGAAGGATTTCAGGGATTTAAATTTAGAAATTAGCTCACCAAAATCTTTAGTGACAGGGATCCCTCTCTCTTAACTCCCTTTCTCTCCTGGGGAGCCAGGCCCTGGCCTGGTGGCCTGCATCCTGGACTTTTCCCGCTGAGTCTGCTTTGCAGTCTTTCTGCAACTGAGAGTTTCATTTCTGGGAATATTTCTTAAGATTGGTCTCTTTATTGCAGTAACCATCTAAGTTAAGCTTTTTGAGGAGTTGTGGGAAGCTGGGGAATCACTGTGTCCATAGATTGTGCCGCCTTCAACATGGAGCTAAAGGCTCAAGCAGCCATTGAGCCCTGCTGATGTCACTGCTTCCTCCCCCCCAGTATTTCTAATGATTTAAAGATTCGCAGCATCAATTTTTTTTTTTTTTTTTTAAATTTAAGTCCAGATTAATCTGCATGCAGTGGTTGCTTTATATATTGTGGAGTTCCACAAGAGTATCTGAAGAATGTTAGCTAATTAAGATCGATTTACAGTTGCTTTGTATTACCAGAATAGTGCAGTGTGGATAGCATGTTCTCTTCATTACCCTTCATGCCTTTGTGTTTTTTCCTTTTCCTTTTGTCATCCACATATCCAAACTTCCTTCTTCCTTGTATCCTTCTTGTTCGAATAGATTCTTTTTCAGAGAAAAACTAACTCTGCTATGAAGAATGGCAAAAAATTATCCTTAATCTTTAACATTTCTTTCTTTAAATTTACCTATTGCATTGGTACTATTTCCCTCTTTCAAAATGTTTTCTATTTTCCATTATTCACTATGGAAATGAGGCTCCAGGCTGCGCTTAGCAAAGATGACCACTGTCTTCCAAATTTATTAATGAGGGTGAAGCCAAGCTGCTCTCAAGGAAGACAGTGGCTTTCTTTGATCTAAGATGGCAGAAATGAGCGCTGTGAGGACTAAAAGAGACAGCAGCTATTTTTGCTAAAGGGTAGCAGCAGCTTTGTCAAAGAGGACAAATTGTGCATTTTTCTGAACAACTTTGCTCTTCAGAAGATGAAGAATAACTGGAGAAAATGACTGCTAATCCTATTTTTTTAATAAGTGACTTATTGCACTGGATATATTCAAGATACATTTGAATTCATATTGAATTTGTGTAAACATTCAGTAAATAGCTGGAATTTGGGATAAAGGCTGACAGTGCTACATTTCTTAAAGGACCAATTCTTAGGGTATGGTTACACTTACAAGATTATAGCGCTATTGGTTATAGTGGTCCCCTTATACAGTAATACGTATAGCGCTATTGTATGTCCACACTCAGACACACCAGCGGTATAGCATGGCCACATTTGAGGCACTTAATGCGGCATTAAGAGCAGTGCATTAGGGCAGGCATCCCAGCATTCAGCTGGATGCAACGTGCTTTTTAAACGAGGGGGGATGTGTTGTGTGTATGCGGAGGAAGAGAGCCAGTGATTTTTCCGTTCTTCTGAAAGCCTGTCAGCGAGCCTCCGTTCACAGAGGGCTTTGTTTTCACACAGGCTCCCTCCTTAAACATTTGCATTGCTTATCTGCGGAGTTAAGAGAGAAACTCTAGAGAGGTACTTCCGCATTCCTCCAGCCGAGTTCAAAACAAAGGGAAGAGACATCAATTGCCTTAAATGGCTCTAGGCATTTCCAGAGATCACTTGTAGCGCAGTGGGTGTCCACATTCTTGCTGTAGCGCTACAGGAGCTGCACTACAGCCCTTATTCCCCATGCAGAGGTGGATTACCAGGAGCGCTATAACTCCAGTTATAGCGCTCTACATACCTTGCCAGTGTGGACGGGGAGGAGGTTATAGTGCTCGTGGGGGCTTTATAGCGTTATGAAGTGCCACTGTAACCAAGCCCTTAATTTCTTACCTCACAGACTAATGGATGTATTTACATATTCTCAGTACAGCATATGAAGAGTAAGTGCTGTGATTTTGGGGACAATAAGTGTAATTGAATTCCAAATGTAAGTACAAAACTCAACTCATCCACAACAATGTCAAGCACCCCCATAATGATCACATGGTATTCTCCACCTGCCCTCGAGCACTCATTTTTTTGTTCATTGCACAGTTTGAATGGTGTATAGCGAATGAGAGAACAGTTATATTTTTATTCTGTCTGTTCAGTGAGTGGACCTCTGCCTCATTCACTGCAGTCCAATCATCAGTATACTGACTGAGGCAGACATCCTCTGGAAAACATGCTACACAGTCAGCTCAGTTCTATCCATTAAAGGCCAAGATCTGCACTGTAACACCAGCATAAATGTGGAATAACTCTGTTTGCTACAGCTGGTTTACTCCATGGTAAATATGAATAGAATTTGGCCCAAAGTAGTGGAATGGTTGACTGGACACTAGTCAGCCTTGTTCAGTGCATGCCATCCAAACTATGCACTGATGGTAAAGGTAGGGGAAAAGTCTTCAATTACATGTTAACATACTATCATAAAACATATGCGCAGTGGGGCAGAGTGAGGGTGCATGGGCAGTTCTTGACTTAATGCTTTACTGGGTGGCCTTAACAGTTTTTCTAATGTGACTGCTTCCACCCACCCCACCAGTGAGTGGTTTAAAAAAATCCTCTAAAATAAAGGATCTGATCTCTAACTATTTGCGAGATGATACTAAAATCTGAAAGAAGTCATTTCATTCCATATATACTTTCTGCAATAGAAAATTCCACTCACTGTTATTGTGCATAGTGCCAGTGTCACAGGTGGAGATTGTGATCCCTTTTAAACAAATGTCAGAGAGTTCACTTGATGTCTGATTTAAGGACTCTGGTCCCACTAATTTTCTACGCAGGATTGCAGTGGTAGTGTAAAAAAAAAAGGTACAAAATGCTTTTTACACAGGCAAAAATGAGTTGTCACTTGTTTTCAAAAATGGCAACTTCTTTGGCTTAGACTTTTAAAGAACTCTTTTATCTGTGTCTTGAGACCAGACTTGGAGAATTTGAGCCTCAAACGTGACAGTTTGATTAAATTATTCAAGCCACTTAGAATAGGAGCACTTAGGTAGTCTTGTCTATAGTTTGTGCTGTCTACTCCTGGTGTGACAGAATCTTAATGAACTTTGTGATTTAATAATAATTATTACAGCTATTTATAGAAGATGCTTATGTTGGAATAGAAACTCAGTGATTCCTTGAAGTTTGATTGATGATAATGCCAGTATCAATTTAAGCAATGCCAGAACATGAATGAAACAGACCTGGAGCTTCCGGGCTGTTATATAAAGGACCATGTCCAGTCTATTTTCTGTCCTTTTTCTGGACAGTAATGTTTTGCTCTAGGTTCTGATATTCTAACAAGTAAACTGTTATAAATAGAAGCTAGTTATCATACAAAATAAATCAGTATGCTTACTTCATGTCACTTCAATGAATTTGTTGAACTCGTCCAAATATACTACTTTGCTCATTCAGTGTGATTTCCTATGTCTTCGCTTTCAGTACAAAGAGGGGCTTGTAATAATTTGGTGCTTTTAGTTTAGAACAACCCTGAATATGGATGGTGTTTTTTAAAATGGTGATTTAGGAATACTAACAGAATACTCACCTGTTTTAAGATTACTTAGAGATTATGGCAAGCTATATTTTCAGAAATAAATCTATTTGAAGTTTAAAATGAATATTAAAAGATTTTGCACAACACTGAAAATACCGCTGAATTGTTTTTCTTCAGTTTTATTTTATAAGCTTGAAAGTAGGAAATTAGAATGCTGTAGTATTCATAAAAATAATTTAAAAATCTTAACAGTATGGTAACAAGAAGATTCCTCCTCCAATCTTAACCTTGCTTTCATCACTTAATGGTGGATGAGCCCTACTGATAGTCATAGAGACTTGATTTCTTTTCTTATGTATATGAAATACATTAATGTGATGCCTTGTGTGATGATGAAACCTGTACCTACCCATCTGGCTTTTACTGACTAGTGGAATTTCCCAGGCCAGCTGAGGATGTGCATGACATTGAAGGAGTGGGGCAGGACTGGATGTCTGTGGTCTGCATGTTCAGGAAGGTTGTGAAGAATATTGATCATTGCTATGTATAGGGATAAATTATTTTTAAGTAAGACTGTTACATAAGCATTCACACTGTTGACTACAAGTCAGGCTAAATGAATGTTTGTGTGTGAGCTGTAATGTTTACAAAAAAATTGACTCGTATTTACAGAATTTACTATGTGGTAATTTGTTACCCCGAGGTCAATATACTAAGTCTCCGTCACTTGAATGATATGACCGTTCCAAACTTATTTCAGTAAAAATGTTTGTAATGCTATGTAGTGATATTAAAGATTTTACATTCCCATTGTAAGGGGGGGTGGGGCGGGGAACGACAGAAATATAAGCTACAGGGGATGCTGTTTAATGTCAGAGTGGCATGCTGATGCTTCTTCATTCCCCCCCCACCCTTTCATCTCCAGTAGGGCAGTAGCCAAGTGGTTGAATTATTCAGCAGATTGCTGATGATGAGAACCTTTAAAGTCACTTCCTGTTATCTATGTTGTAAACATAACAAAAGTGCCAGCTCACGAGACAGGCCCTGGTGGACTCCATATCAATGAGGACCCTCAGCAAAGCAGCTGGTATGAGACCTAATATTCAGTTCAAACTGACAGATGAGTGAACAAGTGCGTATAATACACAAATCACTTTAGATTGGGGGTCTCAAACTCAATTTACCTTAGGGCCAGTGCCAGTCCTTAAATCTTCCCAGCAGGCCAATGTCGTCACTGAAGATGGCGCCCAGAAAAGAAAATGTTTATATTGTATTTTTTATTTCAAATTTCTTAAAAATAATAAAACTGTCATACAACTTTATACAATTTTTCGCCTGCTAGAAAGTTTTCAGTGTTTGCAAGACACCTGGCTACGCTTCAGTTCTGTCTGTTGATGTTTGATCTAAGTGACGGAGCAATTGAAACCTTCAGGATTGCAGTAAGGTTGCATCAGATAGTTGTTTGGTATTTTGACTTTTTTATATTCATTGCAGAAAAAAGTAACGCTGCCTCCATGGCTGACCCTGCCCAGCAACTAAATGATGCTGACTCTGCCTTTCGACGAGTAATGGTATCTTTGTTCCTCTCCCCCAGCCAGTGGGAAGTGCGGGGGGTGATGCCTGGAGCAGACATTGCTGGAAGCATGGCTGCGTGCATGTCTCCTCTGTGGGCCGCAGTGGGGAGGTCCTCGGGCCCACTTTGAGACCTCTGCTTCAGATAACGCCTCATGCCGTCCCGCCCACAAGTTGTTGAGTAGTGTTAATATGTACAACTTTAATACTATGGCCTGGAATAAGATTGTTGGATTACTATTTAAGTCTAACTGAATTTTCTTGATATTGTAAGTACACTGTTATTTTGAAATGGCACTCAGTAATTTCAATTGCTTATATTTTTTGTTTCCACTGCTGGAAAATTTTTGCTTTAAATATTGTTGGCCTTTTTCCATTCCTAAAGTACTAAAAGAGATCTTTTATACCTTTTTAATTTATAAAATCACCATTTAAACTTGTGGTACTTTATAATTCCAAACTGCATTTTATGGAACCAAAGCAGTCTAGACTCTAGCATAGTGGTGAGGTTGAACTTCTGATTCAGGGGAACAAAATACTGGGGATAGTGTAGAGTCTATAAAACTAGTAAGTTGTGTCCACTCAGTCTCCTTTCACTTCCTCTTACATTAGCTCTAGAATGGTAGTGGTTCCTTTAAAAAATAGAGAGAGAGAGAGAGGAAAAAAGTGACTTCTAAATATAAAAATAGAAACAAATACATGGTTTGAGGATCACTTTACACTCTAGAAAAGTAAACAGTGTATCTTCTCTTTTCATGTTCCTTAAATGTTTTATTCCTGGCTTATGTTCCACCATGCACTATGCTGTTGATGTAAGCCCGTCATAAATCATAGTTCTGTATTTAGAATCAAAGATCTTCTTCAGTTGAAGACTGAATATCAGTTAGAATATTTTAAATTATATTAAAATATATTTTTATGTAATGTTAGAATGTGTATAAATAGAACTACATAAAATTGATGGGTTACATAAGTTTATTTCTTGTATGTGGCATCAGCTTAACAATATCTAAAAAAAGTACATTTTTTTAATACTTTGAAAAGTGGGTCTTTCTTAGAAATGCTGACAGTTTACTGTGTGAAAGCACTAATGTGATTAGAGTTGACCTATAGAGCAGTATATTTATAATTGAAATTTCTTTCCTGATAGGGACCTACTTGTAGTGAAGTACTTTTAAAATAAAGAAAATAAAGGTTTACTTAGTTAACATAGGATAACTTTTGGTTTCTGGTGTAAAAGCTAAATCAAAAGAATTTTAATAATACTTGCCAAGCGTATGGATATTATGTGGCAGTGGAGGAAAAGACTGTTAAACAGAGTGTTCAAAAATTCAGGTTAAATTTCTTTACTTATGTAAAACATTGGTCTTTGTTTGGAGCTTCTTCTGGTGCTGAGAGAGTTGTGTAGCTCTATTGATTGGTTCCATGCAGTGGAAATCTGACCTTTAGCAGATGTTTGAGAAATTGCCAACTTTCAGTGCGATCAGCAGACGTAGGTGGTTTTTTTCTTATGTCTATGAGAACCTCTCTTGAGTAATATGCCATGACAGTGTTAACGCTTCTTAATATTAGAAGCTTTCTGAAAGAAGGCAGACATTTTTCTGAAATGTGTATTTTTGTAAGTTTCCATATGTAAAGTTGTTGGCAATTTATCTGCTCAGTTGCACAAAATATTTTGGGATTTTAAGTATGCTTGTCAAAAAAAAAAAAAAAACATTAGCAAAGGAATATAAGTAAAATGTCATAGTTTTGGTTTGTCTGCATTCTTCTTATAGCATTAACTAGGGGTTAATGCTTTTAAAGAAAACAAGAAAAGCTCAGTGGGGGAAAAAAATAAAAGCAGCAATGAAACATATCCCATCTGGAGCTTTTGGCTGGGAACAGGATGTTGCGTAACTCCATGTGAAGGCTGTTCTCAAGAGCAGTGTTTTACGGATGTAGGAGACTAAACTGCTTAGTTGTGGGAGTTTTAATGTGAACACTACAAGCTCTGTTTTCTCCAATTCCACCAGTTAGCACTACAGGAAGGAGGTTGGATCTAGTGTGAGATTTATGTGATGAATAACTTGACAGTATCAGCAGTTGCCAAGTGGGACCTTTCCCTGCAGGTGCTAGTTTTCCTAAGGGGTTGATAATTGCTTTTCAATATATTACACATAATAATAAAAAGTATTAAAAGAATTAAAGTTTGGATATCTAGAGAGAGAATGTCAACAATGCATATTTCTAGTCTTAGTTTTGAGATCTTGCGTTGGCAATAGACGTCCAGTATATTTACTATACATATTTACTTTTTTGTGTTAGACATAAAACAATGTATTATGACTTCCACTTGCATTCACTTTTGGTTCCAGTTACTTATTCATTATATATATAATTGCAATATAAATATGAGTAAAAATGTACTCACATGAGGTGTGCTTAACACAGGGGTGAACAAACTACGCCCTAGCAGGACGGTCCTGTCTGGTCCCTGAGCTGCTGGCTGGGGGGGGGCTGCTCCTGGACCCTCCCCCGCCTTTCCCTCTCTTCCAGAGTCATGCCGTCGTGGGCGTGATAGGGGTTGGGGCAGTTGGGGACAGGGAGCAGGGGGCTTGGGAAGGGAGTAGGGTGGGGGGGTCTCGGGGGGGGGCTGGTGGGGGCCAAGGGCGCGCGGGGGGGGGGGCGGGGTTCGCTGGGTGCGGGAATCCGGGGGGGGCAGTCAGGGGGCGGGAAGTGGGAGGGGGCTGGTTAAGGGGGCAGGGCCAGGCTGCTTGGGGTGGCACAGCATTCCCTGATCTGGCCCGCCATACATTTTTTCAACCCCAATGTGGCCCTTGGGCCAAAAAGTTTGCCCACCCCTGGCTTAACATAAGGTGTTTTATCCTGTTAAAGGTGGTGTGGTTCAGTTTCTTAGAAAAGATCTAATGGTGTATTTACAATCACAGCAAAAAGATCTTAAATTAGGAAGATAAAATGGCATCTTAAATAATGAAAGGATTTGAATTTTTTTCACATTAAAGCTAGTATATAAAATTAGTACTTCGTACCTCCCATTTATAGAAATCTCCTCAATTTCTGTTAAAAGGTGACATTAAAAGTTTGCCCCATAAGGATGTTATAGAAAACCACTCTGGCATGGCCTGTGTTTAGTATACAGTGTGCATGATGACACTGTGACACCTTTTAATGCTATAGTATATGTGCGCCTATATTATATATTGGTATAGTAGAACCTCAGTTACAAACACCTTGGAAATGGAGGTTGTTCGCAACTCTGAAATATTCGTAACTCTGAACAAAATGTTATGGTGGTTCTTACAAAAGTTGAGAACTGAACATTGACTTAATGCAGCTTTGACACTTTCATATTCAGAAGAAAAATGCTGCTCTTAACCATGTTAATTTGAATGAAACCAGCACAGAATCAGTTTCCTTACCATGTTCAATATTTTGTTAAACTTTCCCTTTATTTTTCTAGTGGTTTATTTAACACAGTACTTCACTGCATTTGCGTTAGTGAGTGTGTCTCTCTCCTGCTGCCTGATTGCATACTTCTGGTTCCAAATGAGGTGTGTGGTTGACAGGTCAGTTTGTAACTCTGGTGTTTGTAACTGAGGTTCTTCTAAATTTTTAGCCACCTGAGCTTATCTTGCAGCTTCTGAAATTGAGTTGTACTACATTGGGGCTTGCTGCCTTATAATTAGCTTAATAGTCTGTATTATATCAAAAAAGTGATCTAAGCATCAGTCTCATTTTGGCTTTTTTTAAGTTGGTGTTTGTTTAGGATGGGGAGCAGCTATATTTATTGTCAGCATTCAGAGCATACTGCAGCTGCATAGAGAGAGCTGATATTACGACAATGCAGTAAATAGATAAAAATTAGTACTCAAAAATCTTGATATTACCAATACAGATGATTTCTTCTCAAACACATTTAACTGGCATTAAATGATGTTTTTGTAACCAAATAGAACAGTGCTAATCCACACATCGTTAAACTACACATCTATAATCAGGATTAAAAAAATCATCTCCCCACATCTCAAATTTACCATGGATGCTGAATTGGGTCTTTCATTGATAAATCTACTGTGGTTCTAAAAGTTAAGTCTTACTGGTCTACTATGACCTGTAAAGTTATAAATACAAGTTAAAAGGGGCCAAGATGTACTGTCAGACACATTCTCCAGCTTGAGGCTGTCTGCATGTTGGATGTCAAAAGGCCAATAGAAAGCATCTGCTTAAGTCAAGGTAGATACCTTGGCATTCATTCCTTATTCTTGTGTACACTGTTGGAAACCGTTTAAAGGAGAATGGGGAATCCTGCCACCCAGTTCTGCTTTTCCTTTCCTGTTTTTATAAACATCTCTAGAATACCTCTGGATCCTCAGATGATGACTTCAAAAAATGTATTTTAGTTCTCCCTGAGGGACCTATGGAACAGATACCTGTTTTTTCACTTTAAGGTTAACTCATGAACATATGTTCAAAAGGAAATAGTTCTCTTGATATATAGATATAAAATAAAATCTCCAGTACCTTTTATTTCCCTGATTTATTACAAACAATATAATTGTTGCATGCATCTTAGCTGTAGAGGAGACGTGAGTGGTTGAGTTACCCAGTGATATCATAATTGTCTCACTTAGGAGTTAACTGAGTGGTTGACCTGACGTGTCTGTGTATTTCTATGTTATGATTATACAGGCTACAATCACTAATTTAATTAAAACTTAGTTTGTTAGCCAAATCTACGCTGTGCTCAAGATTAACTATATAGATGGTTTGAAGTTTGCTTGGTGTTCCATTAAGATCATTTGGGACAAAGGAAAGGCTGACAGATGCTGAATATTGTTGAAGGATCTGTTTTAGAATTATTTAAAATCCATAAACTAATTATTGACTTACTAGTAAATTCTGAGAAGAATCATTCTCTGTGCAGAGTAAGTGTTAATATGGAAAAATATGGATATTTTTCATATATCATAAAGGTTAAATTTCTGCTCTAAGCATAAAATGCAAATCTGACTTAATTTTGAAGTTGTAAATGATGCCTTGATGATATACCTCATGCACACTGTAGAAAGCTTAAAGCACCAAATATTAATTGTTGAATTGGCTTTTTAAAAAAACACTATCCTTTTGGAAACTCCACAGAATCAACACACAACCTAAGCAAAGAATTGTGTTTATTGTATATATGGTTTATAGCATAGACAGACTGCTTTCTCAAATATAAGGAAAAGGGTTTTTTTTTGTTGTTGCTGAAACTTGAATAGATAGTAAGCAAATCATGTGCAGTTCTGAGTTTGCTTTTTATCCACTCCCTTGTAAAGTGCATTTTGTATCGAAGGGTAGAATTCTTCATGTCAGGCCTAGCTTCATATGCTTGAAAAGTTACCACCAATAAAAGAAGCTTTCATGAAGAAAACATATAAATTAACTTGTACTCTATTTGAACTTTTAAAGGACATCACTGACCTTAAAACAGTTTTGGTTTGAAAGTGTTTTATCTACTGTAGTTACAAGGAATGTCTAATATTACAAATGAAGAAATAAATTAGTGAAAATTGTTTACAGTTCCTAGCTTTGTTCTTAGTAAATATTACAGCATTTTTGTATAGCTAGTTCTATTGTTTTGTTGGTGGTCACTTCCACTTTCTGTCATCCACATATTAAGTTCAGTGTTGCTGTTGAGTCTTCTCAGTATCCCTTACTGATAACTATGTTCTGCCCCGTTAATGTTTATGAAGGTCTTCACATTTCAATAATAAAAAATAAAGATTCAATATAAAGGGTAGTCTGAACACTTGACTTTTCAAAAATTTGAAAATATCCATTAAAACACATTATATACTGTTTCTTTTGAAAATCTATTCATAGACTTAAAGCAGACTTTGAGAGGTGAAAATGTTCTTTTTAATCTTCTAACTCAGAGGTTTTTTATCTATCTTTGGGCTTTGAGTAACATCCAGATGGTTGGGTTGGATAGGATTTAAAATGGTTGAACCAACTTGTTGAGATATTCTTTGTAGAGTTCCATCATTTAATATGCAGAAGGACGTGAAAATGGTATATTGTTCATGTTAAGTTTTAGAAATTAAAGATTCAGCTAGCTTTAGTTGCCCTAATTCACAGAAAGACTTGAAAATATGTGGTGAGAGGTGTGCCGTCCTACCGGGTCGGTTATATTTCTTCAAGTGTGTGTCATTGTGGATCCCACTGTAGGTACTCGAATGCCTTTTGCAAGGCCTAGATTCTTTTTAAGTGTCTGTTGAGCTGCACTAGCAGCCTGAGCCTGTATGAGGGCATGAAGGGTGAGGGAAATCATGATTCGCTCACACTTTCCTCTTACAACTCATGGCAGCAAGTCTTTACTCAAAAGGACCTCTGTCTTAAATTGTAAATTGTTCGAGGGAGGGAACCATGTCGTGTTCATATAACACCTACTAGAACAGGACAGATTGGTGTGTTTTGGGTACTACAGCTTCAAAATTACAGTAGTATCAATCTTGTAGTATCAAGATTCATTAATAAAAGGGACAGACAGGTAATACAGTCTATGGAAAAAAATGTTAAGATGTGCATTTGAGTAACTTTTTTCTTTTTTGGATTTTCTCTACTGTAGAAAGAAGTTAAAGAACACATTTATATATTTTTTTAAAAAACAGTTTCTATTGAATTTTTCTAAACTCAGCTTTCTCATAGTTTATTTCCTTTCATCTTTTTAAATATTGTTGAACTGAATTTTTAGCAATATGGATCTGACCTTTAGAAACTGGTTGTCCAGCTTCGACATGCAGACATCCAGTACAGACTTGGCTTTCTGCAGGCACGCCTCCAAATGGCATGAATACGTTAAATATTTGTGTAAGCCAGGTGTACATAAAACATATTTGTGCTTCTGAATATATAGTGTACAAGTTATTTAACAGTTGAAGAATTGAGATTTTATAGCATATTTTAATTAAGTGGAAGGAAAATTAATGTAGATTAGGTGTAGGAAGGATACGTTAGTGCCTTGGACATTGGACTGAGGACTCAGGAGACATCAGATCAATGGCTGACTCAGGAACTGTGCGTGTGTGTGTGTACATGGCCAAATCATGTTATCTACTCCCTGCTTCAGTTTTCCTGCCTGTAAAATGGAGATTATGATAATCCTGTATCCCTCTGAGGTACTGAAGATAAAATCTATCAATGATTGAAACACCCTCAGATGGTATGATAATGAGGGCCATATAAGTTCCTAGATAGGCAAATAACAAATTGAAAATGTTTAATGTAAATTTATGATCCAAATTTCGTTAATGGGATAGATAACCTTTTCCCTCAAAGGCTCTCCACGCCAATATAGTGGAAAACTGTTTGAACTGAGAAATTCCTATTTTAGATATCCATCTTCATTTGGATACAGTACTGTTTAACTTCTAGAGCAAAATAGTTAGTTAGAACAGTGGTTCTCAAACTTTCCCAGCAAGACCCCATCCTCAGATGTACTGCTTCCCATGACTCCAGTCAGTGGGGAGGATGCCATTTTAAAATAAAATGCAAATCTGACTTAATTTTGAAGCTGTAAATGATGCCTTGATGATGTACCTCATGCACACTGTAGAATACTTAAGCACCAAATATTAATTGTTGAGTTGGCTTTTTAAAAAAACACTGTATGTGAAGTCATGCCACATGGAGAATACTATTTTATGAGCAAAACAGTGTGCTCCATACGTGGTGTGACTTTGGACGCCCTGCACATGCAAGGTCATGCTGTGCGCGGAAGGCCATTTTCAAATGGCATCCTCCATGCTTGCTGGGATTATGGAAACCAATACATCTGATGATGGAACAATTCCATTTGAGTAGCAACTCACAGTTTAGGAACCACTGAATTAGAGTAACAGACATTTTTATGCTAAAGAACAGAAATACAGTCTGCATAGTAATTTTGGAAACTGGGATCATTTACTTGTAATTCAGCAAATATAGCATGTGTGTGTAAGACTGAGTATTGTACTCTGAGCAAATTTAGGGAATATCTTCTACAGATTGCACTGCATTATAATTTTTAATATTTTCCCAAGTGTAAGTACTGATAGGAAAAATTATTTTTCTGCCAGCTATAGTCACGTGGTCCTATAATAATGAAGCTATAAAAAGAATGAGGATATGTAACAATATAAAATTGATTTATTTGATTATACTTGAGTAAAACTGTGGTCATATGTGGGGAGAGGGCCTTATTTGGAACGGTAGCAATTTTAACTTATTACTCCTAGGGGAATTCTGTGCCACTGCACAAGTGCAGAATTAATGTTCCCTGCAGATTTTACTTTGTATTCTTACAGAATAATTGAGTCACACACCTCTCCCGGGCCGTGGTTGTGAGTGGGTGCATCTGGTTCAGGCGTTGGGACCAGCTGAGAGAGACACAAATCGCTGCCTCAGGGGGAAGGGCTGGATATATGTGCAAGACTCTGTCCCTCTCACTCACTACTGCAGTGTGCCCAGAGCTGGGGAGGAGCAGGGCTGGGGTTGCCAGAAGTGGTGGCTCCGACCATATCCTGTGCTCCAGCTCCTAGTCCCAGCTGGGGTTTCAGGGCAGGAATGGGACAGGACTTCCTCTTCCCCTGCATGGACGGGCTGAGTCAGGCCCATGTCTGGGAACCTCCCTTGGCTGCAGGAAGCTCTGCACTCCTGTCCTTTGCTTCCTGCCCCCATTGGTGTCCAGCCACGGGCAGAGGGGTCACTGTACAGGGTGCTACTCTCCCCGCTTTCTTTCCCATTGCTCCATAGCCATGCAGGGGAGGTGGGTCACTGTACAGGGAGCTGTCCCCCCCGTCTACTGCATTCCTGTGGTATCGGGATTCCACCCCTACCCTGTATCCGAATCTCCTACACCTGTATCTGGACCCCTTGCAGAACCCCTTCTCTCAAACCCGCACCCTGCTAAGCCGCAACCTTCCTCACGTGGAACTCCCACCCAGGCCCCATTCCAACATACCCAGGTCCCTCTGCTCAGCCCCAGTCATCTTCTCCTGGATGCCCCCCTGCAGTATCCCATTCCCCTTGCACCCAAAACTCCCTGCCCAGCCCCTGAGCACCTAGATCCCTCCCTACCTGCACATAACCCCCCCCCCCCCAAGCCACCTGCACCCAGATAGCCACACACAGAACCTCACCCCACACCTGATCTCTCCCACCATCCCCCCACCCCAAGCCCTTTCACACTTGGATCTTGTAGGGCTGAGCCTGCTTGCAGCACACCTAGATTGGGGGAATGGCCGGGCATGTATGTGAGACTCTGTCCCCCTCACTTGCTATATTGGTGTGCCTGGTGTGGAGGGGTAGGGCCCCGGGGTGTTTCTGGGGCAGGCCTGGCCCTTGCTCTGTTTGAGAGTTGGGTATAGCCTCACCACCAAGTCTGTGTCCTGGTGCAGGGGGAGGGCTGCAGGGTGATCCCCCATCTCTGTGCAGTCAGTGGCCACTGCTGCTGTGCTGGAGCCTTTACTCCCATTGTCTTTCTAATTTATTATTTGCAACAGTTTCAGTTCTAGTCCAATGATGATCCAGTGACATGCTGAGTACTACACTACATATTACCTAGGCCATTTGCTAATGCCTATTCTGGCGAAGCATTCATTTCAGTGGAGATGCCCATGAATTTATCTAGTTATCTTTTAAACCCTGTTACAGTCCTAGCCTTCACAGCCTCCTCAGGCGAGGACTTCCACAGGTTGACTGTGCACTGTGTGAAGAAGAACATCCTTTTATTTGGTTTAAATCTGCTGCCCATTAATTTTGTTCGGTAGCCCCTAGTTTTTATATTATGGAAACAAGTAAATAACTTTTCCTTATTCAGTTTCTCCACACCACTCAGAATTTTATATACCTCTATCTTGTCCCCCATTAGTCTCCTCTTTTCCAAGCTGAAAAGTCATAGCCTCTTTAATCTCTCTTCATATGGGACCTGTTCCAAACTCCTAATCATTTTGGTTGCCCTTCTCTGAACCTTTTCTAATGCCAGTATATCCTTTTTGAGATGAGATCACATCTGTATGCAGTATTCAAGATGTGGGAGCACCATGGATTTATATGAGGGCAATAAGATATTCTCTGTCTTATTCTCCATCCCTTTTTTAATGATTCCTAACATTGTTTGCTTTTTTGACAGCCGCTGCACATTGCGTGGATGTCTTCAAGATCTTTTTCCTGATTAGTTGTAGCTATATTAGCACCCCTCATATTGTATGTATAGTTGGGGTTATTTTTTCCAATGTGCATTACTTTACATTTATCCACATTAAATTTCATTTGCCATTTTGTTGCTCAATCACTTAGTTTCGTGAGATCTTTTTGAAGTTCTTCACAGTCTGCTTCGGTCTTAACTATCTTGAGCAGTGCTCACTTTAAGTGCCTGCCATACATTACCATGTTCACCTTCATCCCCAATGGGCAGCTGGGCCAGCGACCCTCAGTACAACGGGGCCCCTACGCCGCTCTCGCATGTGTGCTCAGCTACTTCCCCGAGGCAACCCAAACACAACAGTAAAGCCATGACTAATGATCCGGCCAGACATGTGCCCTCCACCTGTGGGCATGTGCTGCCTGCCCCTGCAGTTCCTGCTTTCACTGCTGCCTCAGGCAAGCCCTTCCAGGAGGGGACCTGCTGCCTGGGGGCTGATGAGAGGTGAGGGGGCGCCCCGCCGGGCCCGCCCGCGCGGGGCGGGGGGGGGGGGGAGCGCTGCGCAGGGATCTGCATATACTGTGTGTGTGTGAGAGAGAGTCGGGGGCAGTCACTTCCTCCAGCTGTGTGTTGGGGAGGGGGCTGCATATTCCCTGTTCTGCTGTGGCCCAGCTGAATTTGTTAGTCTGCCTGGAGATTGAATTAACTAGTCTCAGGCTCAGCTGCAGGCAGGCCCTCATTCCTGATAATCAGAGGAACTGGAGAAAAAAAAAAAAAAAGCAGCAGTTTCAGTTCAGATTACCCATCACCTCTTCTTCAGCTACACCACACTTAATTTTCCTCTTGACAGCTGATGTCATGACACAGTTGAGAGCTTGCCAGAACCTTTGATGTATGATTGTCAATTTGCCCCACAGTCGTCCACCATCCTCCTTTGTCTGCTGTCTTTAAATAAATCAGGAATGCTAGACTGAGATCACAGCAGACCAGTGGGTCACAGAGAGTGTCATGTAATTCCAGTCTCTTTCTACCCTTATTTCCCACCCCTGTTCAGAGACCCTCCTCCCAAGATATTATTGGAGTAGATGGTGGATTTTCTTGCATCTCAGAAGTGCTCTTAGAATTCAGTGGCAGGAGATTTGATACCTACAGTTTTCTTATTCTAAAGAAGATGGGAAGCTGATCTTTGATGTCTCAACAGGTTCATCCATCAGTGCGTGTTCAGGATGGTGCTTGTGACTTCTGTAATTCCCTCACTGAATCCTCAAGATGCCTGTTTCTTTATTTTCATACTTTAAGGTCGCAGGAAATAACTCACAATCCAAGTAGGAACATCTCACTACCAGTACAGTGTCCTATCCTTTGGTCTTTACACAACACAAACTTAGTTACTAAGTGGTTGGCAGTTGTGGAAACTTACCTAAGGAGATAATGATCCAGTTCTACCCATAGCTCAACTGGCTGATCTGAGTAAATGACCCAGTTGGTGACTAGCTGTATCCAAGTGACATGTTAAGTTCTGTTCTAAGAAATGGACAGCTACTGCACAAGTGTGGCCCTAACAGATGCTGCTGGCCAAAAGAATCCGATCTCATGCATATGCATCAAGAGTGGAATCTATATGGACAACACATCTCCAACCACCACAGCTATTTAATGGTAAGTAACAATTTTCTTTTTCTGGACAAGGACTTAGTCTCAGAAACAAGACTTTTTTTCTGTAAAGAAATTCTAGTGGCATTAATACAAAACTGATCAGTAATGGCCACTTTAAAGCTAAACCTGTACATCCAGAAGATGTTAGAATAGGATGCTTTTGATAAGAAATCCTCTCCAGCTTGTCCATTTCATAAGCTTTATCCCCTTTTCCAAATGTGTGTTTAATCTGGCATAATTTGTTCTTGTCTATCCAGCTTTGATGTCTTGGAAGATGAGTCTCATTAGAGAAAATGTGTGTCCTGAAAAGGCTCTGGGAACAGAAAGTTGGAAGGGGAAATAAGAATAGTTTCCTAGGCTTATGAATGTTTTGCTCCCTTTTCCTTGTTGGGCAGAAACTTGCCGGCTTTCAGTGATTACATTGGCCCAGTGACTCAGAGGAGCTCAGTTCTTTCTTGGAGTAGGTTTCTAGTTCATTTGATTTTACTGATGATTTTTCTCATTTTGTGGATAGCTCTGTAATGGCCTGCTATGCCTTACAGCTGTGTCCCTAGTCACCTGATTCAGCTCTTATTTGGAGAGGGAGAGGAGATGCTCAGAAATTCTCTGAGATGTTCTGGTATTCCTCAGGATTGATTAGAAACCCACACTGTTTTTATTATAAAAGTGGCTCCTATAACCGATAACAGGGCTTTTTAGATTTTAGAACTTGAGACTAGGCAATAAGATGTGTTTTTCAAATATTACTAGTTCTCATCTGTTGGGAAGGCAACCCAAGGTTGGGAATGGTTTCCTTTGGGAGTCCTAGGTAGGCATGAAGGTAATGAAGTAATTTGTCATATGGTAAGTGCCAGCATTTTTTTTAGGAATATGGTCACTGTCAGTAAGGAAATTTTAAAATAGTAGAATATAGTTTTATGTGGGATTATATCATGAGGATTAAACTACAGCAAGAGAAGAATGTGGCTGCTTTTGTGCTTAGCATTGCTCGTTGAAGAGAACATAACATTTGCTTTGTAATGTGTATTGGCTTTTAGTTTTAATGGATAACTTAACAAATGAACACCTAAAATCTGTAAAATCCTAAATGGCTTGGTCGCTGGGTACTGCAAAGATTTCTGACCCAGTGTTACACTGTGATAGTTTATAATCAGGTTAGGCACATGAACGAACACCTGTACATTGAATTAGAAAGAGTTCGGGCCGGACTGTTCTCAGTGATATATTATTCCTTAGTCTGTAACTTGTTCTTTCACTTGGTCTGTCAGAGCCTCAGGTATTAACCTTCAAGGCATACAGAAAGTGATATTCTTTCCACGCAGGTTTTCTTAAAAATGTATAATTATATTTCTGGAAAAGTGGGCTGTCCTGTCGGATATTTGGTTGGATTAGGACAGTGGTTCCCAAACCTTAACAACCTGTGAACCCCTTTCACTAAAATGTCAAGTCTCGCGAACCCCCTCCTTAAAATGAATATTTCCAGGGATTATTTCCTTTATCTGAGTATAAATTATAAAAGTAGTGATCTTGGAAATATAAAATTTGTGTTTATGGCATGCTTATTACACACTATTTATTATTATTTATCAATACGGGATTTTTATTACATTAAGAAAACAGCATCACACTTCCAAGATCGCACTTTTGTAGCTTGTATCACTTTGAATAAATCTGTTATAAGGCAAGACTCCTATGTTTCATCAGGGAATATCAGATGTGAAACAGCATGAAAGTATTTAAGAAGCCAACTCAGAGTTCCTCCTGCACAAGCATTCAGGTCTTGAGCAGTCCAGGCAAACAACGCATGTTACAACAAAGCTTAAACTTGTTCTTCATAATCATAATCATTTTAAAAACAAGACTAGCTGCCTATTTGACTTTAAAAACAGCAAAAAATATTCACCTCCCTTTCCATTTCTTATAAGGAGTCTTGAAGTTTAAATCTCCTCAGTGTGATAGAGATGCTTTCTTCGATCTGCTTCGCTCTTGGAAATCTAGGGCTGCGGGCTGCTGGCCCTGTGGTGCCTGGGATCCCTAGGTACAGCTCTGTTCACCATTAGGGAATTTTTTCTCAAGAATCCCCTGTAACATTTTGTGAACCCCCAGGGGTAAAGAACCCCAGTTTGGGAACCACTGGATTAGGGTGATTTCATACTGTGGAGATTTGATCGCAGTTTGGATTCTGTATTTGTTTTTGTGCATGTACCCATTCAAAGCTCTTGCCATATTTTAAAATCCAAAATAAATCAATGTGTGTGCTAGATCTGACAATGCATAGGTACTCTCTGAAATTTATGCCTATTTCTTTCTTGCAAGCTTTTTTCATTTTAGTCATTGGAACTGGCTGGTGACTGCCAAGTGTTGAAAATAGTTATTACAGATTCAGGCCGTACCATCAGTCACGTTCTGCTCCATTTGTGAAGGGACAGTATGTTATTTCATCTGCTTTATCATTTTACGTGGAGACCTCACATGCCAAACCTGCCACCCCCATGCAGAAATTGGGCTTGTTTTTGGCTTAATTGGCTTGTGAGTTGTTTGTTGGCAAGTTTTTTGGTTTGTAGTTGGTTGCTTGTTTGGCTTGTAGCTTGTTGCTTTTTTTTTTTGATCAACTCCTGGCAAGGAGGGGTAACCAGAGGTAAGTGGGGGAGAGTCGGGGTGCACAGTGGGCCCACCACAGTCCCAGACTGCATGCTGGGGGGATCTAATCACATAGAACGTTGGGATTCTTGGGGATTGGCTTGTTTTGGCCTTGTTTTGAAATGGGATCAGCTTGATTTTAGGCTTATTGTGAAAGTCGGGGTGCTTATTTACCATGTGAAAGTTAGGAACTGTGATGGAGACCTTATGGCCTGTCTTTCAGGCCATGAACCAGTTAATAGAATCATACAATCATAAGAATGGAAGGGACCGCAAGAAGTTATCTACTCCAGTCCCTGACACACGTGGCAGGAGTAAGTATTCTCTAGACCATCCCTGGCAGGTGTTTGTCTACCCTGGTCTTAAAAGTCTCCAGTGATGGAGATTCCACAACCTCCCTGGGCAATTAATTCAAGTGCTTAACCCCCAGATAGGAAGTTTTCCTAATGTCTAATCTAAACTGCTATTGTTGCCTTTTAAGTCATTTGCTTCTTGTCCTGTCCCCAGAGGTTAAGGAGAACAATTTTCTCCGTCTTCCTTGTAACATCCTTTAATGCACTTGAAAACTATTACTACGTTTCTTCTGGCTTCTCTTCTCCAGACTAAACAAACCTAATGTTTTTCAGTTTTCCCTCATATGGTCATGTTTTCTAGACCCTCAATCTTTATTGTTGCTCTTCTCTGGACTTTCTCCAATTCGTCCACATCTTTCCTGAAGTCTGGTGCCCAGAACTGGACACAATACCTAGTTCAGACCTAATCATTGCATAGTAGAGTGGAAGGATTCTTTCTTATGTCTTTCTTACAACACTCCTGATAATACATCCTGGAATGTTTGCTTTTTTTGTAACAGTGTTACTGTTGACTCTCAGATTTAGCTTGTGATGCATTCTTACCCCCAGATCCATTTTTGCAGTATTCCTTCAAGCATTTCCCATTTTGTATGTGTGCAACTGATTGCTTCTTCCTAAGTGGAGTATTTTGCATTTGTCCGTATTGAATTTCATTGTATTTACTTCAGACCATTTCTCCAGTTTGTCCAGATAATTTTGAATTTTAATCCTATCCTGCAACCCTTCCCAAGTTGGTATCATCCTCAAACTTTATAAATGTACTCCTTATGCCATATCTGAATCATGGATGAAGTTATTAAACAGAACCGGACCCGGACCTGATCGCTGTGAGACCCCGTATAATATGCCCTTCCAACTTGACTGAACCACTCACTACTCTCTTTTCCAACCAGGTAGGCACCCACCTTATATTTGTTTCATCTAGGTTGTATTTTACTAGTTTATCAGAAGGTTATGTGAGACAGTATCAGAAACTTTAGTAAAGTTGAGATACACCACATCTACCACTTCTGCCCTATTTACAAGGCTTGTTACCCTGTCAAAGCTATTAGGTTGGTTTGACACTATTTGTTCTTGACAAATCCATGCTGTTACTTATCAGCTTAATATCTTCTATGTGTTTTGCAAATTGATATCTCGATTATTTGCTCCACTATCTTTCCAGGTACTAAAGTTAAGATGACTGATCTGTAATTCCTTAGGTTGTCCTTATTTCCCTTTTTATAGATGAGCACTATATTTGCCCGTTTAAAATCCTCTGGAATCTCTCCTGTCTTTTTGAAGATAACAGCAAGTGGCTCAGATTTGTCCTCAGTTAGTTCCGTGAGTATTGTAGGGTATATTTCATCAGGACCTATTGACTTGAAGACATCTAATTTGTCTAAATCATTTTTAACTTGTGTTTTCCTTATTTTAGCTTCCGATCCTACCTCATTTTCCCTAGCATTCACTGTTAGACATCCAATCACTAGTAACCTTTTTGGTGAAAACTGAAACACAAAAGTCAGTTAGCATGTCTGCCATTTCCACACTTTCTCTTATTGATTTTTTCCCCCTTTGTTGAGTAACGGGTCTACCCTGTCCTTGGTCTTCCTCTTGCTTCTAATGTATTTGTAGATTGTTCTCTTGTTACCCTTTATGTCTTTAGCTAGTTTAATCTTGTTTTGTGCCTTGGCCTTTCTAATTCCGGTCCCTATATACTTGTGCTGTTTATATTGTTTGATTTTTTGTTTCACTAAATCTTTATGAAATTGCTTGGGTATCACAATTCTTTTCCTTGGAGGGCATTATGATATTTAATTTCTCTTCAAAGGGTCACTACTCCCTGGATGTAGTTGGAAGTAATTAGGGTCCTATTGTCATCACGTCAAATAGAAACACTGTTTGTGTACAAACAGACCTCTCTCAATGATGAGCTAATTTGTGTTCCCTCAGAACAGGGGGCCAGGTTGGTGGTACTGAAGATCTAGGAATATGCAGAGGATATTCACTATATTGTGACATTCAAGGTAAACTACCTCTATTGATATTAAAAAAACCAAAACACAGAACATCTTTGCATGTCAGCTAAATCTGGTCCATGCATGAGATTACTCCTGAGAGCATTCTGTGCCAAGAAGTTTAAAATTCTGCAGAATTCTGCAGATTTTGTTTGTCAAATAAATGTAAGGCTCCAGTATGGCATTGCTGGTTGCTCCGCAGTGTGACATCCAGCAGGCCGCTGGTTGCTCCGCAGCGTAACATCCAGCAGGCCACTGGTTGCACATAAGTGGGAGATCACAGTGCAGCTCCCTCCCCCGACATGGACTCAGAGGTGAGGCTGAACCCAACTGTGACAGAGCGTAAGGACTGGGCCTGCCCCCAAAACACCCCAGAGCCTTGCCCCTCTTTGCCAGGTGCACCAGGTATGGGCAAGCAGGCTCAGCAAGGCAGGATTCAAGTGTGGAGGGGCTTAGTATAGGGGGATCCAGGTGTGGGTTGACAGAGTTCTTTGTGGGGTGATCTGGGTGTGGGGGCTGGGGGGAGAACTAGATAAACAGAGGCTTGTTGAGGGAGAGGTTCTGGGTGAAACAGTAATGGGACTTTGCAGGGGGGTCCAGGTGAAAGTGGTTCGCACTCGGGGGTGGGGGGGAGGGTCTGGATATCGGGGTAGGGGTAGAGCTCGGTAGGGTTGTATGGGTGTGAGGGCTCACTGGGGGGTCCAGATGCTGGGGGAGTAGGGCTCAGTGGGATGGGGTCCCTGGTAGAGCTGCTTGTGGCTTAGTGGGATGGGGAGCCAAGTGTAGGTTGCTCCTCGGGATGGTCCAGATGCAGGGGGAGTGGGGCTCATCTGGAGAGGGTTCTTAGTGTGGGGTGGTGAGGTACAGCAGCAGGGTGAGGTATGGGGGTTGGGGTCTGGATGCATGGGGGTTGAGCGGATGAGGGAAACTCCCTGTACAGGGATCCTTCTCCCTGCAGCTGAGGAGCGATGGGAGCAGGAAGGGGGGATGGGGAGAATTTGTAGAGCTTCCTGCAGATGGGGGAGAAATCTGGGGCTAGGTATGATCCAGCCCCAGATGTAATGTAGGGGAAGAGGAAGTCCCATCCTCCCCAACCCAGTTGGGACTAGCGGCTGAGCTTAGCGCAAGGGTAGGAGCCACCAGCTGGGTCTTCTGCAGTCCCACCCCCTGCCCCACAGTGATTACCTCTCTGCCGGCTGCTCTAGGTACCAGAAACATACTGCTAGGAAGAATTGTATGTCCACTTTTGTGGCTTCCCTTTGCTTCCCTGTCATTTTAGTTTGGGGGAAGCAAAAATCTTCAGGAGGCATAAATTTTGTGCATGTGCAGTGGCGCAGAATTCCCCCAGGAATAAAGGTAGCTAATGTAACAACCAAAGCAATGAAATAAGTCAAGGCATGAAAAAGTGCACAACTTCTACTCTTATAGGCACACTCCTCAACTCTAGCACAGCCATTATATGCAACAAATAATGCATCACAGCTTTAATTCTGTCTTATTGGGAATGCTAATTCTCCACTCCCCTTTTCCCCCAAACTCCCCACCCCAACAGACACTGAATTTCTTCACTACCATGCTTACATACACTCATGTTTGGGGAATAGGGTGTTTCCTGGGGCCTCTGTATATCTTGCCTTTTTTCTGTTCCTGGTCAGAAACTTTCCTGCTTTCAATGATTATATTGGCCCGGTGACTCAGAGGAACTCAAAGTTCTCTTGTTCTTGTCTCTGTTCCTTTTTCCTACTAAACTTTCCAGGTGTTTCTGTAGCCAATTTTTATTGGCTGGCTTAGCCACAATTTCCTTTTTTGCAAATTCCGATTGTCAATTTGAAAGTCTGCCAAATGGTATGTTGGTGAACAAAAGTAACTAAAGCTACTTTATTTATGATGAATAACATTAATATTCCTCTTTATAAAGGATAGAATCTTAAGTAAAGCAAGAGCTACTTTGACAAAAATTAGGCTCTTCTGGAACTGACTGAACACTTTCATGAGCTGTGCTCCTGAGGTGATTTGAGATTTTGTCAAAGGTCCTGGTCTTCATCAAAATAGCTGATTCTTTGTCAGAGAGCCTCCTCCAAGAAGCAACACAAATGCTGCAGGAGTCCTTTTTCCCCAACTTTCTTCAAAGCATTTCCCCTCTAGCTTATTTTAAAAGCTTCCATATGCCGTATTATCCAACAGAAGTAGCTGACATGTCATCCATCAGCTCTGTCATGCAGAAGTTTTCAGTTATGGTAACTAATACTATTTTTCTTTGTGTTAGTAACATAATTATGTATCACCAGAGAGAGGGAGACACTAACTCTGACTGTGTACACATTTTAACTTGTCTGTAACTTTTAAGGTATAGGGGCCCAAAGTTGAAATTAAAAATCTTAAAAAAAGTTAAGATGGTTTTTTTTAATTGATTAAAACAAAAACTAAGATTTACTTGGAAACTTTCAGAAAATTTGGTCTTTACTTAGACTGTGTGTTTGTAAATTTGGGGTTAAACTGTTTTTCTAACAAAAGAGAGGATGAATTTTGCATATTTATGTAGATAATTATAGTCCCTCATTACCATAATCTGAGCACTTAGTCTTTAATTTATCACTGAGCTCCCCTGTGAGGCAGGGAAATATTACTTCTCCCCATGTTACAGATGGAGCACTAAGGGTATTCTGTACTGCAGTGGGGAAGTATGATTCCCTGTGCAGGTAAACACTTGTGCTAGCTCTGTGTGTCCCAGTGCAGTAAAAGTAGCAGTGTGGACATGATGGCACAGGTGGCAGCTCTTTTTACCACCTGAGTTTGGAATCAGGTGGCTAACATGAGCTGCTGCCCACTCTGCTATTTTTATTGTGCCAGCTTGCATCTGTCTGCCTGCCCCGGGAATCAGACCTCCCAGCTGGGCAGACATACTCTTAACTTGAGAGCAGAGACTGTGACTCGCACAAGATCCCAGAAGGGGATCTGTGGTGGAGCAGAGCATTCAGCCCAAGTCTCAAACTAGCACTCTAAACCATCCTTCCTCTTAACTTCAACTGTAGTGTTGCTGCTGCTTCTCTATTGTCTTTAAAGGACATCTGTGATCTGGTCCTGGGATAAAGATCTTAATGCCATCCTGTTTCTATGATCTTACCTTCATTTCTTTTTCGGGGGATGGGGTGCAGGAAGAGAGAGAGAGTTTTTGTTCAGCAGATTTGAGTGTTTAGTCTGTGTCCCGGACTGTAGATGTTTCCCCCATCTGGTTCTTTTTCAGAGGAATTCATCTTTTAATACTTTCGACAGTTGCTAGCAGGTTGCTTCCTAGTATAAATCCTCCTGTTTTCCCTGTGATCTCACTTTGATCCAAGTCAGGTTGATACATCATTCCTTTTAACCCCAAAGAGATGTCCATTTGCTTAGCTGTCAAGAGTAGTTGTGGGCCTTGGAAAGAATAGGGGGGACCAGAATTTTTCTTTGTTACCTTTAATTGTTTTTCTGCTGAGACAAGATAACTCATGGTGGTTAATCAGAGTTATTTGCAATCAAACTTATTATTAGGCTATTCATCTGGAGCTAGGGGCCATAAAGCTGGTGCTGACATCAGGTCTCCAAGCTTAGTTTTCTAGTCTTCCTCTCTTAAAAGTGCTGTGTAAAACGATTGTGTGGTCTGGCATTGGAGTATTCCAGTAAAAGTAATTAGGAGAAATATCCCTTTGTGGATTGATAGCGACATATTGTTAAACTGATGATATAATGAACTTCCCCACCTTTCAGACATGTATCTGTCTGTTTCAACTACCCTTAAATTTTCTGATAGCTGAATCATTTTCGTGGAGTAGCCTTTAATACTTTGTCTTCCAACACTGTGAAGATGTAATTTTCAGAATACAATAAAAGTAACTGTCATCATATTAAAAAGAAGTAAATAATACAGAGGTTGTGATGTGCCTAGAGCACAGTGATCGTGGATTAAGTAATTTATTCTCGGTATCATTTCCTTTCTTTTAGCCATTTGTAGTATAGTATGTCCTGCTAAACCACTAAGTGAACTTAAAGCTTAACTGAAGAACAATTTGTTAAATGTTGTATGATGACTGTGAAGGCAGTTCTGACAGGTTCAAGATCTCTTAGTGTTCTGAAATTGTGATATCCCCATTATGTTGCTATTTTTCAGTCTGCTGCTGAAATATTAATATGATTAAGGCCACTTTGGACAGGAGGGCCAGTTTAAGAAATCCTTTGAGCCTCTTTCTACAAGTCTTGTTGAATATGTTAGAGCAGCTATATAATAATCATCCTTTTCGGTGTGGTGGTGATCCACATATATCTTATTACATGATGTTATTTAGCCACCTAAACATTAGTTTCAGTATAGGTACATGAGATGAATTGTTTTTCTTGTCTTGACCCATCAAAATTCTGTATTCTCATTTTACACATGGCTTTAAAGTGTTTATGAAAAGTTCAAAAGGCGTACATCACTTTTTACACATTTGGTTTATGAAAACTTTGCATTGTGTAAATGTTCCTTGCGTTGCAGGGATACAGTTGTGAAAACAGTAGGGTGTTTTTTTAATGAGACTGACTAAATCTCTAGCTGGTGATAATAGTAAAGTTTAAATTTAGCATCAAATTGAATTAACAGTTCAAGCTTTTAAAAAGTTGCTGGTTTTTTCACTCGTCATTTTAGCTAGTATGTTCTTCATTTTATAAAGACTAACCCATTTTCTGTAGCCAGTACTGTATCATTTAGACTGAAATTGCCCTTGTGTACTCAATAAATCATGACTGTGTTTTTGGTAAGTTTGAAATTGTTTGTCTATTGTTGAGATCTGGGTGTGAAAAGGTTTTGTTCGATATTTTAAATGCTTATTTTGCATCTCTAATTTAAAAGGCATTTTTATAAAACTTCAAACTCCTATTTGTTTTCAGTGAGAAGTTTTTTAAATAAACTTGGTTTCCACATTGTTTTTATAAGTATTAGAAACTTGTGTTTTTGGTATGTGATTTTTCTGTTAATTCACTGTAGTTCACTGTTTCAGATGTAAGATTTTATTTTTCTTGGCACATGCATTTTAAAATATTATGGGTCCCCCACAATTAACTCGCATTTTTAAAAAATCTTTTTCTTTTTCAAGATGGCAATGGCAATGTCCCAGTAGGATTGGCAACTTCTTTGTTTTGTCATCTTCCTCCCTGGAATCAAAATTGGAACTCTGTATAATATACAAGTTTCTCTACTCTCTGGGATGTAGAGCCATGTCTAGTCCACTGAATATTGCACTACCCTACTATCATTATTCATGAAATGGCTCTTCCTCCCCCTCAAAAGTGCAAAACATTGCTTATAAAATTTTGCTACGAATTTAGCAAACCGTTTAGCAAACATACAATTCAGTAATGAACATCTAAAATCCCTCACCATACAAAGTTGCTTAACATCATTTATCCTATAATATCATACATTTTCAGTTTATTATAGTACCTTCTCCACATCAGGTGTGGTGTTCCAGACCAACTCTTAAGAGACTTCTGCGTGTTAACCCCACAAGTCCAATATATCTTTGAGTTCTCAGTTTGAGCTTTACTTTGACTGACTCACTCAGATGGGGAAGCTAATTCTTCCAGTCTTCAGAGGCAGAGCCAATTTTTAAAAACGGAGAATACAGATACTTTTTTACCTGGAATATGGCCTGGTTATGACAATAGCTTCCTCTAATTCCCTAGATATTTCCTAGACTAGACACTTTTCTTTCTCAGTCTTCCTTGAAATAGTGAAAATCATCATCAGTAGCTTTTGAAAATTTGGGCTAATAGTCTGCATGACCATTCATTGAAGTTTGACACAAATACAAGCGCAGAAGACCTTCCTTTTGTGCAGATCTTTCATTTTCCCCGGTTACATGAACTGAAAAGGGACAGGGTGGCTTATGGAAGATAAACATGGAAAAACAAAACAACAAAATGTTTTCTTGTCTTTTATGTCAGAATAATAATAGAAAACCAAATAAAACTGTATTTAAAAGTGTAAAAGATATGATGTCTCACGTAATAAAACCTGCAGAATATAATAGTATAGAATATAACTTACGGTGTTCACCTTATCTCTCTCAATCACTCACATCTCCAGTTACCCTTTGTCAGCTATTAGACACTGAACAGAAAAACCACACAGCTTTGGAAGGGAATTATATGAAATGAAGTTTTATTTTTTACACAGCCATGAAGCAGTATGTTTTTAGAATATGAGGGTAAGAAGCAAGTGAATTTGTTCAGTAGGCCACAATTTATAATAGAACATGAAAACCTCAGGTGACATCACAGCTCAGTTGCTCAGGTGAAGAGCAGAATGAGGGTTAATCTCTGTAGTAATGTATTTAAAATTTGTGTTTTTCTTAGTGTCTCTTCAGTTTCATCCTTTCCGACTAGCGTCCTTGGCAAGAGGTCTGCCAATGCAGTGGTGTTCAAGTCCATGTTTTATAACCGGTAACACTGAATACATAATTCCCATATGAAGAATTTTTGGCTGTGTGTTTAGTTCTCTTGTATAGAATGTACCTCCCCCCAATTTATCAGTGAAATTTATTTTGTCCACATCTCTCAAGTGAACTGTAGTAACACAGTATTAAAGGGTATTTATTTTAAAAAAAAAAACCTCAACAGTGAAGAGCTAATATGACATTTTGGAAATAAATATTTGATATAAATACATTATGAATTTATACAGCAGAAAGATCAGAACCCTGAAGTGTGAGATGCAGTTGCTATGTAACAAGAACATGGTCAGTTTATTAACTATGCATCTTGACAACGGATGTCTACACACACAGAGTTACCAATTCTGTATATGTGTAACACAGCAGGCATAGGAAGAAAAGTTGTCAGCTTGTCTGAAGAACGATTTGCGTTCTCAAAATGGAGCAGAGAACAATTGTATCTCACTTTCAGCTTCTATTGTCAAGTATGGTTAGACTCCTGGCGCTTTAGGAAATAATGTTCTCTCAGTAGCTGTGATTTAGCCAGGTGCTTTATAATGAACTAAATGAAAGAATCAACATCTTTCTTCTGTGTATTGGCACGTAGCAGTATGTTTGAATAAACTAGGTTCAGTTTTCCCTAAAGTGTATTGAGATTTAAGTTGTTGTACTGAATCCTCATGGCATTGGAAATCAGGCTAAAATAACTATAAATACAAATATAACAATGGATGGGTTCTTATCAGCATCTGTGTGTAGTAATGCGAAGAATTAACTCTTAAAAGCGTTAGGAAATTAAGCACTATAAACTCATGTTGTTGTGTGAAGATGAACAGACTTTAAATTTAATTTAACTAAATGTGAAAGTGTCAGACTAATATCATTACTGCAGAGAAGCTGCATACTTATAATTGGTTCCTGGAAAAAAAGACCATCTTGGTGTCTGTTCTGTAATGATATTAAGGGCATGGCTGTACTTGCAGATGTAGAGCGCTTAGAGTTAAACCAGCCTTCGGAGAGCGCAGTAGGGAAAGCGCTGCAGTCTCATCCACACTGACAGCTGCAAGCGCACTCACATGGTCACATTTGCGGCACTTACAGCAGTACTGGGAGTGGCGCATTATTGGCAGCTATCTCACAGAGCACCTCTTCCCATTCTGGCACTGTGGCTTGTGGGAAGAGGGCCGGGGGGGTAGGATGAGAATGCGGGCATTCTGGGTCCTGTCTCAACACCCTGTGATGCATCGGTTCACATCCCAGCAGTCCCTGTGCTTGCATCCACATTTGGCACCATCTTTCAATGTTGTTTGTACTGCGTGGTCTGTCTTCCCTTTTCGGTCTGCGGGAATAGAGCCTGAACTGTTGAGGAATATGCTGATGAGTGTTTCCAGCACGTGACGTTTGGCAGTCGAGTTACTCAAGATCCAGACAGACAGTGAGAACTCAGATGATATCAACTCGAGCGACGCATGTGACATGAAATGGCTTGTGGCATTCGCGGACGCGCTCACCCCTGTGGAACACCACTTCTGGGCTCAGGAAAAAAGCACTGAGTAGTGAAATCACATAATCATGCAAGTCTGGGATGATGAGCAGTGGCTGCAGAACTTTTGGATGAGAAAAGCCACTTTCATGGGACTGTGTGAGGAACTTCCCCCCACCCTGGGGCACAAGGAGAAGAGATTGAGAGCAGCTCTGACAGTGGAGAAGCAGGTGATTGTTGCAGTTCAGAAGCTGACAATTCCAAACAGTTACTGATCGATGGCTAACCAGTTTGGTGTGTTAAAGTTGACGTTGGAATCATGTTGATGCAAATTTGCAGGGCCATTAATCACATCCTGCTCAGAAGAACTGTGACTCTGGGTAACGTGCATGACATTGTGGCTGGCTTTGCACAAATGGGTTTCCCTAACTGCAGAGGAGCGATAGTTTGGAGACACATTCAAATTCTGGCACCAGCCCACCTAGCCTCTGAGTACATAAATTGGAAGAGGTATTTCTCTATGGTTCTCCAAGTGCTTGACATTAACGCAGGCTGGCCCAGAAAGGTGCATGATGCATGCATCTTTTGAAACACTAGCCTGTTCAGGAAGCTGCAAGCTGGGACTGACTTTCCAAAACTGAAGATGATCGTCAGGGAAGTCGAAATGCCCATTGTGATCCTTGGAGACCCCGCTTACTCTCTAATGCAGTTGCTCATGAAACCCTATGCAGGGAGCCTTGACAGCAGCAAGGAGCGGTTCAACAACCAGCTGGGCTGGTGCAGAATGACTGTGGAGTGTGCTTTTGGCCGTTTAAAGGGCTGTTAGCACTCTGTGTGGGAAGCTGGACCTGGTTGATGACAGCATCCCCATGGTTATATCCGCGTGCTGTACCCTCCATAATATTTGTGAAGGGAAGGGTGAAAGCTTCACTCAGGCATGCAACTTGGAGATTCAACACCTGGAGGCTGAATTTGAACAGCCAGAGAGCAGAGATATTAGAGCGGCCCAGCCTGAGGCTGCAAGGATTAGGGATGGCTCGAGGGAACAGTTTTGAGGCAGAAAGCCTCTAGTAATATTTGGTGCCCTGCACGCAAATAAAGTGCAGTGGTTCCAGTGTTAGGAGGAACCTGTGTTTGCTATAGTGACCTGCAGTGGCTGTTGCTTTCCTTGGCTAAGGTATCTTTCACTTCATGCAATAATTAAGAATGCTTTCAAAGCCAAAAATTCACTTATTGAAAAGAAGCACAACTGTTTGGGAAACAGGGCAAGGGAGTGGGATGGGGAACGGTACAATCATAGATTTGTGTATGTCCTGTTAAACTCAGCCTTCCTGTGTGGAAGCAATTGATCTTTTGATGCCACAAATAGATCACCAGTGGTGCCCCCGTCGACTCTGGAACTCCAGCTTGCCGAAAGGCGCAAGCTGGAGTCGACGGGGGAGCGCGCTGCCGCTGCCATGAGGACAGCAGGAAGTCAGACGAAGATACGCTAACTTGTAGCTGAAGTTGCGTATCTTCGGTCGATCCCTCCCCCTACTGTAGACCAGCCCCTGGTGTTCCATAATGCTGACCAGCCAATCCGTGCTTTGCTGTTGGAGCTCCGCACGTTTGTGCTGGCACTCCACATTCTCCTAGTGGATCCTCCTTTCACTCTCTCTCCATTTGTGTGCTTTTAGGCCTTGTCTACACTACCAGCTGGATTGATGTGTAGGGATCGATTTATTGCGTCTCGTCAGGACACGGTAAATCGATCCCCAGAGGCACTCCCGTCGACTCCGGAACTCCAGCTCGCCAAAAGGCGCACAGCAGAGTCGACTGCTGCTGCTGTGAGGATGGTAGGTAAGTCAACCTAAGATGCGTCAGCTTCAGCTACGGGGTTCGCGTAGCTGAAATTGAGTATCTTAAGTCGACCCGCCCCGTTAGTGTAGACCAGGCCTTAGATTCTCATTAAGGGACTGCTGCATCACTTCATGCACCATGTCTCTTTTGCTTCTACATGGCCTCTTCCTAATTCTTTGGAGTCTTTTGGCTGGTGATAACAAAGAAGGCTGGGATTTCAAGGTTGCATCTGTAAAGGAAAAATGCAACACTTAACAGAGGCAGCATTGTTCACATGAGACAGAGCAATGATTCCCCTGTACTTAAGGGCAAGCATAGTCTACACAATAGCATAATTTGCCTGTCCTAAAGTGAGCGCACATAACCCGCAAGAGCCCCGAAATAGTGAGTAAGTACAGGGTCAAGGGGGACTGATTTTTTTATGGCTGTACTGTTCTCTGGGTTTCTGTGCCATGGGGAGAGCCAACAGCTGCAGGGGGCCCCGATACTGAACACTTTCCCCACGAGTTCATCCTGGAAAATACCTTGCTGCTAAGGGTGAACTGGGAAGCAAGGGAGTTTCTTTTAATGTGGCTTCCACCCTGGCCCATATGCAGCCTGCTTGTGTGCAGCAATGGTCCCCCTGCCCCTCACGGTACAGTGGCGCGGTCATGTTAGCCTGACTGGGACAAGGACCACAGTGGGTCTCCCAACAAACCTGCGCAAGCACATTGCCGAAGTTCTGGATGAGACCTTTGTGGACATCGAGGAGGCCGATTACTGTGATTTGAGGGAGCACATCAGCGCCCCATTCTGCATCTAGACATGCATGCAGCCCTAATTCTCCTCGCCCCAAGAGCCCGCACTGAACAACTGTCTTCCCAAAATAAAAGCCGCTCACGGGGCACCTCCTGTGCTGTTTGTTTTTCCCCAAGTGCCGGCCGCTGCAACTGGCTACCTTCCTCCTAGCTAGAGAACAGTTTCTGGCTGCACGTATCTAGGGATGCTGGGCTGTCCTGCTCCTCCTCAGCATCCTGGTTCCTGCTTTCCTTCTTCTGCCTTGTTGAACTGGGCTCTGAAGTGTCCATGGTGGGGGGTCGTGCAGCTCTTGGTAGAAATGCAGGTTGCAAAGGCAGCACACCGGAGCAGTGGTTTGCCTCGAGCACTTTATGGCAGGCATTCTGCAGCTCTTTCACTTTAACCCTGCACTGCTGGATGTCCCGGTCATAGGCCCTTTCTGTCATGTCCCTTTATATCTGCCTGAAGGTATCGTAATTCCTATGACTGGAGCGCAGCTGGGACTAGACAGCTTTCTCCTCTCCAAACTGGGGATCGCCTGGCATGTGGAGGCATGGTCATCTGGAAAGAGTCTCTGAGAGCACTTCAGCCTGGCTGAGTAAACAGGAAGGGGATTTTCAAAATTCCCCAAGAATTTAAAGGGTGGGTCTGACGGTTGGTCATCGAAGGGCAGGACTGTAGAGCTCAAAGTGATGACCAGAGTAGCTAGAACAGGCATTGTGGAACAGTTCTGGTGGCTGTTCAGAGCGCATTAACAGACCAACGCATCCACACAGGCGCCGCAGCCTTCCAGTGAGGGTGCATCACACATTATTGTGCTCACCGAGGTGGATTACCAGGAGAGCTCTAGCCTCAGAGTCAGAACACTCTGTGTGCCTCGCCAGTGTAGGCAGATCGTGAGTTAGGGCTGGTCTCCAGTTGGGGGGGGCAGGGATCGACCAAAGATACGCAACTTCAGCTATGTGAATAACGTAGCTGAAGTCGGCGTAGAGCTGTTTGCTACTTGCAACTACAGGAAATGCCATCAGTTTTTGCTCCCAGAGGGGCCATGATCTGGGGTCTCTAACAGGTGCCTTCCTGTGGCATGGACAGGTTATTAGTATTATACCTTCCCCCCATTAATTCACAAGCAGGACTGAGCACAGGACATTCTTATAGTCCTGGCATGGCCCAGACAGCCCTGGTTTGCCACCCTCTTAAGCCTTTTGGTGCAGCCACCAATCTGGCTCTCACTGCACCTGGACTTGATCACCAAGGACCATGGTCAGCTGCTCCACCTGCACCTCAGCTCTCTTCACCTGACAGCCTGGAACCTTCACAGCTGAATTGGGAAGAGAAATCTTGCTTGGAGGAGGTTCATTGAGTCCTACTAGTCAGTAGAAAACATTCTACCAGGGTAATTTATCTGTGGAAGTAGAAACTATTCTCCATCGGGTCTTCCCAGCTCGTGCTTCCGCCCATACAATGCTCATTGCAACTTCTTTTGGAGTACCTTCTGTCTTGAAACAACAAGGTCTGGCCCTTTCTTCAATCAAGGTCCACATGGCAGCCATTTAAACCTTCCATCCTAAGGTTGACAACAGATTGGGTTTTTGCATGAAATGGTCATCTGTTTTCTCAAAGGGCTGGACAGGATGTTCTCTCAGAAGGAACCAATACTTCCTTGGGACCTAAATCTCATTGTGTCAAAGCTGAAAGGCCTGCCCTTCATCCTCTTAGTGACATGCTTGCTGTTGAACCTACAGGTGCCTTTTTAGTGGCCATCACTTCGGCCAAGAGGATTTGGGACTTCTGAGCCCTCATGTTGGAACCCATCGTATACAATCTTCAAAGATAAAATGCAGCTGCACCTACACTATAGTTCCTCCCAAAAGTGGTTTCAAAATTCCACTTCAGTCAAGCAATTTTTTTACTGGTATTCTACCTTTAAGTTGCATGCAGATAGGGAAGAACAGCGTCTCCACTTCTTGGATGTTAGATCAGCCCTGGTGTATTATTCTGAAAGGACCAAGCTGTTCTGCTGGTCAATTCAGGTGTTCATAGCAATAGCTGAGAGAATGAAGGAGCTTCTCATCTCTGCCCAGAGGATTACTTCTATATCCAGGCATTTTGTGACCTTGCAGGAGCCCCTCCTCCACCTACCCTGACTTCTCACTCCACAAGATCTCAGGCCTCTTTGAACGCTTTCTTAGCTAAATCCCTTATTCAAGATGTCTGCAGGGCAGCAACCTGATCCTCAATGCGCACATTCTCCACATGCTCTGCCATTACCCTACAAGCCAGATATGATGCCAGCTTTGGCCACGCAGTGTTACAGGCACCTTGTCCTTGAACTCCAAGCCCACCTCTTGTGCAACTGCGTGTGAGTCACCTATATTGGAATGGACATGGGCATGCACTCAAAGAAAAAATGGGTACTAATCTTTCTGTAACTGTTCTTCGAGACGTGTTGCTCGTGTCCATTCCAAGATCCATCTGTTGTCCCATCTCTTGGAGTTGTCAGTAAGAAGAAACTGAAGGGGTGCAGACTCTGTGGGGCTCTTATACTATGAACATACAGCATGACAGAGTGCTGGAGCTGACCACATGTTTATTAGTAAGGGAGAATATTCAGGCAATTGTGGGTGTGTCATGCATGCACCTGTATTGGAATGGACAAGTGCAACACATTTCAAAATACAACAGTTACAGAAAGGTTAGTAAGTGTTTTTTTCCAACTGAAGTTGATTAAATAATAAATGCTTTTAAGCTCAACAGTTTTATAAAACAGTGTAGACAATACATTTTTTACCATTTTATGGAACTATTTTCCATGTATACATAACAATTTGGTTATAATTGGATAACTTTGGTTTAAAATTACGTATTTGCATTTGATGCTGGCTTTCATTAGGATATTAGGTTTTACAGTTTGGATTTTTCGTCTTTTTTAGTAGTGTGTTATACTGTAGATTTTGGATGGAGAATGTTTAGTTTATCTGTTTTGTTCATATATACAGCTTAATATACGAGAGAGAGAGAAGGATGAAAATGTCTGGAAGGTTTATTTTTAAGCTAGGGTAACTATAAATGAAGAGATGCATGTATCAAGGATGGTAGGGAACTCTTGAATAGTGCATATAGGACCTTCTGAACTGTAATTTCCTGTCTTATACTAAAACTATTTCTGCTGTCTTTGGCTGCTTGCTGCAGTGCAACTACTCTCCACTGAAATGGATAGCACGTTCCATGGACTGCCCAGATATATATGTCTGCATATTTTAGTTTCAGTTTTACTGTGTATAGCTATTTTTTAGTTTACTACAAATTGTACTTTAAGATTGCTTCTGTGCAGCTGGAAATATACTTAGACCTGGTAGATGGCAAATCTCGTTCCTCTCACAGAGAAACCATCTGTAATGCCACAAGAAGGCCAAGTTACTGGAAACATTAGATTAGCTTGTTATGAAACATTTATTTTTATTAGTGGCATGATTTCTCATGTCATTACAGCCAACCTTAATTAATGTTTGGTTATAATGTTACTGTTTCAAAATATATTTGTTTGGGAAATCTTGAGGTAACTCGGATGTGTTGTATTTCTTAATATTAGACAATGTTAAGTAATTAAAGTAGTCCACTAGAAATGCCTTTTTAAAAACTGAATTTAATCAAATACAGTGGGACCCTGGAATACCATGCCCCGCTATAGCGCGAATCTGCTTATAGCGTGGTGCGTGTCTGGCTCCCGATTTTGGCGGTGGCTGCTGCTTTGATGCAGGGGAACCCAGCAATGCCACGACCTTGTCATTATTGCGATTGGGTTTTTCTGGATCCCGATCGTCGCGGTATTGCGGGGTCCCACTGTAGTTGCCTGGATCCCAAATCACTGAAGTTTATTGCTACAAGTGGCAGTTCAATTTATGTTCTCTAACTTTAAGGCATATATTTTATGGCCATTAGGGGGAGACACTGGCTCTTCTCATTTCTCAACATAAATTTTTCATGTTCTCATTTAACTGGAATTACAGAAACACTGTCTGCCTTTATATCGTTCTGTTTACTGGGTTGGAAGGAATCTTATATCTCCTTAACTCTTGTTGTATTTTACTTGAACGGTAAGTGTATATTAGGTGAGCTAGCTGTTAATGGCATCTGAAACTGTTATCTTACTCTGACTGCAGTGAATATGGTCAGTCTTTCATTTTTCTAGAAAACTTCTTAAACAAATGATACAGTAGATGTGCAGATATCACCCAATACTTAAGTCCATAGTTATCAGTTAATATTGATGTGAGGTGTGTTGGGGGAGAAGCAATGTGGAGTTATTTTAATTTATAGATAGGCCATATGGATATTTAGGGATTTTTTCAGTATTGAACTTTTCTATAATATTTGTTCTGATTTTAGTTAATCAAATGTAGTTTTAAAGGCAAATGAAGTGTGATATATATATATTTTTATCTAGGATGTTACTCTGTACAAAACTTAATTTTCATAAGATTGTTGTTTTAAGTCTTTTACCAATAAAGCATAAAGTACAACCTCAGAGTTACAAACACCAGAGTCACGAACTGACTGGTAAACCACATACCTTATTTGGAACTGGAAGTACACAAGCAGGCAGCAGAGAGGACTTGGGAAAAAAAAAACAAAAAAAAACCCCACCCATCCTAGTAAGCAAATGCTGCTTAGTATAGTACTGTCTTAAACATAAACTACTTAAAAAAAGGAAAAGGTAAAATATTTTTGGCAAGTTAAGGAAACTGTTTCGGTGCTTGTTTCATTTAAATTAAGGTGGTTAAAAGCAGCATTTTTCTTCTGCATATTAATGTTTCAAAGCTGTGTGAGCCAATGTTCAATTGTAACCTTTTAAAAGAACAATCATAATTTTTTGTTCAGAATTACAAACAACCTTTGTTCCTGACATATTTGTAATTGAGGTTCTACTGTATAATTGATTTATTTAAAATAAAATAGATAATCTCCTAATTAAATTGTTAATAAAAGTAGTGTAAGTATCAGATTTCATAACAGCATTCTATTCCATCTTCATCTGTCGAGAGTACGGCATATGCTTGAAAAACTGAATTGCTGAACCCTGGTTAAATTTGTAAATGTAAAAATTCTTCAAGCATGTTTTTAAAGAAGTATAAATCTCAAGTACTTAATTAAGCCATTCTCTAACTTCACGAATGACGTTCAGAAGTGTTTTTCTGTATGAATTTTTAAGTACTCAGCTCGTAAATTTATTCTTTGAAGAACACCACTATACATGATAGTTATAAATAACACATTCCATATTTTAACAGTATCACATGTCAGAAATGAAATTAATTTGATGTACTCACTGTGATCTCCCTTGAAGTCAAAGGCCAAATTCCTATTGACTTGAATGATGTAAGATTATGCTCTGTTGTTTGTAAAGTAAGTTGCGTGTCATAGAAATGTAAGAATTGTTTGAGCTACTAAGGTGAGTTATCCAAAACACTGATACTTGCTTAATTACTGGGATCGAGGAGGAGGCAAATATTTTAACTATAGCTACGGTGAGGTTTAAGCAGTTATTAAACTGAGAGGAGAAAAAAATGAATATAGAGTTCATGATGAGGAATATTATTGCAATAGCATGGAAATGCAATGACAGTCCTTTGTTCCCCTTTACCTTCCTCACTTACGAGAGAGAACAGGAAACCATTCTGTAAATGCCAGTCAATGAGTCATTTTAGCATACCATAGTAGAAACAGAAATCCATTTGCTTATTAAGCAAAATTGCTCTGTCTGAAATGGTAAAAATGTCATAAATTAAAACAATTTTTAGTGATTCTAGCTGTGTTGTCTAGAGGTGGTATTGGAATATAGTTAATGTGAACCTTCAGGTTTTTAGCAGTCCAGTTGTCTACAACATATAACTGGGCAGAATAGTAACCGTGCATAGTACTTCAGTGTGGAAGAGTTGTAAATGACATCTTGCTGACTCTTGATGGTGCCAAAAAAAAAAAGGGGGCAATATACTGGAGCTATGCTCCCCTTTCCCCCAGGAATTAGAAGTAGGGTAAGATGGAGAATGACAGTTCTGCTTTGCAACAACTTTCAAGGTTTCAAAATTTGTTTTTGTGTTTTTTTCATTGGAATGAAAACAAACTTTTGAAAGTTTTCACAAAATGTTATTGTGTGGACACATCAATTTTCAGATAGAAATGGCCAGGTTTTCAATTTTAAGTCTCGCTCTGTCTGGTCAGAAGTGACTGGAGTGCCCTGGACCACAGAAGCATTACCACTGAAAACTTAGACTTTAATGCCAGGATGGAACATCATGGCCTTCTGCATATTGGGACCACAGAACCTCATCCACCCATTCCTATAATTGACCCTACCTATGGCTGATTTACTTAAGTCCTTAAATCATGATTTGAAGACTTCAAGTTACAGAGAATCCACCATTTTACATTAGCTCATACCTACAAGTGACTTGTGCCCCAGGCTGCAGAGAAAGGCGAAAACCCCCCCAGGGTCTCTGCCAATCTGACTTGGGGAAATTTATTTTTGACCCTCGATACGGTGATCAGTTAGACCTTCAGCATGTGAGCAAGACCTACCAGCCAAATACCTGGGAAAGAATTCTATGTAGAAACAGCCCTCCCGAACTAGGGTCCCATCACTGGCTATTGGAGACATTTTGCTGCTAAGTCACAGATGACTACCTACGGTGGCATGTAGTCATTGTCATACAATCCCCTCCAAAATAATATACCTAGACTTCTTCAGGAAGGCTTTTGAAACTGTCCCACATGACATTCTGATAAATAAGCTGGAGAAATGGAGGGTTGGCAAAATCTACTATTAAGTGAACCCCTAACACTGCTCTACAGCCAAAATGCTTCCGAAATAAATGTAGTCAAACTTTACTAATTCTGGGTCACTGAGAACAAAAATGATGCTTAAAATTGTTGATTGGCTCTAGTTTTCAAGATATGCTATTGGGTCAGTATATAAGACCCTTGACATGGGAATGGCGGAGGATAAGTGAGTTATAAAGGGAAGGGATCTCAATTTAAACCAGAAATGACTAAAATACATCTTTGACTGGATCTATGCATAAATCTATGACTGGATTTGGACAGTACTTGCTTTTTAGGCAAAACAATGAATGATGCAATCTGAAGCTGGTATTGCGTCATACATGATATGAATTGCATCATGTTATTCCTAGAAGTCATGGATGATGCAATCATAACGAAGCTTACATCACTCTGCTGAACAAATTGCCCTATATCAGCTCTAGAAATCATACAGTGTCGTGCTCTCTATTTGTCAGTGCTTGATTTTGCAAAAGAACACATTTCTGTTTAGCCAAAGTGAGCAGAGATGCCTCATACTTGTGTGAACAGTGCAGATAACTTCTGCTATGTTTGTGGTGAAGTGACTTTTGCATCACAAAAGCGCAGTATAACCACTATGGTTAAGAAAGCCTATCACCTTTATTTTGGCTGCAAAATTGGAGATCAGGACAAGAGGTGGGCCCCACACATACGCTGCAACACTTGTGCAACAAATCTTCGCTAGTGGTTGAACAGGAAAAGGAAATCTCTGCCTTTTGCAGTGCCAATGATGTGGAGAGAGCCAACAGATCATACCAGCAATTGTTACTTCTGCATGGTGCCTCCAGCTGGGAAAGGTGTGTCAAAGAAGAAAAAGTGGACTGTGCATTATCCAAACATTCCATCAGCTATACGCCCAATACCCCATGGAGAAGGACTGCCGGTTCGCGATGCACCAGAATCATTCTCACTTGAGTCAGACGAGGAAGAGGATGAAACTTCTGGTCCTGAACCATCAATGTCACAGGACCCACATTTTCTCCCATCCTCCTCCTCCTCTGAAGCACACCTCATAACACAAGCTGAACTGAATGAGCTTGTCAGGGATTTGGAACTACCCAAGAGTAAGGCAGAGCTGTTGGGCTCCAGACTACAGCAGTGGAATCTCCTGGCAGGTGATGTTAGGGTTTCCATGTTCGGTGACCGTCAAAAGGATCTTGTCCCATTCTTCTTCATGGAAGGTGATCTTGTAGCCTGCAACAACATCGATGGTGTGATGGCAGCCCTCAACATCGTTCACGATCCAGATGAGTGGAGACTCTTCATTGATTCATCGAAGACGAGTCTTAAAGCTGTTTTTCTGCATAATGGCAATGTTTTGCCATCAATTCCAGTTGGTCATGCAGTCCATATGAAGGAAACCTATGACAACATGAAACAACTTTTGAGGTGCATAAACTATGACCAACATCAGTGGCAGCTTTGTGGCGATTTGAAGGTTGTTGCTCTCTTGCTTGGTCTGCAGACTGAATACACAAAGTACTGCTGTTTTCTCTGCGAATGGGATAGTCGTGCAAGAGATTCCCACTACATCAAGAAAGACTGGCCACTCCGACAGTCATTGGAGCCTGGGAGGAAAAGTGTTCAGCATCTACCACTTGTTGAATCAAGGAAGATTTTGTTACCACCCTTACACATCAAGCTGGGTCTGATGAAGAACTTTGTCAAGGCCATTGACAAAACACAAGCAGCTTTCAAGTACCTCCGTGGAAAATTTCCAAGGTTAAGTGAAGCTAAGATAAAGGAAGGTGTCTTTGTTGGTCCTCAGTTTCGTGAACTTATTTGAGATGATGCATTTGACCATGCACTGCGTGGCAAGGAAAAGACGGCATGGAAAGCCTTCCAGTCAGTGGCAATACATTTTCTCGGAAACAACAAGGCAGACATCTACAGGTTGTTGGTGGAAAACCTCCTCAAGGCATACAAAAGCCTTGGTTGCAACATGTCACTAAAGATACATTTTTTGCACTCTCATCTAGATTTTTTTCCACTGAACTGCGGAGCAGTGAGCGGCGAGCGATTTCACCAGGACATTGCAACGATGGAGAAACGCTATGAGGGCAAATGGAGCCCATCAATGCTTGCAGACTATTGCTGGACAGTGACAAGAGATGCTCCGTTTAATGAATACAAGAGACAAGCCAAGAAGCGCCGAGTAGACACTGAATAGGACTAAACTATGTACATAATAGTTTTTTGCCTTTTGTTTAATAATTCATTTTTTTTATATAACCCTTTTGCTGATTTTTAAAGTGTTACATAAACAGGACAGGTGAACTATTATCATGTAAAGCAACCATAAACCCATGAAAAGACCTAGGTTTACAATTTATGATTAAAACTCTACTATCTACACAATATACATAGACATAAAATGTAAAAACTTAAATATCTTAGAAACAGTAGCCAATCAGTTGTTTTAATTGTCATATTTGAATTCAGCACATCAAAATACATAATAAATATCACATTTTATCTCTGAAGCAGACGACTTCTAAAAAATTGTAGACCAGTGTAATTGGTTAAACAACTGCAAACTAAAGAGAATATTAATGGAATGAGGTCAGATTGGAGAGAGGTCTCAAGTGGGGTTCCACAGGAATCTGTTCTAGGTCCAGTATTGTTTAATAACTTTATTAATGACCTAGATGTAGGAATAGATAACATACTGATCAGATTTGCATGTGACACAAAGCTGGGGAGGGGGTTACTAACACTTTGGAGTATGTACAGATGTTATCTCCTCATCTCAAAATGGATATACTGGCATTAGAACAGGTTCAGAGAAGGGCAACTAAAATGATTAGGGATTTGGAACAGATCCCATATGAGGAGAGATTAAAGAGGCTAGGACTTTTCAGTTTGGAAGAGAGGAGACTAAGGAGGAATATGATAGAGGTATATAAAGTCATGAGTGGTGTGGAGAAGGTGAATAAGGAAAAGTTATTGTTCTAGTAATAACTAGAGGCCAGCAAATTAAATTAATGGGCATCAGGTTTAAAACAAATAAAAGGAAGTTCTTCACACAGCACATAGTCAACCTGTGGAACTCCTTGTTTGAGGAGGTTGTGGAGGCCAGGATTATAACAGGGTTTAAAAGAGAACTGGATAACCTTCATAAATTTAAGTCCATTAATGGCTATTAGCCAGGATTGGTAAGGAATGGTGTCCCTAGCTTCTTTTTGTCAGAGTGGGGTGATAGATGGCAGGAGAGAGATCACTTGATCATTACTTGTTAGATTCACTCACTCTGGGGCATCTGGGATTGGTACACTAGTAGGTACCCTTAGTGGGCTGGAGTGCATGGCCTCTCTGCACCCTTCTCTCAGGCAAAGAGATATGGTCAGGCTGATTGCACTTGAAAGATCTAAGTGCAGTGGGGCACTCCAGGACAGGGACTGGTCTCTGGCACTGTCAGAAGCTCCCCTTGAGGGAACTGGATTGTGGTGTGGTGATTTTCATTGAGATTGAGCAGATATTTCAGATTAATTTACTGAAATTCTTGTATTTCATTTTATAGTCTAAACTGTACAAAATGTGATTGTTTATATATAAAATAATACATGTTTTGTTTTGTGTTATCTGATTTCCCCAGGTATATGTGGAATTTGATGACCTTGAATGGGATAAACGAGAGTGGGTTAAGGTTTATGAAGATTTTGCAGCCTTCTTGGTGGAGTACCAGCTGGTCTGGGCAAAAAGGAAGGACCCTAGCCAGACTCAGGGATCAAAGATCAAACAAATTCAATGGCCTGCATTGGTAAGATATTTGAACAGTGTCATTTTTAAGCTGTTAAACACAGAGTGATACTAAGAAATTGTTTAATTTCATTATAATTAACTTGATGTTGGAAGTTAGTTGTTTTCCTGTCTGTCTTGATTCCGTTGGTTGGGCAAGCTCATGTGAAAGGATGGGAATTCTGTGACACTAGTCACTCCTTTCAATTTAATTTTTGAGGTGATGCAGACCATGATAAACTTAGTATGTCCTAGTGATGTAATACAACTGCTAAGACCTCTCACAGTCAAAACAGTTTGTGATAATTAACCTAGTAGCACCATGTTGCACTGGTAAAGGGAGATTGGAGTTGGGTTAACAATTTGCATCCCAGAGCTCATAACTAAGGAGGCAGTGTAATTCTAATGGAAATAGCCGCATACCTACAAGTTGTGTCAAGGTCCAGAGAGATGACAGGTGAGTATAGACCCATTGAATCAGTGATAAAATAGTCAGTTGCCCCTTCTCTGAGGTGAGAATTGTATCCCGCTGGGTATCTGGAGTGACACGCAGATGCTGAAGCAGTGGAGAGGGTTAAAGATGGCTTTTTTGCCCTATTTACTTAGGAAGCTATTTTTGTTGCTGACACATCCTGGGTAGTCCTAGGCTATGAGGAGGATCTAAAAAAGGGATAGACATGGATCCCTGTCTTCTTCAGAGAAGCTGCTAGCACAGCCAGGATCTTCCTGAAGACCCAAGCTGAGCCTGATTGGGAAAATCTTGTTTTGAAAATTTTTCCATAGTAATAGAAGTGTAGAAATCTCCTGTAACTTCTCAGATTGGAATGTGAAAGAACTCCAGCAAGCGTATTCATACCATGAGTCTTGGGGATGCTTAGCCATGATATGATAATGATTTTAGTGTGTCTGTCTGGAACATCAGTCTCATGGTGAAATTGTTGAGTAACCTGTGATCTAAGATGGCCTCCAAATCTCCATTTTTCTGTGGAACCATAATGAATATGTTCTATAAAACCTTTGTGTTGATGGGGGAGGTGCTATTATCTCGGTATTGATGAAGCGAGGGAAAATTTTTATGTTTTTTTTCATTGTTTTGTCTGTGTAAGTCAGTTTGCAAGCTCATCAGCCAGGGAAAGTAGAATAAACATCACAACAATCATTTAGTTTCTTCAGAGCTGACTTTATTATTCACAAAAGATTCAAAAAGCTCAAAATATTAAAACTCTGGGTGCAGGAGCCCTGTTCCACTTTCCGACATCTGGTAAGGGAGTGGGACACACTCATTCCTTTAAGCCTCGTGTTAGATCTGTGGGAAGGAATCTCCCTCAGGGACTTACCTCAACCCTCATGTATCCCAGACTGAACTAAAAGCGTTCTTTATACAGTATTCAGCAAACATTCATATGATTCTAAATCAGCTGTCTCTTCATCATATGCCCTGTTAAACAGTTGCTGGAAGTTGTAGATTCTAGTCTTAAAGTTCAAGGCTTGTAACTATTGGGAAGTGCATATGCACCCAAGGACCAGCAACCTAGTTAGATTTCCCCAAGATGAAGGAATTGGAGAAATGTAACTTAAATGGGGAATTCTGCATGGGGTAAAATCTCTAAAGCCATCTCCTCCTTCCCACAGATTAGGTAGTCTTGATAGTAAGTGTCCTGTAGTTGCAGGAAATGCCTGAAGCTGGATGTATTTCCAGATTAGCCCTGCCTGGAGTCTTGTGTCTCCCTGATTAATGCAAGACCTTTTTGTCTTGGCTGGTGTTAAGTTTTTGTCCCTTTAGAAACTTATTAGTTTTGACTTGGGTATATGATTGTATAGTTTTCTTCCCTTTTTGGCTTTGGCCATCATTTTGTGCATGTGTTCACCAAACTAATTCTCCTTATGCCCTCCTCTCCATCTGGAGCACTCTGTGGATGTCATAAATGGCCTAGCATAACAGTCAGCTTTCTGGAGCCATAGTTCTCATTGGGTCATCATACTGGAGGCCATGGAGCAGGCAGTTAAACATAGCAAGTTGAGGGAAGCTTCTATCCTGAAATGATACATAAAGAAGTAATTTAGGGTGGGCTTGATGCCGTGGCGATGTATGGCTTTCACATGGCCCAGTTTGTCAGTTCAGATTAGGATGGCCCAAGTAAAACAAAAAATTGAAGCTGAATGCAAAAGCTGCCATGTTGATCTTCCTTCTTCAGGAGAATTCCATTTTTGTGTCAGTGGGTTTCTGGACCAGGAACTCATTATTTTGGGCGTTAGTGTCCTTGTCCAGTGGAACTGCAAATACATCTTAAGTGAAATAACAGTATTTTTTGTCCTTTGCTAGAGCGTTGAAATTTTTACTGGCCTGTGTAAGTGGTTGGATTTCTTTGGATCCTCGCATGCAGCCTTAATCACATTGTCCAAGGGAGGATGAGGAAGGGGACAGTATTTCTTCTTGAGTTTAATTGAAATGTTTGTCTGGGACACCTATTTTTGTCTGCCTCCTGAGTCATCTTTGTGGTGTAGAAGCAGTTTTAGGTCTGCTAGCACTCTCTAAAGCATGTGATCAAATAGATGTGATGGGAGCAGCTTCTTATTGGACCAAGTATCAGAGGGTAGCCCTGTTAGTCTGTATCCACAAAAACAATGAGGAATCTGATGGCACCTTAAAGACTAACAGAGAAGACTCTGTGCATCTGAAGAAGTGGGTTTTTTACTCGTGAAAGCTTATGCCCAAATAAATCTGTTAGCCTTTAAGGTGCCACCAGACTCCTTGTTGTCTTCTCATTGGAAATTATTCAGCTTTGGCTTGGTCTGGTTGGGCTAGTTGAGGAGCAGGAAGGGGCCTTCTTTCTTCCATTCTTCATAAACATTTTTGTTTTCATTGGCTTATGTTTTCTGAATCTGAAGTCTGGTGACAAGTTTGAGAAGGAAGGCTTGACTAAAGGTGAAGTTTCCCTCCTTCCTTCTGTCCAAAGGAGAATTTTTCTCCTCACTAGTTAGTTTCTAGTTTAGGTATTCAGAGTTTTAAGTATTTTGGGTTTTTTACCATGTCTCAGATTCTTTTAGTGCAGCATTTCTCAAACGGGGGTCTGTGGATCCCTGGGGATCTTCAAGGAAAATCCAGGGGGTCCACGGGCCCTGCTGATGAACTCCTCCCTTCCCACCCAGCACCTCCTGCACGCCACAGGGTGGAGAGGGGATGGGGGGCGCTCATGGGAGGGGGCGGAAAGAGACAAGCAGGAGGAGGGATGGGGTGGAGCGGGTGCGGGAAGAGATGGGGAGGGGTCTTGGGGAAAGGGGTGGAGTGGGGGTGGTGCCTTTGACTGAGCAGGGGTCTTGAGGGTTTGCAGCAAAATTTTAAATGAAAAAGGAGATCCTCAGTTTACTAAATTTTGAGAACTGCTATTTTAGAGAGCTTTCTTTCCTTTTTAGGGCCCTTTTCTCTTTAATATGGTTATTTTCCTTTCACCTCTCCTTGCCTTTGGAGATTTAGGGTGGATGGGGGAAGATTTCTAATGATTTTTCATTCTTCTTAATAGGGTTGGTCTATAAAGCAAGCTTGATGCATAAAGGAAGAAATAATTGGAGTTCACAGTCCCTGGTTCAGGACTGTTTAGAAGGAGGGTTTCTGTAGCAGGGCAGTCACACCGCTCCAGCCATGAAGGGGTTAAAACAGCCTGGGGAAGGGGCTATCCTGGGGGAGCTCCTAAGTTAGGCTGATTGGGGGAAATAGCCACAGCTGGGCCATGCCCCAATTAGGCCAACCTGGTCCTGTTACAAGGGCTCAGGGAGGAGCTGGGTAGGACTGTTTCCTTCCAGTTTTAGAGGGAGATGGACCTAGCTGCTTGAAGGGAGCTAAGGGTAGTGAGGGTGGAGCAGTGCTGGGGAAGAGGCAGGCTGACCTGGGGAGCTCAGACCTGGCGATCTCCCAGGCTGTGGCTTGATAAGAAGGCCTGAGAAGGTACTAGGCTGCAGGAGAAGGCAGCAGGTCCAAACCTCCCTTGCCTATGAGTCCTGGCTTTTACACTGCCGTCTGCCCCAGGGATCAGGGGCTTGATGATGACTAGCAGTAGCCCTAGACTTAGGCAAGGTGGGGATAGCGGGATGGGAGTTCCCTGGGAGGGGACACCCACAGAGAGTGTGGGGATATTGCCAGGGGGCAGCACCCTAGGTAGAGGGGCACCAGGGTCCGGGAGGGACGTGGGGGACAGCAGCAAGCGGGACAGTGATCAGCAGAGGGCGCTCCAATGTCTGGTGAGCTAATTGCACCAGCGGGTGAGTCATCGAATTGCTATAGTTTCCTTTGACCATGATGCAGAGAAGCAGTATATATCTTGCCTGTCTGAACTGCTATTATGTTGCTCAGGAGAGGGCTCTGGAAGCTTGTTGGGGACTTGACCTACCCATCATCTGCGAATTGTGTGCTCCTCTTATGAAGGCTGCAGAGTGATGTAACCACTCTAACTCCAAAGTGTGTGTGTGAGGGTGGGTATCAAACATTGCTCCTTTTAGCACACCTGAGCCATAGTCTGAGGTCAAGCGGGGAGAGTACTGCTCCAGCAATAATTTTGTCTTGGGACCTGAAAAATTCCCCCCAAAGACCAAACCTTCTTCCCACTCTCCTCTGCAGATAATCCAAATCTGAGGAAAATTTTGAAAGTGAGTCAGGAGCTGGCCCCAACTCAAGCCAGACAAAACATTAGTTTGGGCGAGTATTGGGAAGAGCTTTTGAAATTTATCAGCAGCCCTATTAAGGAAGTATCTGCCATTTGCAAATTAAATCCAGAACTTGGCTATGTTAAATCTAGGTTAGCTTCTGAATGACCAAATAGCAGTGATGGCAAACTAGATGCTTTCATGCTTTGCAAGAAGTGTGCAACCTCTTCTCGGACTTTGCCATAGTTTTTGTTACAGCACAACAACTAAGACAAACACCCTCATTAGGAAATGCCAGAATAAAGGTTGTGTGTGCAGTCTTAATTCAGCCTTCTTATGTATATGTGTTACATTAGTCTTTAATTTCATGATCACATACCCTTTTTCCCTTCAGGACCCATGCCTCATTCAGTGCATAGAATCAGTGGTGCTGACTTAATGACCAGCTACTGAAAATTTTGTCCTCTTTTCATGGTTCAGTGTATGGCACCACATCTTATTTCCTGCGTACTGTTCAAAGCCTGCTCTGACAAGAATTGTTAATTTTCTCATGGGCTTTTCTGTGTTGCTCATCACAGTAGTATCTGAGTGCTTCATAAATTGCAGTACATTTATTTTCACAGCGTCCCTGTAAGGTGAGCGGCTGCTGTTGTCTCCATTTTACCGATGGGGATTTGAGGCATAGAGAAATTAAATTGCTGGACACTTTTGGTTGCTGAATTCGAGACACTTAGGACCTGGTTTTTCAGAGTATATAGCATTATATAGCACTTTATGTTCAAAACACATATCCCATTGACTTTGGTTGCAGTGTTAGTCCTCAGCACTTCTGTAAAGCAGATCCCAGGGTTTCAAGTTAGATACTCAGAACATAAGAAACATACAATTAGTCACCAGCTCTGAACATCCTGATCATAGGCCATGGCTGCATTACAGAGTTTACAGCAGCTACTGTGCTGCTGCTAGTGCAGATGTTTTAAGCCGACAGAGAGATCTCCCATCTACTTAATTACTCCAGCTCCAGTGAGCGACAGTAGCTTCTACTGCCAGTGTAGCGCTGTCCACATAGGTTCTTATGTTGGTATAACTTACGTTGCTCAGGGGGTGACTTATTCACACCTCTGAGTGATGTAACTTATATTGACGGCTAAATCCTGTGCCCCAGTGAATGGAGGCAGGAGGAGGAGTCTGGGGAGTGATGCAAAAGTAGCAAAAAGGCTTCTGGGATCAAGAACATAGGATTCATTTAAGTTGGCAAAGTGGAGTTGTTTAGTTGGGAAGATGGCTGAACTGAATAAGGAGACAACTATCCTTTAGTGGAGGAAGTTAGCCAGGTTCATGGGATCTCTGCCAGACAGGTTGTGTGTGGATAATTACTAGAGGGGAATGGTACATTTTGCTTTTTTGCAAATATTTGTTGACATCAGAGGAATAGTCTGACCAACACATCTTGGATTCCATTTTAGGATTTGGAAGGGAGTATTCTTTATTGGGTACAGTCTTTTCTGCCCATTCTCTCTAGTAGTAGTATTAGTATTATTTCTATTACCATAGTGTCTAGAAACCCTCATCATGGACTAGGACTTTACTGTGGTAGCTGCTATACAAACACAGAACAGAAAGACAGTCACTGTTGCAAGGAGCTTCCGATCTATAATACAAACAGGATAAAAATTGATACAAATTGATACAGACAGATGAGGTAGTACAAGCAAACGACGAGGCACTTTTGGTCAGCATGGTAGTGGTCTCTTCAAAGTAGCAGCCTAACTATTGTCAGGTTTTTTTGTAGCATAGTTGGCTGATCTATTGGTTAGTTATTATTTAGAGTTTCCAATATAACTTTCTAGTTTAGCAGAGTCCCACTTCGCCTAGATCAGACCTAGAGTTATTACTCTGAGGAGGAGCCTGTGCACACGGGAAAGAAATTCACTGGGGAAAGATTTTTGAATTTGTAATGTTTCAGTTTTAATAAAACATTTAGCAATATTACAAAAACTACAAACCAGCAAAGTAGACTAAGGTGTGATATATGATGTCCAGCATGATAACTTAAATACTCGCATCATCCTTTGCAGGAGAGCTCGGTAGTAGATAACCTGACCCACGTATGGTTCTTTTGGCCTGGCAGGTTCCAGGAAGTCTCCCTGGAATGAACAAGCAGAGTACCACCTTTTGTCATAGATTGAGTCATGCCTACCATACCTAATGCATATTCGGTAAGGTTTTCAGCCCTTTTTCTTTGTGTTTTCTCACCTTAGCAATATTGCGGTGCTCTTCTTCCTTAGGACACTAAACCCTTCACCTCAAGCTTATTAGCAGCTTCTTGTCCTATCCTCAGCATTTCAAAACATTTTTTCTCCCTCCTCCTTGTAACAACCTTTTCTGTACTTGAAAACTGTTATCATGTCCCCTCTGTGGTCTCTTTTGGAGACTAAGCAAATCCAGTGTTTTGAATCTTCCTTCATCGGTTATGTTTTCTAGACTTTTAATCATTTTTGTTGCTCTTCTCTGGACTATCTCCAGTTTGTCCAAATCCTTCCTGAAATGTGGCACCCAGAACTGGACACAATAGTCCAGTTGAAGCCTAACCAATGCAGAGTATAGTGGAAGAATTACTTCTCGTGTCTTGCTTACAACACTCCTGCTAATACATCCCAGAATGATGTACACTTCTTTTTCAACAGCATTACACTGTTGACTCATATTTAGCTTGTGGTCCACTGTAATCCCCCAGATCCTTTTCTGCAGTACTCCTTTCTAAGCAGTCATTTCCCATGTTGTATATGTTTAAATGATTGATCCATCCTAAATTCTGAAAGAGAATTATACCAGAATACCCCAATTCTTAAAAAAATATAAGATACAAATGGGGGTGCCCATTTAGACAGTCCTTTAAATGGGAGGACAAATATATCTATCTCAGACCCCAAAGAAGGGAAACAGGTACTCATGAACATGGAAGTAGGCAAATCAGCTCAAGGATGATATGAAGAGGATCAAAGGCATCAGTCCTAAAAAGTCACCAAGAAATCACTGCACATGAGTCTAATCAAAGAGAGCCAGAATGGTTCAAAAAGATGCATTATCAAGATAACAAGACACACCTAAGAGCCCAAGAAACTGTCTAGATCCAGAAGAACAAGATTAGTATATGGGATAAACATTACAATAAATTATGGATGCTATATCCAGGGGGTTGTAAAGATAAAGTGATATAGTTAAATTGAGACTGGGCTGTGTAGCACCCAGAATCTTTTATGTGGGTACAGTTGGCTTACTGGGTATAAAATTTATAATTAAATTGGTGTTGTGATATGTATTATAAACACATTTAATAATGAAGTAGCGGGAGATGCAGATGTCCCCTATTGAAGAACGTTCAATTTTAAAATTCTGCGCTTTAGAATGTTTGTGATAATTATTAGAGAAGAGCCACCTGTGGTGGACAGCGTTAAGAATAAGTGAACTGAAAGATGGTATAATCTCATAATGCCTGATGATGTGTATATGTATTTGATAAGATTAGATGAGATTTGTTTCTTTTAAAAATTAAAAGCAAACCCTTCAAATAACTAACACACCCATGGAGGAAGTAAGGAGAGTTTGAGCTCTACATCTAGAGGGGATCAGGTAACAATGCATGAAATTAATAGAAAGGGTGGGAAATGGGATAAAGAACAAAAATAGATGTTAAATATTATGTTTTAACAGAAAAACACATTAATTTAAATTCTGAGCCCTAGGTTTTTAACTTCTATGGTAAATCAGACTCAGCATCAGGATATAACAATATAAGTATTTTTAAAAAAGGAAAAGCAATATATGTGAGTTTTAACATGATTGTGTGTATGATGGATCTCTGTCTAGACTGGTCTTATGTAAAGAAGAGATAAAGATGTAATGTAATGTGGCTGCTTTTAACAAGCGGGTAATGTTCTTCCTGAGTGCAGACATAGTATTCATGGATAAATTTAGTAATGTTAGGGGGATGAACAATCCAACAAAAAGGAAATGGGTATTTTGCTTAGTACAAAAGGATTTTCCTAATAGAATCTATTTCAAGGAAACATCTTTGAAGAAAAATGATAAATACCTGATTCTTCTTTGATGTCCCTGTGGGTGCTCCACTTTAGCTGTCTGTGCCTCCTGATGCCTTTAATTGGAGATTTTTAGTAGTAGTGCTGTGAGTGCACAAGAGTCATCTTGCGGTGTTGTCGGTACCTCATCTAGCATGCTCACGACTCTACCCCCCACCAGTTCCTCTGCAACCATCCTCAGCCTGAGACAGAGCTTCATCGTGGTGTCCCAATGTCCTTCGATAACCTTAACAAATGAAATTAGATAGAGTTTAGTAGTTAAATAGCGTAGTTAGGCATTAACTACGTACTCTAATACTAAGTTAAAAAAAATCTTTTCTATGTTAGCTTCTTCTGTAGTGCGAAATCTATCTCTGCTACAAAAATGCTTGATTCCCAGAATTTAAGAGATGCAGCTTATGCCACAAAGCCATGCCCATCTCTGATGGGTGCTCACTCTGTGTCCATTGCCCTGGGACGTTGCACATCCCTCAGAATTGTGCTCATTGTAGCCACCTCAAAGCCAGAGCCAGGTGTGACAGAGACCTATGCCTAAAACTGATACTAATGTAAAAATCACTTCTGCCAACCTCTGACATGGGACAGCAAACTTCTTCAGGTGGCTCTCCTGGCACAACCTCAGCTACGGAGGGCACCCGGCTCTTCAAAAGTATGAGGAAAAGAACCACAACCTCCACAGAGAGAGAGAGAGAAGTGGTCTCTGACCAGGTCGCTGTCCTTGGTGCTGACCTACGCATGAATGAGCACCTTTATGAACTGTGCACTTCCAGCACTGTCCACACCATGACCTCTGCTGAGCCCCACCACAAGGAGAAGGGGTTGAGGCTCAAACGTGGCTCCTTTTCAGTGGCACTGTCCACCTTGGTGAAGGAGAAGTGCTGACACCGTCATAATTGGTTATGCTGCCGCCACCAGCACTAAGTACTCTGTTGACACCAAATGACAAACCCAAGATGACACCGACCACTCTGATCAAGACGACATATAAGCCATTGGCACAGACACCAGTACCATATACATCAATGACATTGATATCGATGGTACTGAAACCAGCAGCACCACAGCAATTTTTAGAGCAGAAGGATATTGCAATCTCCCTGGTACCGCAGTCACCCCTGTTCACCACCAGCAGTTCCCGTGAGCGTACTAACGTACAGCAAACAGCATTGCCTGTTGCTCCACCTATATCAGGCAATAAGGACAATAACAGGACGAAAGTCTTTTTCCGTCTCAGCACTGTTCACCCACTGAACGGAGGCCGCCTTCGAGACCCATGACACCCAAAACCCAGTACAGACAAGATGTACAACCTTAGTATGGGTAGCCTTGGATGTTCCCATCTATACTCTTCCCTGTGCAATGGACCCCTTGGGACCTTTGAGTGTCATATAGTGTTCATCATACTAGACCCACGACTCCAACCAGGAGTAAAATCAGGCTGCTTCCCTCCCCCACAGCCAGGAAACTTCAGAGGTAGTGGAGGACACAGGAGAAGAGAGAGAGAGTGCAGACAGAGATCACATCACCTTAACACAATTAATTGTCATCCCCAGATGAAACCATAGTTCCACCACCCCCTACCACGGCTGACTACTTCAATTCAATAATTCCAAGAATTATTTAAACAAGTAGCCATCAACCAAAATATCCCACTGGAGGAGGTGTAGGAAAACCAAGAAAATTGTTATACATCTTCCACACAATGTTATACATCTTCTGTGATAGTTATCCCGATAAATGATTCCATCATAGAATCTTGGGAGATTTGGCAAACGCTGGTGATGGTACCACTAACATTCAAAAGGATGACAGAAAATGTTACATTGCCGCTAACGAGATGGATTTCCTGTTCTGCCACCCACAACCCAAGTCTCAAGTGATCTTAGCCATTGATCAGCATGGCAAACAGCCTCAATACGGATACATCCTTTAGGACAGGGATCACAAAAGGCTAGACCTTTTCAGTCAAAGTGTAGTCCTGAACAACGCTGCAATTTTGAGTCACCAACTACACTACTCTCCTAGCAAAATAAAATCATGACAATTATGGCAAACTGCAAGATTTTATTGACAGCCTGCCAGAGGAGAAATGGTCACAGTTCAAGGCCATAATAACGGAAGGACAGCTGATCACCAGAAAGATATAACAAGCTTCTATGGATATATCAAATACAGTGGCAGGAATAACAGCCACTGCTAGGGTGGTGCTCAGAGCTTCATGGCTCCAGTCATATGGTATTCCCAAAGAACTCCAGGTAAAAGATGAGGACCTCCCCTCAAAAAAACTCTTCTGCAAAACAGGTGAAGTTCTACGCTCGCTGAAGTTCACAAGCAACCCTACATACGCTAGGCATATACTCACCACTTACCAGAGAATGATGCTACCTACCATATCAAAGGCACAGAGAGAGATCATTGCCTGCAACAATGACAGTATGAACCTCAAAGATGGCAAACACCTCAAGTCCACCCTCAACATTGCAACCATCTTCTGCTAAATGCTTTTGAAGATTTGGTCAAGGGTCTGAATGACCTCCCCACTATACAGCACCAGTACCAACATCCAACCAGTGCTTTGGTCATTGGTGGCACCCATTTTACCATACCTGGGCATCAGTTACAATGGATCAATAGGCATTGGCGATCATAAGATTGGGCTATGCCATCCCCTTTCTCTCCCAACCTCCAATCTCACCCCCACCCCTCTTCAGGGACCCTTTTCATGAGCACCTCTTAAAACAAGAAGTAAACCATCTCCTACATTTAGGTGATGTTTTGCAGAAACTCTCTCCACATAGAGAGAAGGGTTTTTACTTCCATTACTTCCTGACCCAGAAGAAAAATGGTGGATGGAGACCCATCTTAGATCTCAGAATGCTTCACAAATTTGTGTAAACTCAAGATTCAAGATAGTCACATTGGCCACGCTAATACCAGCGCTAGAAAGCAGGGACTGATTTTCAGCCCTTGACCTATAAGATGCATATTTTCGTATCTCCATACACCCTGCCCACAGACTATTTCTACAGTTCATAGTAGGAGGTGATGGCTGCCAATACAGAGTACTACTTTTCGGCCTGTTGACCGCACTGGGTCTTCTCCAAAACCCCTGAAGTAGTAGTGGCACACTTCAGAAAACAAGGGATAATGATCTTCCTGTACCTAGTCCTAGGGGACTGTCTACTGAAAGGTATGGCTCAGAGAAGAAACAGATATGGTGCAAACACCATCACTCTGTTACAGAATCTAGGGTTACAAATTAACAAAAATCAACCCCAGTTCCATACAACTGGACTTCATTGGAGCATATCTCAACTCCTCTCAGTCCAGAACATCACTACCTAGGAACAGATCTGTGACACTGACCAACTTTATCTCAGTAGTCAACAGTAGTCCTCAAATATCAGCATGAACCTGCTTACAGCTATAAGGTCACATGGTGGCTATCATGTTTCTGGTAAGACACACATGACTACACGTGCGCTGCCTACAAAGCTGGCAGAGCTCACTATACATCCCCAGTAAACACAGCCTAAATAAGAGTATCAGCAAAAGTCTCGGTCTCCTTACAATGGTGGACAAAACCAGAGAATGTGTGCATGGGGATCTCCTTTCCGCAGGAACCACCATCAATAATAATCACAGTGGATGCTGATAGGCTGGGGGAGCCCACCTGAACCAACCCACTGTTCAAGGAAGGTGGACAACAGTGGAAACTCAACCACACATCAGTCTACTAGAGCTACCTTCAGTATGAAAAGCCTGCAGGCATTTCCTACCAATGATGAAGAACGAGTCTGTCTGGCTCATGACCAACAACGTATAGCATGTATGTATCAATTGCCAAGGAGGAGTTTGCTCCCACTCACTATGCACTGAGGCCATGAAACTGTTGAACGGGTGCATGCAGAACAAAGTAAATATCTATCTCCTGTCTCCACGGATGCCAGAACACGATGGCAGATACACTAAGCAGACCTGTTTTTCTCAGGAACAAGAATGGGAAATAAACAGAGTCCTACAGTTAATATTTCAGCGATGTGGCTTTTCCCCTGTTGATCTATTTGAGTCATCACTAAACCCCAAGAGTCCACTCTTCTGCTTAAGAGCAGGACTGGGATCTCAATCACTGGTGGATGCCTTTCTCATCACATGGGACACATCACTCCTGTACATACTCACTGAATCCACTGATCCCATAAGTGATGCACAGATCATTTGCTGCCAAAGCCTACTTTATACTGAGAATCTCAAAGTGGCCTAGAGAGAACTGGTACCTTTATCTAATAGACATGGTAGTATGCACCCCACGAACTCTTCCACTTTGGGTGGATCTCCTCTCACAGGACAATGGCCAGACTCTCCACCCAACTCTGGAGAAACTTCACCTGAAAGGTTACATTCTTGATCTCAATTACTTCTGCTTGATAAGTTAAGGTACGTCTTCACTACCTGCTGGATCGGCGGGTAGCAATCGATCTTTTAGTGATCGATTTCTTGAGGCTCATTAAGCCACAAGAAATTGATTGCCCACAGTGCCCCTGTGGACTCCGTAACTCCAGCTTGCTGTGAGGCGCAAGCTGGAGTCGACGGGGGAGTGTGCCACCGACTGCTGCCACCATGAGGATGGCAGGTAAGTCGGCTGAAGATACACCGACTTCAGCTATGTTATTCACATAGCTGTAGTTGCGTATCTTCGATCGATTCCCGCTCACCCCCCACCCCCAGTGAAGACCAGCCCTCAGTGAGATAGGGGCCCTTATAGCGGACTCCCTTCCCCCACCATATTCTTTAAAGACAGGGTCATGTTGAGACCACACTCAAAATTCTTAACTCAAATGTCAACATCCTTCCATATAAACCAACTTACACACCTCCCCTAATTTTAACCCCAGCTATACCAGCACTTACAAGAGATTCTTACATATACTAGACGTCAGGCGAGCGACAGCATTTTATTTAGACAGAACCAAACCTTTCCGGAAGACCCCCCCCCCACCCCCGAGACTTTTGATTTCCACAGCAGAATGCTGCAAGGGATGCACAAATATCCACCCAGAGACTATCTGCCTACATCCAACTCTGTTATCGAACAGATAACCCTGAGCCCCCAGAAGTGATCAATTCCACTCTACAGGCTCAATAGCAACTTCAGTAGTGATCTTGAAAGACATACTGATAATAAACATATGCAGACTGGCTACCTGGGCCTCAGTGCACATGATTATGAACGATTCACAGTCACTTAAAGCTCAAGGTGAGATGCTATAATAGGCCTCACCATGCTCTCTTCAACCACCCAAGTGAATCTGAAGCCCCTTTATCCACAGTGGGGCATTGCTCTACAATCCCCTGATGTGGAACACTCACAGGGACATCAGTCGAAGAAGAAGAGAGGATTACTCACCCTGTACAGTAACACGTTATTTCAGACATTTCCATGTGGGTGCTCCACTAACCACCCTCCTCCCCTCTACTTGGAGTTCTCAGTAAGGACTTTGTTAGAGAAGGGATGGGGTGGGAAGGTCTGGTCACATGAGTACTAGATGAGGTACCAACGTCGCTGCGAGACTGCTACTACACACACTCAGTCCAGATGGACACTGCTACTGAAAATCTCTGATCAGTGGTTCCAGGATGCATGCACACTGAAGTGGAGCATCCACAAGGACAAATATCTCAAAGAATCACCATTACTGCACAGGGTGAGTGATCCTCTCTTTCTTTATAGACACAACTATCATATGCTTCTCAAGGGCATCCTAATAGAAGTGAGGTGGCAATAATCTTGATAAACACTTCCCTTTTATTGTCTCAGCCCAACTGAGGTATATTTTAATTAAGGGGTCCTTGGAAAGGTAGACGTCTCACCTTAGCTAAGGTATGTACTGCCAATCAAAGACAATCTTCTTTTTTTAATTATTTTTGTAGGGACTTAAGAAATTTGAAGGAAGGAGATATTATTCCGGGGAGAGAGAGTGGGATTTAAAGAGGTGCTTAACCCCACCTTAGATTGATTTAATATACACAGAACATTCAGAAGAAGCAAGTGCAAATTTGGTGGAAGTCCGGTGGGGAGATGAATGCAGATGTCATTGACTATACATATTATTTTGCTATTCACAGATCTTATTGCAGGATTCATATCACTTTTGTTTCTAGGACATTGGCTTATTTAGTCTAAGATGCCAGTCGAGGGGTTATAACTTGGTCAGACCATGCCCCTTCATATTTTAGATTAAAAGATTGGGATTCAGTGGAAGAACAAAGGACCTGACACTTGAAAAGAACTTGGTTGTCTGACCCCCTGTTTTGTGTTTTTTTGTGCTTGGGGCGGCAAGTTCTGAAACAAAACTTTCAGAAGTGTGTAGAAGAAAACGGTAAGGAGAAGGGATCAATAAAAATATCCTCTAGACTCCTTGAAAGATGGTAATGAAGGGAATCCTTCTCAATAAATCAGCATATCTCCAAAAAAAACAAAAAAAAAAAGGAAGTGCTCTTGAGTTTTGTTAAAGAACTTTCTGTTTTGGAAAGAGACATCTATCTACAGGATCTAAAAGAGTGCATAAGAATATAAATGAGAAGTGGGCACATTAACCTATTACAAGCAGGTAAGACTGAGTAAACAGATATACTAAACAAAAACATTAGGCTTTTAGCCAGACAGTTAAAAAAGAAACAGGGCAAGTCAGACATCCTTCTGACTAGCTATAAAAAGAGACTTCTCTGAAATTTTTCCTAGCTTTTTCCCTATATTGAAAGAGGCAAAAATTATTCTTCCAAAAGAAAGAAGAGATCTTACCAATTGTATATCATACAAACCTATTTCTTTAATTAACATGGATGCTAAAATTTGTTGCTAGATCGATATCAGATTGCTGTGTTTCCCAGATGTGTTCACCTGGACCAGTTTGGGTTTGTAGTCAGCAAGCATCATCTGGTAATATCAGAAGAACTCTGATTTTGTTTTATAGTATTGATATTAGTAATTCTTCCTGTATGCTGCTTTCTTCACATGCTGAGAGAAGGCCTTCGAGCAACTGGAGTGGGAGTATTTCAGACAAATTTTGGTAAGATTTGGTTTTGGAAATCAATTTTGTAGGCGCGTATTGACCCTTGTGATAAATGGGGGTGGGAGTGTGTGTGTGTTGGGGAAAGGTAGCTCCCTTTTATGGACACCCAGCCAGCCAGTTAGTTAGTTATAAAGTCCCTCTTAGAGGTTGTTCTCTGCTTGTTTTACCTGTAAAGGGTTTTAAAAGGTCCCTGCAGAGGTAAAAGAAAGGGAGTGGGTACTTGACCAAAAGAGACAATGGGAGGGCTAGAACTTTTATAAATGGCGGAAAAATACTTTCCTTTGTGGTGGTGGTGTTCTCTGGGAAAGAGGGGAACAGGGAGCAGTCATGCTATGAGAAGCTGAAGGGCAGATATGAAAATCATCAGATCACATCTAGAAATACTTACAGTAGACTCTCGATTATCTAGGAGGATGATAGGGGAAAAAATTAATCCTGGTTAATAAAACCCCGGATAATCACCATCATTGGGAAATATGGCAGGGCGGGGGTTGGTTCACCACCCACCCTGCACTGGGGGATACGGGGTGTTGATTCGCTGCCTGCCCTGCGCCCTGGTGGGTTTTTGTTTTTGTTTTGTGGTTTGTTTTTGTGTTGTTTTTTTTGTGCTTGGGGCGGCAACAAAGCCAGAGCCGGCCCTGCGAGTTACGCATATTTTTTTTTTTGACGTCCTGGTTAATTCACAACCTGGTTAACCCAGTCCTGGATAATTGAGAGTCTACTGTATTTAACAATCCAAAGATGAAAGTAGATCAGGAATATTTAGGAAGACGCGATTAAGTTTATTTCTGTTTCTTATTGACTTGTGGACTCCTCTGTGCTAACCCCAAATGCTTTTTGTTTTGCTTGTAAAATTTAAGCTGGACCTCGCAAAAATTAAACATCAAGAATAACTTTCTTAAGTGGGTTTTTTAATTCTAGCAAAAGCCTAAATTCCAGATTTTTTTCTTATTTGTTTTTTAATAAAACTTACCTTTTTAAAGAACAGGATTAGATTTTTGTGTCCTAAGAGGTTTGTGCATGTTGTTTAGTTAGCTAGTGCAATAGCTAATTTCCTTTTTCTTTCTCAGCTCTTCCTCGGGGGTTGGGGGGGCACGAAAGTGCCTGAGGGTACCCCACAGAAAGGAATTCCCAAGTGTGCCTTTCTGGGTCCCAAGGCGGTTTTTGCACTTGGGTAGTGGCAGCATCTACCCATCCAAAGTCAGAGAGAAAAAATGACCTTGGGGGTTGAATACCAGCCTGGAGTTGCCAGTATTAATTTTTAGAATCCTTGCAGGCCCCGACCTTCTGTACTCAAAGTGCCAGAGTGGGAATTCAGTGTTGACATCCCTGTATATTCATTCTTGAATGACTGCATTACTTAGTGGTCACCAGTCCCCACCTTTCAGTTCGTAGGGGTATGAGACACAGAACCTCCTCTGTTGTGATGGAGCCATTTGCAATAAATGTGAGAAATAGCCCCTGTGTAAATGGCATCAAAATGTCTTCTGGATTAGAAGAAAAAATAGCTTTGTATGCTGCTGGTAACTTGTTATAGTTGCAGAATCCAGAAGTCTCATTAAAAACTATAGACTTTGAAATATGGTCAGGTATCAGGTGTCAAAATAAACTATGATAAGTCTGAAATAATAGGAATTAATAGACCCAAAAGGGTAAAAAACTGTTGTCAGCTACATATATTTAAGTCTTTAGGAATAAATAATGGTGGAGAAACAAATCTTTTAGGGGCAAATTATCCTCCCCTGTGGAATAAAATCATAAAAGATTTGGAAGAATGGAACAAATATGAAATTCCTTGGTTATGTGCAGGATAGCTTTGGTAAAAATGAAATTTACTTTTATTTCAGTGCATCCCTTTTGGTATCCCAGACATGACTTTAAAAACATGGCAGGATGCCCTATTACATTTCATATGGAATCATAAAAGCCAAAGGTGAGTTCTGTATAAGCCTACACAGAGGGCTACATTAGTTTTCCCTAACTTTGGCTCATTTTTATGTACCTGTCATGTTACTGAAATTATCTGGGACCACATAGATCATTGGTGCAACCGAGGTCATGTAGGGGCATCAAATATTAGGTAAAAGGGGTCATATAAGGTGTCTACGACCAGGTTATGGTCTGCTGATTATGATTATGCTATCTGTATGTGTGTATCTTGTTTGTAGCTAAAGTTATGAAGATTGGCTGTATAGTGTCTGTATTTCAAACTTATGCTTGCTTTTGGGTGAAATCTCAAACAAAGTTACTGTTGGCCTGGCCTTCCTGATGGCCCATCATGTTCCAATTAAGCTAACAATGAACTTTGTAGATGCCTATCCACACCCGAGATTCCCCACGAATGTGGCCTGGCTGCTCAGGTGCTGAATCTTGAAGAGTCATGTAACTGGACCACATGGCTCTAAAACTCCATTTTACAACTGGACTCTGATGAGCAAGAAGGAGGCGGCCTCCACCCACAAGAGGAAGTCTATATAAACCTGGGAGAAAGATCTCCATTTTGTCTTTTAATCTCCAGTCTCGAGCCTGGCTCCTACTTCTGGATGGGACTTTGCTGCAAAGGGGCGGTCTGGCCAAAGGATTGATGACCCATTCCTCCTGGGAATGTATTCCAGAGACTCTGATTTGAACCTGCAGTTATTCTACAACTGATGCAAGCCATTACTGCATGTATTTGATTTCCTTTAACCATTCCTAATCCTCACCTATATCTTTTTTCCTTGTATAATAAACCTTTAGATTTTAGATTCTAAAGGATTGGCTACAGTGTGATTTATGGGTGAGATCTGATTTGTATATTGACCTGGGTCTGGGGCCTGATTCTTTGGAATCGGGGAGAACCGTTTTCTTTTATTGGGGTACTGGTTTTTACAACCATTAGTCCCCAGGACAGGTGGCTGCTGGTGGTGATACTGGGAAGCTGGAGTGTCTAAGGGAATTGCTTGTGTGACTTGTGGCTAGCCAGTGGGGCGAAACCAAAGTCTTTTCTGTGTGGCTGGTTTGGTAACCCTTTAGGGTGGAGAAACCCCAGCTTTGGGCTGTAATTGCCCCCTGTGAAGCAATTTGTCTTGATCTGACACTCTCAGTGGGTCACACCAGGAACAGCACCGTCATAGTACCACAATTAAAAGATGTGATAAATTAGCTTTAGAATAGAGCATCTAAACACTGATAAAACTCTGACAAGACTGGAGCCCAAATATAGCTGTTCATAATAATTATTGTGTTTAAAAATAAGTTGAGGTCACCAAGAGTAAAAAGTAATTCATCCAGTCCATCTCAGGAGCTTGGGACAAATTTTCCAAATTCCTGTCACTGAGGCACTCTTCTTCAGCTAATTTCATTAATACTCAGGAATGTTTCCCTCAGAAATCTGAACATGACTATGCATTGTGGGTAAGAGCTGAGATAACTCAATTTGGACAGCTATTCCTGCTTCCTGATTTGAAATTATACCAAGAGGTATGTAATAATGTAAATATAATCGTGTATTTTCTGTATCTACTAGTCAAACGTTTTATGGTGGAATCTGGGTTCAAAGGGGTCTCTTTCTAGACTTTTAACCACATTTGAGGAGTTGACTCAAGAGCATGGTGGAACAAAAGGCTTAATTTCCAAGATCTATACAGTTTTGACTGAAAAAGATGTTAAGAAAACAACTCAAATGAAAAGATGGAATAGGTATTGGACAAAGAAACAGATGTGGATTAGCAGGTCTGCGTATGAGAAAGGGGCTGTACATCTTCATTTTGTGTAGCTCATAAAGAATAGCTTTATAAATTACTGTATACATGGCTTCTGTCTCTTGTTAAGCTCAATCATATTTTTCTACTGAGAAACCACTTGATTGCAGGGAAAAGAGAACATACTTGCACATGTGGTTGTGTCCAGGAATTAGATAGTTTTGTGAGGAAATTATTTATTAGATTCATCTCATGACTAAATGATGACTTTTGTGACCTGCTTCCTTAATGCTCCAGTACAGAATCTACATTTCAGACAGAACAACAAATTAATCTTTGTATTGTTAGCAGCTAGACTTTGCGTTGCACATTATTAGAAAAGTGATTTTCCCCCCTCCTGTGGATTTTTGGTATAGTAAAATATTGAACTATCTTTGTAATGGAAGAGCTTTCATTCACAAGTACAGATGGATGTCAGAAAGGGAGGTTGTATTCAACTGCTCTACAAAACATCCTAAATAATATAGGAGAAGACACCAATATGAAAATGTATGTTGCTAAGTGGAGAAGATTTTCAACTTGGATGAACCATCAACTTCAGCCTCTTGAGGCTTCGTTCCCTGCAATTTTGTACTGCTTACCCTCTCTAAAAGAACTTGGGGCTTTCATTTAGATCTGTTGGGTGCACCTCTCATCTGTTAGTGCTTGCCATCTGCCTTTAGAGATGTATACAATCTTTTGTGTTTCCCTTTCCCACTATGTCTAAATTCCTTAGGGGTTTGCTGAGGGTGTTTCCTCCACCCTGGGGCTAAAATGTTGTTCTGGCATGTCTCATGGGCTCAGCATTAGCACCCATGGAATCATGTTCTCTCACACCAGTCTTTGAAGAATTCCTTCCTCGATGAGTCACATCATCTGTGAGGGCTGGGGAGATAGGAGCTTTTATTGTGGATCCCCTTTATACTATTTCTAGTCTGACAATGATCCAGTAGGCTGCACCCTAAATTTCTACCAAAAATAATTCTATTTGAATTAGGTTATACTTCTGTGGCAATTTTTGGAGAGTTTGTGTAATTTAGAAATTCTGGTTCATGTTAAGAAATTGCTCTATCATGGAAGGCCTCTCTGTATCTACCACTGCTGGCAAGTCTTCAAGCATTTACCTCTCAGTCAGAGGACATTGTGAGTAGCTAGAACTCAACAGGCATCTATTCAGTGTGAAACACCTTAAGACAGTGGATTTGCTTAAACTGGGAAAAGAGGTTTTCTCCTCCTACCTGAAAGGAGGGAGAAAGCAGTAAGAGTGGAAATTCCCTAAGTAGACTAAAGAAACCAAGGTATTGCTGGTAGCTCATACAAAGTAGAGAGACTCAGACACAGGAAGTTTTGGACAGGAGAGTGGAAGGGAATGGTCAATCCAAAGTCAGAAAAAGTGAGTTGAGTAGAGATGGCTCCATGTTCCAAAACACAAGCTATGCACTTCAGTTGAAGGACTCTGATCCCAACCCGAAGAATGCTTTGGAGTGGTGAGATAACTGAGACAGGGAGATTTGTGTATGGTTTATTTTCTTTGTATGCATCTGTGTACGTCTCGTGATTAAGTAAAGAACAGTGATTTTAGAATCCCGTGTAAAGTATCTGTGCATTTCATGTGTTAAAGCTACTGTGTGCCCCCTTGAAATGGTAAACCAGACCGGAAGTACCTTTGGGTGGATATCTGGGAAAGGGAGTGTTTGGGGTCAATCAAGCACTACACCTCTCCTGGAGGTGGAGTACAGAGCTGGACTTTACAAGCCACTTAGGTCAGCAGAAGGGACTCGGTAGTATGGACACATTATTATATCGACTTAATGCAGTTTATGTCAACCGAAGTTTGTAGTGTAGGCCAGGCCTAGGCTACTACACCTCCACAGAAGTTGTAAGATACTAGGAGTGCTCCTGCTGGGCATGCACAGGGAACTAGAACAAAACTGTGACATGACACAATGTTCAGAGCATAATTATTTACAGTACCAAAAGTAGGTTTTTTTCTTGAATGCTTCTTAGCTACTATTTGATGTTTGTAAGTAAAATACTGTGCAGAAATGGACTTTGACAAGTTTCATGCCCAAAACAAATCCTTGACAGAAAATGGAAGATCAGACAAGCACTTGTGAACTAAAGGGCTAAGTCCCAGGCTAGTATCATCTGATTAGCAGGAATGTGACTGTGTAGTTGTGACACCAGCACATGGAGAGAGCTCTCACAGCTCTGTAAAAAAAAAATGAAAAAAATTAAAAAAATAATAATTAAAAAAAAAATCATGCCCACAAGGGGAGTACCCGCACTAAACTACCTCTTTATAGTGCTGAAACTTGCAGTGCTCGGGGTGTGTTTTTTCATACCCCTGAGCGAGAAAGTTTCAGCGCTGTAAAGTGACAGTATAGACAAAACCTTAGCCTTCAGCATGGGGGTAACAGGAAGAAAGAATCCTAAGTTTGCTCAAGCACAGGAAACTTCAAAAGTTGCAGGGTGCTGGAGTTAAAGGGAAGTCTGAATGGTGAAGGGTAAGCTACTGGTATGTAGAAGGTTGTTGACCATTGCTACAAAAGCACTCTGAGTTGGAGAGCTGTCTCCATCTTCTACCTTATTTTTTTTCATTTAAGCTGTAGCAATTGATTATTTTACTGGAAAGCCAGCTATTCTGTCCTGCGATAACTTGAACCAGCTTTCCCACTCAGGAGTTTGAACATATTGCTCTGAGTGCTTCCTTCTGATGTCATAGAGCAACATCCTTCTAGTTTTTGTCTAAACCAGGAATTTGAAGAAGGGTCCAGAAATTCCAAATGTGATCTTGATTACTTTTTTAAAAGTGTGGTTTCCGGTGTAGTTTTGAAAAAAACCTGATGACAGTCTTTTAAAGGAACATAATCAGGCAATTTCAGGAAATGAGTTAAAGGTGGTACTATTCCTGCTTATTCCCTCCGCCAAATTTTATGGTTTTACGTTCACATTTTCTTTTTTTCTGTTTCTTTCTGCTTTTGCTGTCAGAGAAAGACCCCTCCCCCACAAAACCAGGAAATGACTGACTGAAGTCACAGTGAAAATTACTATATATTAAAAACCAGGATGGATTTGATTTAAATCACTTGTTTAGAAGACTCGATTTAATCATGGATTTCTACATAAAAGTGCGTTCTTGTTGGCTGTTACAACCTTAATACATATCTTCACAACTCAGATCGATGTAGGTTTCATTTTTAGAAGGTACACAGTATGGATATTTAAGATGTTTTATTTTGAAAACTTTTCAGCTCAGTTTTACAGTTATATCAGAAAATGAATGATTTTCATTTATTAAAGGTAATTGAAGCAGATATTCATGAAGTCATTGGGACGTTAACTATCTCCAATTCAACAGGTTAATCATTAATATTTGGAGGATTTTCTTGCCATGCTGTATTAGGAGAACATCGTCAGACAGACACAAATTGTTTTATTTAACTAAAACAATGATGTTATATTCTGGATTTTTTTTGAATTTAGTTAAACTTTCAAGTTGTTTAAAATCAGGTTTTTTATTAAAATAGATGATTTTTAAAACAAAACCAAACAGAAATGAAGTTGACTGTCAGCCAGGTAAACATGAGTAACTTAAAGTATTGGCTTCTGCAGCTAACTCAGTCATCTTCACTTATTGTTTCCCTGTTTGTTCATAATCTGGAAAAGAAAAACAAGCTTTCCTGCTTGTTCAGGTCCCAAACAGTTTCTCAATTTGGAAAGAATTAGTCCAAAGGAAGAAAGTATTCTCTTCACACTGGCAGAAGAAACCACTGCTGTTAAAAGTGAGATGATCGCTTCAACAGTGTCTGAATCTAAGTGCTTAAGTGACTTCCACTAGTTCACTGGTGTGACTTCTTTAAAACATCATCAGCAAACATATATTTCTTGAATGGTTCACCCTTAGCTCTGAGGCATTATGGAGGGATGCTTGCTGGATGTCCATCTCAAAGCCAACTCCTCTTCTTCAGCAGTTAAGGTTTGACCCTGGTACCGAGTATTGAGAATATTTGCAAGAAAATGAGCTGGAGATAGTGTTTGTCCCATTCATATTTTTTAATGCTTGTAATTTAACTCTCATTGCATATTTTTTTTTAAAGATCTCACTTGTTTCCTTCCAAATTTCGACAGTGTCAGCAATAAAACAGCTGCCTATTGTTAAGGCTACAGAAATAGGCTTCTCCTCTATATATTATTTATTTAAAAACATGTTAGCTGTTAATAAGAATGTTATCCCTGGCGAGACAAATCCACATTTTGAGAACTGCAAAACTAAGCATCTCTGATGGTATCTTCTCCACTGAGCACTGAGTCCCAGTGGTTTAGATAGAAAGATTAACCTAAATAACCTATACAAAATGTGGGGAACTCTGTAAGATTGGATCCCTAATCCAATGAGAACTATTGAGACTCATTTACAAAACTTCTTAAACATTACATGGATATATTGTCTCATACTATGGAATTAGAATTGAGTCTCTATTCCATCATGAGATATCTTTGAGGAATAATGTATCTTAATTAAAACTCGATAGGTAGGTTTTCCCCAAAAAAAGCATTTTATAAAAAAATCAGATTTAAATAAAAACGAATTTTTTAATCATTGATTTTTATCCACCTTGATAAAAAAAAATTTAGTGAAATGCAAAGAGTCAATGAGATAATAGAGGCAAAATTCTGATTTCTTACGGTAGTTTTAGGTTTTGCTTGTGACAATAGTAGGCTAAAAAAAATCCAAAGAGAAGTTAAGGGGTTTTTATTTTAACACAAATTGTATAAAGAATGTCAAGGTATAGTTGATTTATTTTATTAGAGTAATTTGGCAGAGGTGGGGAATAAGTGCAAGGATCATGATAATTGTAGGTTCAGGCTATACAAAATCTTAGGGAATAGATGTGATTACATTTTTTTTAATATGCTAGTCCATTGACTTAATCTAGTGGTTCTCAAACAGGTTACATGTACCCCAGCAGTATGCAGAGGTCTTCTTGGAAGTACGTCAACTCATATAGATATTTGCCTAGTTTTACCATAGGCTTCATGATAAGCACTAGCAAAGTCAACACAAACTAAAATTTCACACAGACAATGACATGTTTATACTGCTTTATATACTATATCGATGTTTCTCACCCGGGAGTCACAATTTATTTTAGAATTATATGATAAAAATGAAAATAAGCAAATTTTCATTAATAATGTTTTATAATACTTTTGTATTTTTATGTCTGATTTCATAAGCAGGTAGTTTTTAAGTGAGGTGAAATTTGAGGTATGCATGACCAATCGGATTTCTTTAAAGAGGTACAGTACTCTGGAAAGGTTGAGACCGTTGACTTGTTCCATTTATAAAAGAACATAATTTGCAGTATTTAATTTTTTAGTCAGATTCAGATTATTTTATTGCATATGAAAACTGAATTGGATTGGGTTTCTTCCTTTTGTTTGGATTTTAGAGAAAGTAGTATTGTCCCTTAGCCTGTTCAGTGTATTACCGGAGAGTGGTGATTGACCTCAGCTAACCTCAAATCAATCTGACTTCTCATTTACAACCAGATAAATCATTAACACAGTTAATAGCATAGTTTTCACTTCAGGACTATTGAGTGCATCAGTCATTGCCAGAATGAAGTATTTCATTATTAGGAATTTCAGTCTTCTGTTTGTTTTCCTGCTGCTCCTTTCAGATAGTTTTGAAAGAAACATTTTGTCCATTAGCTAAACAAGTGGCACCTATTTCCACAAAGCTCCTTATGGCTGTTTAATTTCTCACTAGAACTGTAAAATGTAACCTTTTTGCATTTAACATTTTTGCTGTTTTTCTTATAACATTTTTGTGTATATTCCATACGTCCTGAAAATATTGCTGATCAAGCACTTTAATTTGAAATCTAGGTAATCAGTTGAGGTTATAATGTTAAAAGAAGATATTGTATTTCATCTACTTAAGCAGACAGATCATAAATATGTTAATGGAAGTGACTTCCAAGGAGACTTTGAAAAACATTTTTAATATTTAATTAAAATAGTTACTATATTTTGCTGGTTTCCTTCAGAAAAAAATAAGTGATGAGACAAGGTGGATGAGGTAATATCTTTTCTTGGACCAACTTCTGTTGGTGAGAGAGAAGCTTATGAGCTACACACAGCTCTTCTTCAGATCTAGGAAAGGTACTATGGCCTGGTCTACAGTACGTGATTAGGTCAAATTTAGATGCGGTAGGTCGAATTAAAACTAAATCTGTCCACACAACCAACCCCATTTTGTTGACTTAATGGGCTCTTAAAATCGATTTCTCTGCTCTGCCCCGGGAAGGGGAGTAGCAGTAAAATCTACCTCATTGGCTCGAATTTGGGGTACTGTGGATGCAATTCGATGGTTTTGCCTCCGGGACCTATCCCAGAATATCCATTGTGACTGCTCTGGACTGCACGTTCAACTCAGATGCACTAGCTAGGTATCCAGAAAAAGCCTCAGGAAGTTTTGAGTTTGTGTTTAGCTGTGTCCTTTACCTTTCCCAGACCTGAAGAAGAGCTCTGTGTAGCTCTGAGCTTCTCTCTAATCAACAGAAATTGATCCAGTAAAAGATCAGAGAGGTAGCCGTGGTAGTCTGGATTTGCAGAAGCAGCAAAGAGTCCTGTGACACCTTAAGTTAGTCTTTAAGGTGCCACAGGACTCTTTGCTGCTTCCAATAAAAGATATTACCTCACTCACCTTGTGTCTCTAATAACCTGGGACTGAGATGGCTACAACTATACTGCATAAAATAAATATCAACGATTTTGTGCAGTAGAAAGTCATTGTAACAGAACATGCTTTTAAGATCATCTTTGCTGCTTTAAAACTTTTACTTAATATTTTATGCCTCATTGAATTTCTGCTAATGTAAAAATGGCAATGGAATAACATTAACTTATTACTAAAAACTAGGACTGTCAATAATTGCAGTTAACTTATGGGATTAACTCAAAAATTGTGATTAAAAAATTAATCACACTTTTAATTGAACTGTTAGACAATAGAATGCAAATTGAAATGTATTAAATATGTTTAGATGTTTTCTACATTTTCAGATATGTTGATTTCAGTTACAACACAAAATGTATGCTGCTCACTTTATTTTTTATTACAAATATTTCCACTGTAAAAATAAAAGAAATGGCATTTTTTAAATTGACCTCATATAAGTACTGTAATGCAATCTGTTTATTGTGAAAGTGCAATTTACAAATGGAGATTTTTTTTTGTTACATAACTGCACTCAAACAAAACAATGCAAAACTTTAGAGCCTACAAGTCTACTCAGTCCTACTTCTTGTTCAGCCAATTGCTAAGACAAACAAGTTTGTTTACATCTACATTGTCACCAGAAAGTGAGAACAGGAGTTCACGTGGGACTTTTGTAGGGGGGGCACTGCAAGGTATTTGTGTGCCAACTGTGCTAAACATTTGTATGCCCCTTAATGCTTTGGCCACCATTCCAAAGGAGATGCTTCCATGCTGATGATACTCATTTAAAAAAATGTGTTCATTGAATTTGTTGCTGAACTTCTTTGGGGAGAGTTGTATGTTTTCTGCTATGTTTACCCACTTTGTGCCATATATTTCATGTTATAGTAGTCTTGGATAATGACTCAGCACATGTTCATTTAAAGATCACTTTTGCTGCAGAAAATGCAAAGATACCAATGTTAGATTTCTAAAGGTAGCACTTGACCCAGGGTTTAAGAATCTGAAGTGCCTTCGAAAAATCTAAGAGGGACGAGGTGGGAAGCATGCTTTCAGAAGTCTTAAAAGAGTAACACAGAACCCAAACCACCAAAAAAGAAAATCAACCTTCCGCTGGTGACATCTGACTCAGATGATGAAAATGAACATGGTCAGTCTGCACTGCTTTTGATTGTTACTGAGCAGAACCCATCATCAGCATGGACGCATGTCCTCTGGAATGGTAGTTGAAGCATGAAGGACATATGAACCTTTAGCACATCTGTCATGTAAATATTTTGCAACGTAGGCTACAACAGTGCCATATGAATGCCTGTTCTCACTTTCACATTGTGAACAAGAAGCAGGCAGCATTATCTCCTGCACATGTAAACAAACTTAGTTGACTTAGCGATTGGCTGAACAAGAATAGGACTGACTGAACTTATAGGCTCTAAAGTTTTACGTTGTTTTATTTTTGAATGCAGTTATTTTTTTGGGGGGGTGGGAGGGAGGGATAACTCAGTGGTTTGAACATTGGCCTGCTAAACCCAGGGTTGAGTTCAATCCTTAAGGGGGCCATTTAGGGATCTGGGGGCAAAAAATCTATCAGGGGGCAGTACTTGGTCCTGCTAGTGTAGGCAGGGGACTGGACTCAATGACCCTTCAAGGTCTTTCCAGTTCTGTGAGATGGGTATATCTCCACATATAAATTATACATAATTCTACATTTGTAAGTTCAATGTTCATGATAAAGAGATTGCACTACAGTACTTATATTAGGTGAATTGAAAAATTTCGTTTCTTTTTTTATAGTGCAAATATTTGTAATAAAAATATAAAGTGAGCACTGTATACTTTGTATTTTGTGTTGTAGTTGATATCAATATACAGTATTTGAAAATGTCAAAAATATCTTAAAATATTTAAATGGTATTCTATTGTTTAACAGTGCGACTAATCACGATTAATTTTTTTAATTGCCTTTCAGCCCTACTAAAAACTATTGGGAATGTTAAAAAATGTAATCTCTTGGGGGAAAATTGTATGTAAGAAATTTTCATGACAGTTATATGGTCTCTTGTGAGTGTAGGTGTCGCAGTAATATATGATACTTAATCAGTAACTACTGCTGTTTGTCTACTCCACTGTGCTGGTAGCTCAACATTTTAAGTTTGCTATCCACTATTCCCTATTTTTTCTGGAGTATCACTCAGGCTTCTCCAAAACTGAAGACTTCGGCTCATAGTGTAGTAGATAAGGAACTGTGAACGGGATTATGAGCAAGGAGATCCTATGATCTTTGAGTGGCCTCTACACGCTGCCACTCTTGGGAGATGCCCTTATGGTGCCACTGACCTTATGGAAACCTCTAGAACCAGTCTCTGCTGGAGTGCATGCCCTTTCTCATGGCTTTGAACATTCTGAAGGTAGAGCAATGAATGGGGGAGGGCTACTTCATCATCCTCAGTTCCTTCCACCTGCAAACCCAGGCTCCAGTAGTGAATAACAGGACTTTGAGGTAGAGGGGAAAAAAAGCAGGTAGTGTGAATGTTCAGTAGCTTATTTTGAAGAACTTCTACTTGTAAGTAGAGCTGGCAAAAAGATTTTTTTTGGTGAAAATGCACATTTGGCAAAACTGAAATGTATTGTGAATTCGTCAGTTTTGCTGAATTGTCTGGGTTGAGAAAAAAAGGCCAAAAAGTCAACATTTCATTTGACATTTTCTAAGTGAAAAGTTTCAATTTTTTTGATGCAAGATAACTTGTTTTGAAATTTCCTTTGAATTTATTAAAAAAGAAATAAACATAAAGCTCAAAATTAAATTTGTTATACACAAAATGATTTTTTAAAACTTTTTGATTAGTTGTAATCTGTTTTTTGTTTGATGCAAAAAAATTTTTTTATTCTTGCAGAATTGCCAGCAAACTAGAAAACTGTTTTATATGCACAGCTCTGGTTGTAAATGGCCTCTGCATATTCTCACTACTGGGAGTTTATCAAACAGTGTACATTCTCCTCAGATCTGGTTAAACAGAGATTGTAACACTACTCTCCCAAATTTTGGGGCATCAGATGTGGATACTAAATCTGTAGAGTAATGTTTTGTGGAAGTATGGATTGATCTGGTACTACAGATCTCTGCTATTGTGATATGCCTAAGACAAGCTCTGGCCGGTGCATTGGACCTGATCAAATGATCCCTGAATACCTCTGTCATGGTGAAGTTAGCTAGACTGTAACATTCCTGAATGCTAAGAATGATTAACTTAGTTAAGTGCTGAGTTGTAATGACCTGTCCCTTGTGATTTTCCTTATGATACTAATAATCTAGGTGAGTCTCTAAGCGCTGTTAAGATAAATAGGTCAAAAGTTTAATGTCTTCTGAACATCTATAATACACAATTTTGCTTCTCTTGGATGAGGGTGAAGTCTTGGGAAGTACAGTGGTAGATTCAAGGTCTGAGAGGGAAATTGGTTCCCACCTTATACAGAAATTTAGAATGTGAGCAAACAATCACATATGAAAGTCTGTAAAAGGTGGTGTCGGCCACCAATTCTCCTAACTGAGGTTATGGCTGTGATGAAAGCTCTCATTATACAGAGATGTAATATGGAACATTCTCCCATGGCGTTGAAGGGAGGCTCTGTCGGTTGCATGAGAACTTGACTGAAGTCCCAGCTAGATGTGGTATCCTTCTCAGCAGGGCAGATACCTCACAATCCTTTCAGAAACTTTGTCACTGTTGGGTTATTGAACACAAACTTGCGTTCCACTTCCACATGATGAGCAGAAGTGACTTCAAGATGTACTCTGATAGGGGAAAGAGAGAGTTCCAGGGATATGAGGTGGAGGAAATATTGAAGGACAGAAAAGGAATCATGGATGGTGCTATGTTATTTCTGACCGCCCGCAGAAAGAACCTCTTCTGCTTATGGGCCTAACAGGAAAAGATTGAACTGGAGTTTTACAGCCCTTTCTGGACTCTAGTGGAACAGCAAAGCTCTGAAGAAGTCAGTTCTATAGCCCAGACTGTTGGAAGGAATTATTCTGGATCCAGATGCTGAATCTGGCCTTTCTCAGATGATCTTGCATGATTTATAGAGAGGTAAGTTCCAGGGGACATCAGCTTATTAATTTTAACAAATGTGATTAATCGTACAAAAACTTATTTTTGAATATCTTGGTGTGTTTTAGCTGTTTTGACTTTTTTTGTTAGGATATGGTAGAAATGTATTAAGTAAAATGGTGAGTTTTAATTAGCTGTTTCAGGTTGGTTGGTCAATAGTTTCATATTAAGAGATTGTCTTATAAACGTTCTTACATTTTGAGGTCAGAAGGGATCATTATGATTATTCCTCAGCCCTACTGAAAAATACAGGCCAAAAATTTCACCTAGTGTTTCTTGTGTTAAGACTATAACTTTTGAGCTAGAGCATTGGTTCTCAGTGGGGGTTGCGACCCCTCGGGGGGTTTGTGTGTGTGTCTCAGCCCGCTTATGTGGGGGTCGCGAGCCCCGACCCCAGCAGCGGGCTGCTGGCTTGAACCCGATCTCCACGGTGGCGATCCGGCCCCTGCGGCGAACTGCTGGCTTCAGCCGCAATCCCTGCAAGCTGCTGGCCCTAGCCGCAACCCCAGCGGGCGGTGGGCTCCAGGCCCGACCCATGCGGCGGCCTGCGGCTCCAGCTCCGATCCCCAAGGCTGGCAACCTGGCCCCTGCAGGGGGCTGTGGCTCCAGCCGCGATCCCCGGGGCGGGCTGCCAGCTCCTGCCCGACCCACTGGTGGGCGGTGGGCTCCAGCCATGATCCCGGGGGTGGCTTTTGCCCCAACCCCAGTGGGCGACGGGCCCCAGCCCCGACCTCCAGTGACGGGCTGCTGGCCCCAGCCCTGACCCCAGTGCCAGTGGCGGGCTGTCGGCTCCCGCCTTGACCCCAGCGGCAGGCAGCTCCCCTGTGGCAGGCTGCTGACCCCACCTCTGACCCCCAGTGGTGGGCTGCTGGCCCTGACCCCAGCGGGCGGCGGGCCCCAGGCCCGACCCCAGTGCCAGTGGCGGGCGGCGGGCTTCCACCCTGACCCCCGCAGCAGGCTGCTGCTCCCCAGTGGCAGGCTGCTGGCACCACCTCCAACCCCTGGTGGCGGGCTGCTGCGCCGGCCCCGAACGAGCCCCTGTGGGGGGCTGCTGAGCCCAAGCTCCTCCAGCCCAGCTTCACCCCCAACTCCACGCTACCTCCAAACAAAGGGTACCAAACAGAAGTTGGGCCAGGCACCATTTTGCCTTTGACTGATCCTGGTAAGGAGACAACATTCGCAGCTGAACAGGTACTTTTTCTATTTAAAAATAACTTTTCCATTTATTTTTAATTAAATAAAAATGTGTTTTAGTCTTAATTGAAAAAGCAGTGAGAAAAGGTAAATCCATTTTAAGCAATAGGGTTTACATTTAGTATTTAACAGTATTAAATATCAAAAATGTGTGTTTCATTTCTAGAGGGGGTCGTGGTCAGAAGCTCAGTGTTCGAAAGGGGTCACCAATACAAAAAGTTTGAGAACCACTGAGCTAGAGCATGCCATTTAGAAAGACATCTAGTCTTGATTTAAAGACTTTAAGTGATGAGAGAGAATCCACCACATTCCTAGGTAAATTGTTTGAATGGTTATTTCCCTTCACAGTTAAAAATCTGCACCTTATTTTCAACTTTAATTTGTCTAGCTTCAACTTCTAGCCATTGTATTTTGATATGTCATTTGTGTGCTAATTTAAAGAGCCTTTTTGTGCCAGAAATCTTCCTATGTATATACTTTCAGGCTGTGATCAAGTCATTTCTTAACCTTTTCTAATGAGTGAAATAGACTGAGCTTCTTTAGTTTCTCACTGGAAGTAGATTATTCAAGACCTCAGATCATTCTTAGTGGCTGTTTTCTGAACCTTTTCAAAGTTTCAACATCCTTTTTGCAATATAAACATCAGAATTGGACACAGTATTCCACCAGTGGTCTCACCAGCTATATACATAGAGGCACCTTCTCCCTAGCCAAGGGTCACATTAGACCTTTTAGACATAGCATCACAAAGGGAACTCATGTTCTGTTAGCTATTAAGCATGACTCCTAAGTCCTTTTCAAAATCCCTGTTTTTCCAGGTAACATCCTTCCAAAGAGTGGGACTGGACCATTGCTCCGAAGAAGCCATGGCATAAAATTTCTAAAACTTTGATGCGTTTGGTCAGATTTTTCATGCTTGCTAAGATAAGGGTTAAGACGTATGTTCTAGAACTAAGGGCAGTTGGTTATGGATGCCAGCATGTTTTCGATGACATTCAGTGCTTTCATCATGGTGATTGTAGGCAACAGGATGGTGATGTACTGTATAAATCAAGAAGCAAGATGCTAGTCCATGTGCACAGACTCACTAAACTATGGGACCGGTGCATTGCCCACTGCATAGAGATCTCCTTGGCTTATCTTCCAAGTCTCCAGAAACCTTTAGCAGATGCCCTAAGCAGACACTTCCACTCATGGTCGTGATGGGAGTTCAACAACCTGGTCTTGTAGAACATCTGCAAAGCTTGGGGCATCTCCGTAATGGATCTCTTTGCAACCCCAGACAATGCAAAATGCTAGATCTTCTGCATGATGAAGGGACTTGCCCACAACTCCTTAAGGGATTCACTCCTAGTTCTCTGGCCCTGCACTCTCCTTTACGCCTCCCTTCCAACACCATTAATTCTCTAAGACGCTGAGCAGATTACGGCAAGAGCAGGTGAGGGTCATCCTGATAGCCGAGAGAGGTGTGATATTTGGATCTACTTCACCTTTCTGTAGAGATTTCCTGCTCCTATCAAACCTCCTAACACAGAGCCCAGACACCATGAACCACCCCAAACTCCCAGCTCTGAACTTCAAGGCCTCAGCCTCAGAGTTGGACTTCTTGGAGGAAGTCCAGTCTGTACTTCTCAATGCTAAGAAGCCTTCTGTGGGTAAAACTTATCATAGAGAAGTGGAAGCGCTTTCTTTTCTGGTGTTTACATCTCTCTGTATCTGCTTTTAAAACTCTTCTCTCCAGAATCCTCAATTACCTATTGCAGTTCAAAACAGGTTGATTCTGATTAAGTTTGGTCTAAGTACACCAGCCAGTTATTCCTTTTCATTTGCCTGTCAGAGGCACCTCACCATGGCCAGATTCCTTAAGAGATTATCTTTTTCCTCATAGTTGGAACCCCGCACCTTCATAGTCTCTTAATTTGGTCCTCAATATCCCGAGGAACCCCCTATTCAAAAGTAAGGCCACCTGTTCAGTCCACCACCTCTCCTTTAAGGTTTCATTCCTGGTAGCTGTCACCTTGCATAAAAGGATGAGAGAACTGGGACTGCTCATGTTTGACCCACCTTACTTTACCTTCTATGGTGACATGGTCATGCTGAGCCCCCATCCTTGATTCTCCTTGAAGATTTTGTCGGACTTTCATGTTAATCAGGATACATTCTGCCAGTATTATTTCCCAAGACTCACTTCTCAAGAGAAGAAGCTAGTCTGACACTTGAGATGTTCAGAGGGCATTTGCCTTTCATCTGGACCAGACTACAAGCTTTAGGATTTCTCCTCAACTTTCTGTATCCTTTTCTGAAATAAAGGACAGTGTTCTCAGAGACTCTCTAAATGGGTTTCAGGTTGCATCATAGCGTGCTTTGAGGTCACAGGGGTACAGCCCTCCCTGTGTGCAACTACATTCTACCAGGACTCAGTCTATTTCTGTTACACTCCTCAAGGACATTCCCCTCATGGAAATTTTTAGGGCAGCAGATTGGTCTGTTAACAGGCTCCACAGATATTACACCATTCTGTTTGCATCCAGGATGGGCACAGCCTTTAGAGATGGTGTCTTTTGCACTGATTTGCATCTGCTTCCTCTGCACATGCTTCCTCATTGAGTTACTGATTGGGAATCTCCTATGTTGGAGCACCCATAGGGACATGTACTTGGAGAAGAAAAAGGAGAGGTTACTTAACTTTCAGTAACTTGAGTTCATTGATATGTTTTGTTCCTATGGGTGCACCATCTCTTCCTCCTTTCTCTTCGCTGAGGAGTCTGGCTTTGTAGTTGTGAAGGAACTGGATTTGCAGTTGGAGCACATGGTGCTCAGGTGCGGATCTGCAACAATAATAGTTCAAATTTCCAATTTGAAATTCTCGCAAGTGTGTGCACATGCTACAGTGAATCACCTATAGTGGGGTCGGCAGCCTTTCAGAAGTGGTGTGCCAAGTCTTCATTTATTCACTCTCATTTAAGGCTTTCCATGCCAGTAATACATTTTAATATTTTTCAGAAGGTTTCTCTGTAATTCTGTGTCAGGAGTTGGCAACCCACGGCACACTGCTGCCAGCTGAAGTCTCAGCTGCCAGCCCTGCTCAGCCTGCTGCTGGCCTGGGAGAGGGGAACCCCAGGCTAGCAGTGGGGCTGAGCGGGGCCAGTGGCTGAGACCACGGCTGGCAGGAGCCTGCGGCCAGACCCGCTCAGCCCACTGCCGGTCTGGGGTTCAGGCTGCTGGCCAGCCGGGGTCCCAGCTGCCGGCCCCACTCAGCCCACTGCTGGCGTGGGTGAAGGGAATCCCAGGCTGGCATCGGGCTGAGCGGGGCTGGCAGCTGGGACCCCAGAGCGGCGGTGGGCTGAGTGGCTCAGCCCGCTGCCGGTCTGGGGTTCCGGCTGCAGGAGTCCCACTCAGCCTGCTGCCGGCCTGGGCTTTCCTTCACCCAGGCCGGTAGCGGGCTGAGCAGGGCCTGCGGCTGGGACCTCCGCTTGGAGCAGCGTGCCATTAAAAATCAGCTTGCATGCCACCTTTGGCACCTGTGCTGTAGGTTGCCAACCCCTGACCTAAAGGCACATAACATCTTAGTGAAAGGTAAGTAACCTCTCCTTGTCAAGCCCCAAATCTAGACTCCTTCATGTAAACCTTAACATTTATTTTCATGTCTTCATATAATGGGGGAGGAGAAGATACTTTCTTAAATTCTGAACATCAACATGAATTCCTTCTGATCGGCTCTCCATTTACCTGTTTTGCACCACAGAAAAGAAGCAATTTAACACACTGTGTAAGCCACAGAAACCGATTATCAGGTCAAAATGTGGATTGCCCATAGCACCCCAATAAGTTGAGGAGTATTTGCGTACTTGTTCCCCTGCAGAGCAGTCTCTTAAAAGATGAAGTAAATTCAGTTTAACCATTTAGAAGCTGTTTGAGCTTAAGTGTACCCTTGTAAATTGCCAGTAGAGGAAATTAACACATACAGCTCAACTGTTTCCAGCTTTTTGCAGGGTAAAGGACTCTTCAACATTGTATGTGTTCGCAGAACCTCATCCTGTTGTGTGAGTGTTGACAAGAATGTGTTGCTATTAGCCAAATTCTCCTCCTCCCTAACGTTAATGTCAAGATTGAAATTGCTTAGTGCTGTACTTCCCGATGGTATCATTCAGAAGCTCTTCGGCACTGTGCTGCATTTGGCCTACCTTATATGAGGTAGTATCTCCTTCTGTGGTCAGAATGAATAGCTAGCTTTTATAAAACCTTAAATTTCTCTTTACATGTGAATGATTTATATTGTGTGTGCCAGAAAGTGCAGACCTCTCACCACTGTGTCCTGGTAATACGCACTTAATGTAATACACTAATATTTGGCTTGCTGCTAAGTGTCAGGATGTTCACTTTTTTGACTGAAAGTTGTTTACATGGTCACAGTATGTACTGTGAGTGCATGAAAAACTGAAAGTAACAAATTTGTAAAATTCTTATTAGGGTTGAAAAACAAGTTGTTGTATGCAGGATTGTGTTAAAGCTTATTTGCATTTTGTATTTCAAGCAATACAGGCTTGGAAACCCATGCTAAATGTCTTAGATTGATCTGTTCTTTTGATTCTGGCAAAGTGATGAAGATGAATCAGATTTACAGAAAATATGGCATGCTGAGGGGGGAATGGAAGCGCTTCTGTCACATCTGCTTGAGTCAGCAGCTAATGCTTTCTGCTGTAGCCCTTTAGTGTCAGAATAGTCTGAAGGTTACCTGTGGGTGCTATGAATCACTTCAGAGATGTCCTCACTGGTTATTAATCTACACTACAGGATAGCATGTTTAAGTACATAATCTTTATTTTTTGGTCTTGAGAAATTTATTTGTGATTAAAAGGAAAGTAATTTGAAAAATATTTATTCTAGTGTAATTGCTTATTTCAAAAGCAAGAGATTAATAGTTAAACTCAGAAGCTTCTATCTGTGTGGGGGGGAAGCTCATGTTCTAGCTAGTGAAATATAGCTAAGACTTGGAAAAACTCACTTGGAGATGGGAAGATTTCTCTAGTAAAAGTGGAGTGTAAACATTTAGTATCTGTGGAACTTAAGTTGTCTTTTAAAAAACAAAATTCTGATCCTTAATGCTTTGGAAATAATTTCAAATGTACAAGCTGGCATTGTGTTATCTGTCTCTGAAACCAGCTCTAGTGCTTCTAGTGTGCTGTCTTTTTGTTTTGTTTACACAGTGCCTAGTGGTGCTAGGCTCTATAATAATACTAAGAATTCAGCACCCATGTGAAACTAATCAAACATAGATTCAGGTCACTTTTGCTGCTGTTATTTAGAACTCTGGGAGCAGTAGTGAGTGTTCAGAATTGTATCTGTTTCATGCAGATGCTACTGTGGGAAAAACTATGAGCAGCTGCAGAGAAAAGCACTTGGTAAAGGCTTGTCGGGATTCCTGTAAGAATGGTAAGTGCTTTGTAAAATCAGGCCCTAGGCATCTCAAATTGGGCAACCAAAATTAGTGAATACTATTTTGGCAATTTTGACCTTAATCTGTCTCGTACCTCTCCATTTGTAAAAAGAGGAGGATAATTCCATTTTGTATTGCAGGAGTATTCTGAAGATAAATTCATTATTATTTGTGAAGCACTCTGATACTACGGTGATGAGTATAGAAAAGCCCATGAGGAAATTAATGATTCTGTATTCAGTGCAGGGTTTGTTTTGTGTGTGGTAAGTAAGGCCTTGGGGTCACTCATTGAATGATGATAAAAATATTCACTGAGCATAATCCATCCTAGTTACTGAATGAGGCAGAGTCATGTGAAAAAATGTGATGATGCAATTAAATACTATGTCATAATATATATGAACAAAGATGCTGAATTAAGTTTGTACAGACAGTCATAATATTAACACTTCTTAACTTTGAAATACTTGGCTGTTTAACCTTAATGTTCTAACATAAGTTAGTACTATGTATAGTTATGTAATGTGCCTTGCACGGAGGGCAGTATTCCTGTTTAATACTTTAGCGGTCCACTTTCAAAATCCAAATATCAGCTATCTGCTAGTTTTAAGTCCCTATTATCCCCTTCACTAGGAGTCCATCTTTCTTTGGATCATACCTGGAGTCCAGCGGTTCCAAGTCACAAAATGTACTGCCTCCATAGCCTTTGAACAATCCTCACTTTAAATCCCCATTTTAAAAAATGATCAGTGGGTGTTTCTTCTGCCTCCCATTCATCTCTCACTGATCCTAATTAGTGCTGGGAGGTGTCCAGGGAAATGTTTATTATAGCCATAAATCTAAAGGGCATGCTTCAAATATGAATCCTGAGGGCATTCTGCATCAAAAAGTTAAAAAATCTGAGCACAGTATTTTTAAATTATGCAAAATTTGTCAAAATAAACTCTGCATAATCACACCAGTTTCAATTATTTTGATTAATTTATTTCAAAATACCAGTCAGCAAGTATGTCTGTAATAATACAGACACACAAAATTTTCCCCAGAAACAGATAGTTAAAGAAACTCCTGTGACAACCCAGTTCCTGTTTCTCTGCCTATTTCTGTGAGGGAAAGGAAATTCTGCGTGCGCAATATTAATTTCTGCAAAATTCTGCATTGTGCAACAGTGCAGAGTTCCCTGAGGAGTAAAATATAACCACTCTAAAACAATTATAAGCTGTAGAAGAAATGTGGAAAACAAAATTCTTGTTCAACACCAGAAACTACTCTGTGGGAATTTGTCACTCTTTAGTGACAGCATAATATGTTATGTAATTCATTTTGAGCTGGCAAATTTAGAACCTTGAAATGTTTATAAATCTCCTTCCATTTGTTTTAATATGTGAACAGTTTGGTGAAAACACTTGTATAGGCTGAAGCACAACAATCCATCCTGCTTTGAACCTTAGTTTTTATTTAATCTTTTTTAACTGTTTACAGTTTATCAAAATAGTTGATATCAATCGAACGCTGAAATATATTGAAATGTGGTTCTTCATTGCCTGCTAGCATTTGTTGAAAGTACTGGTGTTTTTGAGTAACCTATGGATAAATGCAACATGTATTTGCAAGTGTATTGTAATATATTCAGACAGCGTTTACCATATTTTGTTGCTTTACACTGGACGGTAAGCTTCCTTGAACACTATGTTAAAATTGCTTTAATCAAAAGTTTTAATCAAAAGTTACATGATTTTCTTCAGCATTGGTATAGTATCATAATATCTGATTAACTTTCTATCACCTGGAATTTTCCTTTCTGGTTAAAAAGGATGGGTTACTACAGGTGTCTTTGCCTTTTTCTTCAGTATTAGAATTTGTATTTCTGATTACTTAATAGGGTGCATGTTAAACCAGATCACATTCAGATTGAATTGTTGTTCATTTCTGTAAAATGCTACTAAATCTTTGGCTTGGTCATTATAATCAAAATATTGATAGAATATTAACTTTTTGAAAAAGGACGATTTTTGTATCTAGTAAAAGCATAGAGAATTTACCTGCTTACCTAAATAAAACTAATTATTTCTAGACATGCAATAACCTGAAATAAGTATACTTTATTTCCCTTTTAAAAGGGTCTTTCTTATAATAGATAACATCAGGGTAGTTGTCCTATGGAATATTGTTACCTTTCAGAACACTGTTTTCTGACAGAGCATCTTAAAATGATATGTCATAGTTTTTTCTTAGTTCTCTTTTAAATGTAAGAGAGATTTTTCTGCTCTTCAGCTGGTGTTTAGAAAGGAATTTTGGGCATCTCCAAAGGGCAAATTCAAACCTGCTTCCCCATCCGCTTCTTTTGTGGGCACTGTTTCTTGCTGCCTTTTCCATTTCAGTTTCCTTGCCATTCTAATTGGTAAACATCCTCTGCCACAGCCTGAGGAAGCATCTTCATGTGAATGTGACCCAGGACAGTGATTGAGTGTTGTCTTCAAACTTTTGTGTGAGGCAGAAGGTAAAACTGACTATTGACAAAACAATGGAACTTTCTATACACACACTTCTGTCAAAAGCATTTAATACACAAATTGAAAAAAGTGTATTTTTTCTCTAATCTTTCATTTATAGCAATCTAAGATGTTACTTGTTATAAGATTAGTTTTAAAAGTTTTAGATGGAAAATGATGATTATTTTCAAGCTCACTATCTCTTTAAACACACAGTACAAGCACTGATAACTGAAAAACAGTCTGCTTTTAATTTTAACTACTGACACCCGCAAGAGAATTCAAAGGGAATACTCCTAACTTGTTTTGTACTATTTACACAGATACAAGTTTGTTGCAATACACTGGAATAATGAGTTCAGACATCAACTTAATGTTTCTTTGATTTTGTAATATTGATTCAATCTTAACATTAAACATTTTGATTTTGTTCTCTTTTTTTCTTTCAGTAACTTGAAGTGGAACAACCCCCTCCTCTTCCCAACCCTCCCACCTTATACTGTTTGACTTGCATTTTGTCCCACAGAACATGCGCACACACATTTTACACAACAGTTGACTCTATCAAGTCCCGTTGAAACATTTGTATGTATTATTCAAAGAACAGTATTCTAATAGATCAGCCATTAACCCCTAATCACACTGTCTCTAACATCGTTTTCCAATCCAGCACCCATTTATCAAGTGGTCTGAGTTGACAAATATGTGAAGCCCTTACATTAAAAAAATCTGTTTTGGTTTTTTACATTTGCTTCTAATAACAAGACCACCAATTGTCTAATATGAAACATGTCAAGTTGCATGTTGGTTTACTTTAACACTCATTTTGGAAGAATATTTACCATATGCCCTATTTGATTTACTCAGTAATTATGCCCTAATATTTGAATGTTGGCTGCCACTGGTCAGGTGGTAGCAACCAGTAGGAACATAGTTTTATATATCCTTCGAGCAAGAAGTATCAGCCTCATTTGATATGGGGGGTCTCATCTGATCTTTGTGCGGGCCATATTCAGCAAAAGTTATTAAAAAAGAAATAAATGTAAACCATGTTGGTAATTATTTTCAATGTTAGCGATTTGCTATGCTGCTCTCCAATACCTGGCATCTCTTAGTTTGAACCAGTGTGTCAACATTTGGAGCAAATGACTAGGCTGAGGCGATCTTGAATATTGAGTTCACATGGCTGTCACTTAGTTGGAAATGTAATTTAGATCTGTTGATATTTATGATGGAGAATATTTGTTCACACAAGTACATGCTCCTAAACATGGGAAGAGTTACTGATGCAACGAACTTCAGTTTGCGTAATTTGATCGTGGATACTAATAAAAGTTGGGAAGACCTGTGTCAGATAACTTGCCCTTCAACAGTATGTTGAATTGTAGTTCAATAAGTTCCATTTGGTGCTCCTCTGGTACATCATTCACATTGACAGAAAATGGTGTGCTGAAAACTGGAAGCTCTTCTATGTGGTTTCTGAAGTGAGAGGATCATTCTTGAAAATCTTTTCTCAGTTCATCCATTTTGCCCACATACCTTTCTGTGATTTTATCACATTGAGTCCCAGTAGTGTCATAGTGATTTCAGGATGGAAAAATATGCCAAGTTACACTGGGAGAGGTTTTTTTCTCCCTCAGCTGAAGCTTAATTGCAAAGGCACAAATATTGTCATAGTATTCAATCACTACCAGGCTGTACCCATACATTTTTGTGTTGCGTGAGTTCAGATACTCTGTAATATCTGCGATGAAAGTAAGGTCTTGAAGCCATTCATTGTCCTGTAATTCAGTGATGTCTTCCCTTTTCTGATCCATGAAAAGCTGGATCTCACTACTCAGTTAAAAAAGTGCTTCAACCCTGGTCTCTGACTTTCTCATTGAACTTCACTGTGATAGATGAATCCACAATGAATGTCACATTCTTCCAACAGCTGGATGAATTGCTTGTAGTTGAGACCACTAGTTCAAACAATTTGCAGTTTTAACAACCATATCTATAAGAAGATTCACTTTCAGAGTTTTTCTACAGAGAGCTTTTCTGATGTAAAATCGCTAAACTGCAGATTGATTGGTTTGCGATATGTCCCTATGGGGCCAGACTCTCAGTTCTTATCCAGCCCACAGCCAGTTTATTCAGAGCTTCCTCCAGATTTTCTGCTGTTGTCTCATCAGCACCAGTTCTAAGAGCTTCTTTGCTATGCACCTGTTCTTATCAACTCCGCAAATGAATACCACATGCTGAGATACATCACTTATATCTGTGCTTTCCTCAGTTGCGAATGACAAAACTGCAAAGGACATAACTTTGATCTGGATTTGACTGTTTAAATTCTCAGCTAAATTACTGATTCTCTCAGCAGTTGCTTCTTGAAAGGCCGATTTTTTTTTTCAAAAGTTTGCTGCTTACCTGGACATGCTATTTCTGTAGTTTTTAGTATGCAGTTCCTCAAAAATTCTGCCTCAGAAAATGGATTAGATGACAACTAATTCATGGGCAACCACATGGATTATCTTAAAAGCAGCATCACTTAAGAGTGGAGCATTAATAAGCACTGCTGCTTTTTGAAAGAATGAGCTGATTCAGAGTTTTTAGCTTCGCATAACTTTCCTGCGTACTTATCATATTTCTCAGCATAGTTTGTGTCTTCAGATGTGTTTTTCTTTTGTCACAGCTACCTGTTTCTTGCGGGTGAAGCTCCTGGGCTTTCCATTCATGTTCAAAAAGAAATAAGAAATTCTTCATTTCTCTTCACACATGACACTCTTTATCTACCTTTCTCTTCTTGGATGAAGACAGGATGGCCACTTGTCACAAGCTGGATAAAGAAATAAAGGAAAGATAGGAGGGTTAATCCCCTCTTCTTTTCTTCTTTTTTTTGTTTTTTTGTTTAAAATATCAGGGCTGTCAGATGCGCTAAAGATTCATATGTCTGTTCATGCTTCAACCACTATTGCAGAGGATATGCGTCTGTGCTTATGATGGGTTCTCCCCAATAACGATCCAAAGCAGAGTGGACCAACGCATGTTCATTTTCATCATCTGAGTCAGATGCCACCAGCAGAAGATTGATTTTCTTTTTTGGTGGCTTGGGTTCTGTAGTTTCCACATGGGAGTGTTGCTCTTTTAAGACTTCTGGAAACATGCTCCAAACCTCTTGTGTCTCATATTTTGGAAGACACTTCAGATTCTTTAACCTTGGGTCTAGTGCTGTAGCTATTTTTAGACATCTCACATTGGTGCCTCCTTTGTGTTTTGTCAAATCTGCAGTGAAAGTATTCTTAAAACAAGCATGTGCTGGGTCATCATCTGAGACTGCTTTAACATGAAAGATATGGCAGAAAGTGGGAAAAACAGCAGGAGACATAATTTTCCCCCAAGAAGATCAGTCACAAATATAATTAAATGCATTATTTTTTTAATGAGCATCAAGAGCATGGAACCATATCCTCTAGAATGGTGGCCAGACCATAAAGGGGCATACGAATGTTTAACACATCTGACATGTAAATACCTGGCAACACTGATTAAAAAAGTGCATTGTGAACACCTGTTCCTACTTTCAGGTGACATTGTAAGTAAGAAGCATGCAGCAGTATCTCCCATAAATGTAAACAAACTTGTTTGTCTGAATAAGTAGTAGGACTGAGTGGACTTGTGGGCTCTAAAGTTTTTCAGTATTTTCGTTGGTGAGTGCAGTTATATAACAAAAAAAACCTATTTGTAAATTACACTTTCACAATAAAGAGACTGTACTACAGGACATTTATGAGGTGAATTGAAAAATAGTACTTATTTTGTTTATCATTTTTGCAATGCAAATATTTGTAATAAAAAATAATATAAAGTGAGCACGGTATGCTTTGTAGTCTGCCTTGCAATAGAAATCAAAATACTTGAAAATTTAGAAAAAAATCCAAAAATATTTAATTTCAATTGGTATTCTATTGTTTAACACTGCGATTAATCACAGTTTTTTAAATTGTGATTCTTTTGAGTTAATCGTGTGAGTTAACGGTGATTAACGAACAGTTGTAATATTTTATTTAAAGAGAAGTCTTTTGGTTTACTAGTCTCAGTAAGTATTCAGCCTTTGTCTTAATTGAAATTTTCTTTTCTTTGGCAGCTAGGGGTATTACGCTCCAGCCACTGGGTTAGCACTCTTCAGTGCCAGTTCCCGTCACCTGGACCTATATCAGCTGCTGCCTGACTTATGCCTCTGCAGCACTTCTTAAATGCAACCAAGTGATTATACACCTGTATGTGAGGTTTTGTTGGATTGCTTCACCAGTGTCTGGACTACAGGGGTGCATTCTGGAGACCATACCAGTGTTTTGTACTGTCACTTCCCAGTGTGCTCTGCTAGTACGCACTAAATGATTCTTAGGGCTTGGCTACACTTGCAAGTTTGTGCGCACTAAAGCATCCCTGGGCACCTTAACCCCTGCCATGTCCACACTGGCAAGGTACATTGAGCACCCAGACTCCGTGCTGGAGCACTCCTAGTAATCCACTTCCATAAGAAGCATAACATTTGCTGTGCCCCAGCTGGAGTGCCACAGCACCAGTGTGGAGCCCTGGTCTATTAATGCATTCTGATCGGCCTCCAGAAGTGTCCCACCATGCTTGCTCTAGCCACTCTGGTCATTACTTCAAATTCTACTGCCCTGCCCACAGGTGATCAGCCGTCAGATCCACCCCTTAAATTCTCTGGGAATTTTGAAAATCCCCGTCCTGTTTGCTCAGCCAGGCGTAGAGTGCTCTTAGCGCATCTTTCCATGTGACCATGCCTTCACGCACCAGGTGATCCTCAGTATGGAGCAATGGCGAGGTGTTGGACCTTATCAGTGTTTGGAGGGAGGAAGCTGTCCAGTCCCAGCTGCGCTCCAGCCATAGGAATTACGATACCTTCAGGCAGATATCAAGGGATGTGAAAGAAAGGGGCCGTGACCGGGATGCACTGCAGTGCAGGATTAAAGTGGAAGAGCTGCAGAATGCCTACTGCAGAGTGCAGTAGGCAAACCGCTGCTCCAGTGCTTCCCCGGCGACCTGCTCTTTCTAAGTAGAGCTGGATTCAATACTTGTGGGTGACACCACCTCCACTCGGAGTACCACCATGAACACTTCAGAGCCCAGTTCAACAAGCGAGCAGGAGGAAAGCGGGAGTGAGGGTGCTGAGGAGGAGGGGGACAGCTCAGCATTCCTTGATGTGTGCAGCCAGGAGCTATTTTCAAGCCAGGAGGAAAGTAGCCAGTTGCAGTGGATGGTGCTTGGGGAAGAGTAAACAGCAGAGGAGGTGCCCGTTAAGAGGCTTTTATTTTGGGAAGGAAGTTGTTCAGTGAAGGCTCTTGGGGCAAGGAGGGTTAGGGTTGCATGCATGCCTCGATGTGGAATAGTGCATTGATGTGCTCTCTCACATTATGGTAATCAGCCACAGTGATCTCTTCAAAGGTCGCATGCAGAAGCTGGGCAATCTACTTGCACAGGTTCCTTGGCAGAGCTACTGTGCTCCTTGTCCTCATAAGGCTAACATGTCCACACCGCTGTGTCGTGGAGGATGGGGGGACCATTGTTGCACACAGTCAAGCTCCATATGGGCCAGGGTGGAAGCTGCATTGTGGTAGAAGACCCTCCCTTGCTTCCCAGGTCCCCCTCAGCAGCAAGATCTTCCAGGACAATTTGATCCTGTGGAAAATGTGGGGACAGTGTTCAGTATAGGAGCTCCATGCAATTGTTAGTTCTCCCCAAGGCACAGAACCCGAGAGGACAGTATGGCCATGAAACAATCCATCCCCCTTACTCCTGTGCTTACTCACCATTTTGGGGCTCCTGTGGGTTATATGCACTTGCTTTGGGACGGACAATTTGGGCTATTGTGTACATTGTGCTTGTCTTTAAGTATGGCTGAATCATTGCTCTGTCTTGCGTGAACAATGCTGCATCTGTTTAGTGTTGCATTTTGGCTTTATAGATGGAACTTTCAGATCCCAACTGTCCTTGTTATCAGCGGCCGAAAGACTCCAAAGAGTCAGGAAGCGTACTTGAAAAAGTGAAAAAGGCATGCTGCATGAACATAAGAGAGGCCGTACTGGGTCAGACCAAAGGTCCATCTAGCCCAGTATCCTGTCTACCGACAGTGGCCAATGCCAGGTGCCCCAGAGTGACTGAACCTAACAGGTAAGATCAAGAGATCTCTCTCCTGCCATCCTGACAAACAGAGGCTAGGGACACCATTCCTTACCCAGCCTGGCTAATAGCCATTAATGGACTTAACCTCCATGAATTTATCCAGTTCTCTTTTAAACCCTGTTATAGTCCTAGCCTTCACAGCCTCCTCAGGCAAGGAGTTCCACAGGTTGACTGTGCGCTATATGAAGAACTTCCTTTTATTTGTTTTAAACCTGTTTCTCACTAATTTCATTGGGTGACCCCTAGTTTTTATTATGGGAACAAGTAAATAACTTTTCCTTATTCACTTTCTCCACACCACTCATAATTTTATGTACCTCTATTATATCCCCCCTTAGTCTCCTCTTTTCCAAGCTAAAAGCTCCTAGCCTCTTTAATCTCTCCTCATATGGGACCCATTCCAATCCCCTAATCATTTTAGTTGCCCTTCTTTGAACCTTTTCTAATGCCAGTATATCCTTCTTGAGATGAGGAGACCACATTTGTACACAGTATTCAAGATGTGGGCACACCATGGATTTGTATAAGGGCAATAAGATATTCTCCGTCTTATTCTCTATCCCTTTTTTAGTGATTCCTAACATCCTGTTTGCTTTTTTGACAGCCACTGCACACTGCATGGACATCTTCAGAGAACTATCCATGATGACTCCACGATCTTTTTCCTGATTAGTTGTAGCTAAATTAGCCCCCATCATATTGTATGTATAGTTGGGGTTATTTTTTCCAATATGCATTACTTTACATTTATCCACATTAAATTTCATTTGCCATTTTGTTGTCCAGTCATTTAGTTTTGTGAGATCTTTTTGAAGTTCTTCACAGTCTGCTTGGGTCTTAACTATTTTGAGCAATTTAGTATCATCTGCAAACTTTGCCACCTCACTGTTTACCCCTTCCTCCAAATCATTGATGAATAAGTTGAATAGGATTGGTCCTAGGACTGATCCTAGTTACCCCTCTCCCTTCTGAAAATTTACCATTTCTTCCTACCCTTTGTTCCCTGTCTTTTAACCAGTTCTCAATCCATGAAAGGATCTTCCCTCTTATCCCACGGCAACTTAATTTACGTAAGAGTCTTTGGTGAGGGACCTTGTCAAAGGCTTTCTGGAAATCTAAGTACACTATGTCCACTGGATCCCCCTTGTCCACATGTTTGTTGACCCCTTCAAAGAACTCTACTAGATTAGTAAGACATGATTTCCCTTTACAGAAACCATCCTGACTTTTGCCCAACAATTTATGTTCTTCTATGTGCCTGACAATTTTATTCTTTACTATTGTTTCAACTAATTTGCCTGGTACGGACGTTAGACTTATCAGTCTGTAATTGCCAGGATCACCTCTAGAGCCCTTTTTAAATATTGGCGTAATGCAATATTGAATGCAATTATGAAGTAATGCGGCAGTCCATTAATGAAAATCAACAAGCGCAGGAGTGGCAGGAGAGTGGAAGGAGGGTCCGCCAGCAGAATGTGGATTACTGGCACCAAAGCACAGAGTGATTGCTAAGTATTATGGTGCGCCAAGCGGACTCAATACAGATGCTCATTGCAATGCAGGCTGAACACTTCAGCGCCCCCACCACCAGCCCCTACAACTCTTGTCCTAAAACTCTTTCCCTTGTGCCCCCATGTCACTGCCAACCCACTTTCCCCAACATCCACGTTCTTATTGCTGCTAGCTGCTTCCAACATTTGTGACTTTATTACCCAACCATCCAAACTATGACCCTTATCCACTACACTCACTCCCAATCACCATGCAGTTTAGCCAGCCTGAAGTGCAACAGTCATTGCATGGCACTCCAGACAGGAAGGCCGAATGATAAAAGGACATACACAAATTTGTGATTATCCCATTCCTCACTCACCGTCGTCCCACACAGCACAGACGTGTCATGCCCTTTCTGTTTCCCAAGCATTTGTTTCTTTTCAATAAATTTTTCTTTTCAATAAATGAATTTTTTGGCTTTGAAAACATTCTTTTTTATTGCATTAAGTAAAAGATACCATAGCTCAGGAAAGCAACAGGCACTGCAAGTCAGTACATCCTACCGTAGCGCAAACAGATGTCTACTAACATTGGAATTACTGCACTTCACTCCCATGCAGGGCACCAAACATTACTGATGGCTTTCAGCCTCAAATTGGTGGGCCCGTCTAATAGTCCTGCTCTCTGTTCAAATTCAGCCTGCCGGTATTGAACCTCCAAGGTCCATGCCTGAGTGACTTTCACCCTTCCCTTCAGAAATGTTATGGAGGGTACAGCGTGCGGGTATAACCGTGGGGATGTTGTCATCGGCCAGGTCCAGCTTTCCATACAGACAGCACCAGTGGCCCTTTAAATGTCCAAAAGCACGCTCCACAGTCATTCTGCACTGACTCAGCCTGTTGTTGAACCACTCCTTGCTGCTGTCAAGGCTCCCTGTGTAGGGTTTCATGAGCCATGGCATTAAAGGATAAATGGGGTCTCCAAGAAATACAATAGGCATTTCGACTTCCCCTATGGTGATCTGGTCTGGGAAGAAAGTCCTAGCTTGCAACCTCCTGAACAGGCCTGTGTTCTGAAAGATGCATGCATCATACACCTTTCTGGAACAGCCAGCATTAATGTCAGTGAAACGCCCAAGGTGATCCACGAGTGCCTGGAGGAGCATAGAAAAATACCCATTCCGATTTATGTACTGGGATGCTTGGGGGGCCATTGTCAGAATTTAAATATGCGTCCCATTGATCACCCTCCGCAGTTAGGGAAAACCATTTGTTTCCCACAATGTCATGCACATGACCCAGCGTCATGGTTCTGAGCAGGATGGAATTAATGGCTCTGCAAACTTGAATCAACACAATTCCAGGGGTCAACTTGCCCACTCCGATCTGGTTAGGGACCAACTTGCCAGTTTCTAGTTTGTAATAGCTACCCACTTCTCCACCGGCAGGGTCACTCTCAATCTCATGAGGGGTGAGCTCAATACTCAGTTCCATGAAAGTGGCTTTTCTCATCCAAAAGTTCTGCAGCCACTGCTCGTCATCCCAGACTTGCATGACAATGTGATCCCACCTCTCAGTGCTTGTTTCCTGTGCCAAAAAGCGGCATTCCACTGTGAGCATGTCTGTGAATGCCACAAGCAGTCTTGTGTCTCATGCGTTGTGAGCCAACATCATCACTGGACTCCTCATTGTCACTTTATAGCTTAGAGAGTAACTCAACTGCAATTCGTGGCTTGCTGGTGAGAACATGGTCAGCCTATTCGTCAACAATTTGGGATCTACTCCCACAGACCGAAAGGGAAAACAGAGCATGCAGTATAAAAAACATTGAAAGATGGTGCCAAATGTGAATGGAAGCACAGGGATTGCTGGGATGCAAAGCAATGCCTCATGGGACAGACAAAGAATGCCCCGCAACCTCCCACCCTCTTCCTATAAGCCACAGTGCCAGAATGGGAAGAAGTGCTCTGTGGGATAAATGCACCACTCCCAATGCTGCTGCAAGTGCCACAAATGTGACCAAACCAGTGTGCTTGCAGCTGACAGTGCTGCTTCAGTCTCTGGGAGCTGGTTTAACTCTCAATGCTTTACATCTGCAAGTGTAGCTATGCTCTTAATGTGCTTTGATGTAGTCCTGTTTTAAACAAGAGTGCATCAGTCTTCCACAATCTATATGGGGAAATTAGAGCACCAGTACAAATCACATCCAATTATTATGGACTCCAAGGACATGTAGACAAGTCTGAAGATTCATGAGATTTATGACATCAAAAGTTTGGCACTAGTGTCTCAATACTCTATGGCTTTAGTAGCTGGCAAATGAATTCACTCCAGTTTTTTCTTTTTCTTATTCTGTCAGAGGTTTGATTCTACAGCATCTATTTGAATATATAGCCAAGGGTTTCAGTCTAAAGGACTTCCTGCCCTCTGGGTTATGAAGACAGAGAATATATCTTTGAGGATGACTGACTGTCTGACAGCTTCCTCCACAGAAAATTCTGAGAAGGACTGAATATAGCTTGTCAGGGAAGCTAATGCATATGGTGAGACAAAACAATCAGCAGCACTTAGTTTGTGATTTTAGCTTTAAATGAGGACCTGATTTGTCAAAAAAAATAAGTTTTCCTGTTTGTCTGAATTGTTGTTTCTACCAATTCTGTTGCTTTTTTCTCATAGTCCATCAACAAGCTCTGTCTTGTAAAGGCTGAGCTTTCCCCAGCTAGCTGTCATTCAAATCTCAATCATAACTGGATGCTGAGGGAAGCCTACCAACTCCATCATCCAAAAGTGTGATTTATGACATCTAGAGGTAAAAGCACATTGCAGCTTGCACTGCCTCAATATCTTCACTGTTAGCCTTATATATGTATTGAAGAGGAGGGGTGATGAAAAAGAAACATATGGCACTCCACATTAAAGAGCTCCTGAAATAGAGGTACAATAGTTTAATACTATCCTCAGGGCCTCTTGATGAGAAAGTGGAGCCGCTCAGGAACAACTTTTTGTCTTTCAGTTAATATCAGCATGGATATGAGCAATACCATGTTATCAGAGGTTGCAAAGGCAGATGATAAAGATAAAACTGGCAAAATACCAAAGGAGATTAACACCAACAAGATGACCAGTCGCTGAACCAGTACCATACCTAAAGTAAGCTTGACAGGGGATCAGGAAATTGCATAACTCCAGGTGTTGTCAGAGTTGCCTTAATAGCACCTTCTTAGTAATCCTACATTAAAATGGGTAATTCAGGACGGTACAATAATATGGTGCTCTCAGCACCAAGAGATGGTTTTCTGAGCAAAAGCTTTCACGATCTATTCTTAAGAAAATACTGGTGTCTGGCCCTCCTAAAGTGAGGTGTTGACAAACTCTTCTAATGAACATCTCTCCGCAGGATGTTCTCAGATGGCGATATGGTTCCAATTTGCATGTTATAACTCAGTACTCCTAAGTGCTGATAGATCCTTAATGATGGATGCTGGCTGAAATTCAAGCAGGAAAGACTCTGCCATCACCAGACGTAGTTCAAACACTATACAAGTAATCAAATCCCAACCAAATTTTGGAATCTTTACTTGAGAAATAGACTGGAAATTCCTCACAGCATCTTGTACTTACTTGACTCTGAACATAAGTATAGACAATGAAGAATCAAAGTTTTTTACTACCCAGAATCTGCTTTCACTGGTTGGGACTTTGAGGAAGCTATGGATGAGACAAATACTGTTCTTCATCCTTGAGCACAACATCCTTGATGCCCTCTTAGCTTCTTAGCAGAGACTATTCTAAGCAGAGCTCCAACATTTATTTTTCACTGTAGCCAAACAATTAGTTATTGTGTTGCAGATTCCAGCAGACTCTTGCAGCTTCTGACATGAAAAAGGAGTCATCTGATCAACTGTACATGGCAGCTTAAGCATGTTTGGCAAACACACTGCACAAAATGTTTTGTTGTCATTATAGAACACCTATAAATGCATCTTCAGGCTTCTGATTTAGAAAACATTTCTTATAGACCTACCCCAAGTTCCTTTTGTGAGTTGTATTCCTCTTGTGTTGGGGGTCACGTGTTGGGAAATTTAATGGAGCTGAAAGTGTTCTTCCAAACTTACTGTCCCACTGTGTGTGAGCCTTGATTGAGCATGCACTATTAAAGGATAGACACAACAGGCTCACGCCTGTGGGCTTCTCTTCTGGAATCTTGTGATGAGGGCAGAATCTTTGCTTTAACCTTTTTAAATTAAATATTAAGATCTCAGAGTTGCAGTGAGAAGCTTGAAATGTGATTCAAGGATAACTAATGCCAGCATGCCTGCTGGATTTTGCACACAGCCTGAAATTATAGCTCTGAAAGACCTGAACTGCCAACACTACATCACTCTAACACAAGACTCCATGTCAGCAGGAAAAGAATACAACAGGTCTGGCCTACCCACCCAAGCCAAGTTTTGTAATGAGTGTCTCATTCAATAAGGCAAGACAAAGTTCAGATGATAAAAATGGCCATTCTGGGGCAGACCAGTGGTTCAGCTAGCCCAGTATCCTGTCTTCCAATAGTGGCTGATGCCAGATGCTCCAGAGGGAAGAACAGAACAGGGCAATTAGCGAGTGATCCATCCTTTGTCATTCAGTCCCAACTTCTGTGAGTCAAAGGTTAGGAACACCTAGAGTATGCGGTTGTATTCCTGACCAACTTATAGCTATTGATGGACCCATCCTCCATGAACTTACCTATATCTTTTTCTGATGAAGTGGGTCTTAGCCCACAAAAGCTCATGATCCCTAAAATCTGTTAGTCTATAAGGTGCTACAAGTCTCTGTCGCTTTCGCAGATCCAGACTAACACGGCTACCCCTCTGATACTAAATCTTTTTGGAACCCAGTTATGCATGTGGCCCTCACAATGAGTTCCACAGATTAACTGCGTTGTGGGAACAAATACTTTCTTTTGTTTCTTTTAAATCTGCTGCCTGTCAGTTTAATTGGGCAATCCCTTGTCCTTGTGTTATGTGAAGGGATAAATAAATAACACTTTTTCACATTCTCCGTAAAAGCCATTAAGTCATCTTGTCTAAGATGAACAGTCCCAGTCTTTTTAATCTCTCCTCAGATGGAAGCTGTTCCATACCCCTAATAATTTTTGTTGCCCTTCTATGTATTTTTTCAATTCTAAAAGACGGAGCAACCAGACCTACACACAGTATTCAAGGTGGGGGTCATACCGTGGATTTATATAGTGGCATTATATTTTCTGTCTTATTTTCTTTCCTTTTCTTAATGGTTCCTAACACTGTTAGCTTTTTTTGACTCTGGCTGTAAAATGAATACATAATTTCAGAGAACTATCGACGACGACACCAAGACTTTTTTTTTTGGAGTGGTAACAGCTAATTTAGACACATCATTTTGTACATATAGTTGGGATTATGATTTCCAGTGTGCATTATTTTATATTTATCATCATTGAATTTCATCTTCCATTTTGTTGCCCAATCACCCAGTTCTGTGAGATCCCTTTGTAACTCTTCATAGTCAGCTTTGGACTTAACTATCTTGAGTAATTTTGCGTCATCTGCAAACTTTGCCACCTCACTGTTTACCTCTTTTTCCAGATCATTTATGAATACAATGAACAGCATTGGTCCTAATACAGAACCTTGGGGGACCCTGCCATTTATCTCTATCCACTGTGAAAACTGACCCTTTAGTCTTATCCTTGGTTTCCTATTTTTTTAAGCAGTTACTGATCCATGAGAGGACCTTCCATCTTACCCCATGACTGCTTACTTTGCTGAAGAGCCTTTAGTGAGGGACCTTGTCACAAGTTTTGTGAAAGTCCATGTATACTATATCAACTGGATCACTCTTGTCCACACATTTGTTGACCTGCCTCATAGGCTTCCAGTAGATTGGTGAGGTATGATTACCATTTACGAAAGCAGTGTTGATCCTTTCCTGATATCTCATGTTCATCCATGGTAGTTCCAACAAATTTGCCTAGTGTAGAAGTCAGTCTTACCAGCCTATAATTGCCAGGATCGCCAATGGAGTTTTCTTAAAAATTGGCATTATATTATCTATCTGCCAGTCATCAGGTACGCAGGCTGATTTAAGGGCTAGGTTACCTAGCACAGTTAGCAGTTCTGCAATTTCATATTGGAGTTCCTTCAGAACTCTTGGGTGAATACCATTCTGTCCTGGTGACTACTTACTGATGAATTTATCAGTTTGTTATAAAACCATTTCTAGTGGCACCTCAATCTGGAACAGTACCTCAGAATTGTCATTTAAAGGGTTTTCAGGTGGGTGATTCTCCTTCATATCCTCTGTAAAGAGGATGCGAAGAATTAATTTAGCTTCTCTGATACCGCCTCGCCTGCCTTAAGTGCTGCTTTAGCACCTCAATCATCCAGTGTCAGCATGGATCAGTTGACAGACTTCCTGCTTCTGATGTGCCTAATATATGTAAAAAGTGTGTGTGCAAGAAATTGCTGCTATCTCTTTAATTGCACACTGACTGTTAATGTTTACGAAGTTAGCTAAAGCTGTGGGGAGTGGGGTTTGGGGTTTGTTTTTTGTGCACATTACTCTAAAGATGATGTATTCAGGAAAATGGGCGTAACTGTGCCTCTTGCTTGCCTTGCCCTGTTCCTTGTCAGGTTTTGTTATGTCTTACACAGCACAATACTTTCTCTGCAATAGCTGGATGTCAGTATGATTTTTGTCCTTTCCTTTCCTCAGCCTCTTTGTACTGTAGCTCTTAATCCATAATTTAATCCTATTAGTGTTTCATGTGATAAAGAACCAGTGTTACCTCCTTTGACCTGAACATTTAGCCAAACTTCTGGGCCTTATGTGTTGTTTCTGTTAGGAGGAGAAATTAATGATGGAGCCAGAGTATCTTCAATGCATTCCTGTTCCTGAAAACAGGAGGAATCAAACGAGAGAGTTCTTTGCTCACAGCTCCAAGCTCCCTTCAGCCAATACTCAGACCAAAAGCGCACGCTCTCTAGACTATTCCCAGGGCCATTTTCTCAGTGCTTGTTCAGGTAGTGTCTGGCTTTCTGCTTCATCTGTTAGTTTCTGTGGTGTTTCTTCTGCTTCTCTTGCTGTCACTGCCATGCACTCCCACCTTATCTACTAAAAATAATAGCCATCCAAGCTCCTCTCACATGATTCATATTCCTGAATGACTTCAAATGTCTTTGTTTTGGGTGGTGGTATGTACCTGTGTTATGGTAAGGAGGCAGTGGCTGTTTCACCAAGAAGCTTAACTGATTCCCACACCTGTCTTAAATGAAGGGCAGTATTTATATTCACCAGCTTCAGTGATACTTCAGCCAACATGCAATGACAGCCTGCAGGTAGTATACAGAATTCAATAAAGTAATTTTTAAGACAAAGGTGAAATACACTTTATCATTTCTTACATTATCTTCTAGAATTCAAGGAGACACATGCTTGTCCTTCAAAGAATTTTTTTTTACCTTTTTTTAAATTGTGACACAATGTATAGGAAAGCAATGATCCAAAGTGTTAGAATACAAAATTACCAGCCTGTAATTAAGGAAGAAACTATCAATGAGAAAAATCTATCTTATTTAAAAGTATCATAGCTATAGGAAAAATTATTTAAATACTTACCAAAGTTTTAAAAGGTTTCTTAAACTACATGTCTTGCTAACTTCTCTTTATAGGATGCTGTAAAAAGGCAGATTTCATGATTTTGAATTACATGATTGGAGTGAATGTTAAGATTTTATTGTAATTTGAAGTTTGTTTCTTTAGCATAAGTCTCCATTCTGTTCGGTGCTGTCCTGTTCTGAGTGCTTTTACAGGGTAACTTTATTTTGTTTTTTCCTCTAATATGCTTTGTGGTTTACTTTGCATAATTTAAAATAGTTTTTCTGCAGATTCTCATGACATTGTAAAAACAGCTATCTGAAATGCAGTTAAGGTTTCCTTGTGCTAGTAAGAGATACTCTTAACTTGTGCCTTTACAACATAGGAAGGGGAGCAAATAGTTGACAACCTCATTTCCAATTCAGGATAATATACAGCCAGCTTTCATTGCAATCCAGCTTTTTGGGAGCCACAGCCTACCTCGGTAGAATTGTTCTTCTGTTTGAGTATCTGCCTGTAATTAAAATTGAAATGGAAATAAACAGTGGAACAGGAGATGATAGTGGAGGACCAGCTGGAGTCTTTGAATCATAATTTAGGAGGATTCTTAGGGTTTGCTGGAATATTTTTGATAGGTGCAATCTGGGAGTAATTTATCATTGAAAGAGATGACACAAAGGTGTTGTGAAAAGAATCAACAATGTAAGAGTAGTCTTTATTCAACATATCTGCTTAATTTTTTTTTTCCATTTCAAACTCAGCTTTCTAAAGCTCATTGCAATGACCTAGATGGAGTAATGGATTTTTAGAGAGAAAAGTAGTGAATAAAATGAAATATAGAAAAAATCTTCTGTGGTTGATATTTCACATTTTCTGTATTTTTCCCTATAGTGAGTTAAGCCAGAGATGTCTGGTGATATTGTTAATCTCAGTAACTGATTTCATTTAAGAAATTTTGAATCTAACGCAAACTGAGTAAATAGTTATCTTTCTGATTCCTTATTTATTCATGACTAGTTAATTAGTAATCATTAAATCCCTTAACTTGAAACAGTTACCCTCTTAGTCAAGTATGAAATTCATTTTAAATAAATAAATAATGGGAGCCTCAGTATTACTTACACACACACACACACACACACACACCCTTTCAATTTTTCTTTTTGTTTGAAAATAGAGCATAAGAAAAACTGCCATGGTTCTCTTTAAAGACAGTATCTACTTTTACTATAAAGAAGTTATGTACTTCCTTGTGGCACATGAGGACTCAAAAGATCTGTCTTACAGAGATTACCAAACTTTTATACAGGAAAATAGGTGGTGATGACACATTTGGTCTGCCTGCAAGTCAGTTAGCAGAACCTACCTCTACAGCTCCATGACACGTGTCCTCAAGATGATTTTAAGGTGGCCAGAAATCAGTATGATGTCTCCTCCTGTGATTTCACCAACGAGAACCAGCAAATCAGTATAAAGATAACAGCAGAGGGAAAATAAGGGGGTGGTGAAGCAGGACGTTTGGATGGAACAAAGTAGGTGGAGAAAAAGGTAAGCAGACAGACATGGGTGAAGATATGTAGGAGAGAAGGTTTTCATGATACGGGGAGGCAAGAGGTGATCAGTCAGAGAACTCAAAGGAATGCCAAGAGATGGAAAGGAAGAAGGGTACTGAGAGGTCACTAAAGGAGACATTGAAGACAGTCTATAAAACAAGAGGGAGACCTAAGGGAGTGTAGAGGCTTGGAAACCAAAAGAGAAGGATCAGTCATGCCCAAGGCAGTAGGTAGATCAAGAAGGTGCTCTTTTGATTTAGTTCGTGGGTCATTAGTTATCTTTGTGAGGAATGGTTTTACTGGAGTGGAGAGGACTGAAACTATCTTTAAAGGGAATCATGAGAGAGTTGGAGAAGGGGTTTGCCTTGTTTTCATGTAAATATGCTCCCTGATTTTGGTGACACAGTAGAGAATGGAAAGTTTGAAATGGATTTGAGGGGCTCTTGTTTTACTTAATACATTAAGTGTGAGAGGAGAGGTTCAATAAGACTGAATGTAGAGGGAAATGAACCCGGTTAGAGAAGGGGAAGTAGGGAATCCGAAATGGTATAAAGTCAGAAGGTCATGATAACAGGTTGAAAGTTTAGAAGCAGAATAGGAGAAAACTTAAGAGTTAATGACAGAAATGTGAAGAAAGGAAACTGAAATGTGAGGGAGAGTGGAATATTTTCAATTTGGATTTTGAAAAAGTTGAAATCCAGGTCATGGGATAAAAATGGGTAAGAAGAACTGAAAGAAGGGTTTGTGGAAGAGAGATGGTTGTCAGTTTATATTTTTGCTGCCAACCCCCTAACTGGTGAGGGGGGTTTAGAAAGATTGAACAAAGAGTTAAGAACTGAGAATAGGTTTAACACTGTGGAAGTTGGCTTGGTTGTGAGACATTTGGCAGTTGTATTCAGTAGTATAAGAACAGATAAGTAGAAAACGAAGGGGAGGAGACAAGATTGTAGATTTAAGAAGGCACAACACTCTGAGAAGGTAGGACAGTAAAATTGAAAATATCATTGATTCAGACGAATAATGAAACATTTGATTATTTGAAAAAATCGTGAAATTCATATGTAATGTGTTTTCCCTGTTCTGTAAGTTGGGTACATATTTAAAGTATACAGAAAATAGCTTATTCAAAATACATCACAAAAGTCATGAAGTATTCCACAACTGCTACTCAAGCAAATAAGTAGAGTCCTTGATGTCAACAGAAGAGAGCAAATAGAGATAAGAGGGAAGGGCTCTGAAGGAGCAGAGAAGTAAAAATTTGCCTCAGTTTCCTCTTCTTGGGGGTTCTCAGAACCTGCATCCAGACATTTTTAAATCAAATAAAATCCCATTTTTGGATCTGGTTTATTGAAAACCAGATATCAAATCAAAAGAAGCCTTTCCCCACTTTGTTTCTTCGGCTCCTTCTTGGCCTCAACATTTCTTTCCCCAAATCCAGGTTTTGCTGTCTCAGGTTTCCTTAAGCCCCTTTCTCTTGAAGCTTCTGCTGTGCACTTCAAGTAGCTCCAACCAGGTCTTTCCAGGTCCTTTCCTCTGACCTTTGATTTCCTACCCTGCTGCCTGCAGGGTGTTCTCCTTAACTTAGCTGCTTATACCCTAGGACCAGGTTATCTACAAGATAACTGTCCTCAGACTCATCACCTGGGAAGCAGCTGTTTAGTCACAAATGGGGCTAAGCCCAATTTCTTTAAAAGACCATCCCATTTTTTGATGGGGAGAAAAGAGGAGAAGGAATTGTGTTGAAGGAGAATAAACAGAGCAATCAGAGAGGTTTTTGATTTTAAAAAAAAAAGGGGAAAAAATTAGGCAAGTGACTAAACTGGTGAGTAGGGGAATCAGACCAAAGTTAGAGATTGGGGGAGATGAGCAAGAGAAACTGAGAAGCAGTAGAATAAAGAGGGATCATTGCTGTGGAAATTTGTCACTCAGGATTGGGTGGTGAATACTAAGGTCCGGGAAAGAAAGTGACACATGAATTTAAACTGTGCAAGAAAGGAGGAGGGATTTAGGGGAGTAGATAAGAGCTACTGTGAGGCAATGAAATGTCCCTAAGATCTGAAAGAGTAGGGATGTGGGGCAAGATGAGCCAGGAAATAGTGGGAGGATGAATGGCAGAGCCCAAGGTTACTGTAATGGCTTCCAGGTTTTTGAGACTTGAGAAAGAGAAGGCAGTGACAGATGCTAAATCAGGAGGAGAGCCCAGAGTTCAATTAATGTAAGAAGGTGGAGAAGCTAGTTCAGATCATGGACCAGTTTGAGTTTCTCAGAGGTTGAGCAGGAGTGTTGTGGGAGAGGTGGAGGGGGAATGATTGAATCACATATGGAGCCTGATAGGTGAAGTAATATACACTTAGTGCTTTTAGTGGTTCAGTTTTCCAAAGCTGAAAACAGTTATGCACCAAATCAGTTGGGAGGAATAATTTAAAAAAAAAAAAAAAAATGAATGACAATTGGGAATAGTTTAAGAACACTTTACTAGATGCCCCAAAAGCCAGAATCAAGAAAGAAGGCCAGACTGGTTTAAAAACCAAACCAAACCAAACCATCTGGCTTACAGGGGAAGTGAAGGCAGCTATTTTATTTTAAATGTGTAGATCAAGAAATGGAAGAAAAGGGGAAATCAGTATTAATGAATATATATTGGAGGCTATGAAGTGTAGAAAATTGATAAGGGAAGTAAAGGGACACATGGCAAAATCTATGCCAGTAGAGTTAAGTACAATAAAAAGGAGTTTTAAAAGTACATTAGGAACAAAAAGAAGCCTAATGATGTTAGTTAATTCTATCATTTCCATCTAGTAATTATCAATAATAATGCAGAAAAGGCAAAAAGTGTTCAATAAATATTTTTATTCTGTATTGGGGCGGGGAGAATCAAATGTAGTTATATAATGATGACACACTTGCCTTTCCAGTAGCAACTCAGGAGTCTGTTAAACGACAGCTATTAAAGTTAGACATTTTAAATCAGTGGGTTTGGATAATTTATATCCAAGAGTTTCAAAAGAGCTGAGTGAGGAGATCACTAGACCATGAATGTTAATTTTCAATAAGTCTTTGAACACCAAGGAAGTTTCAGAAGACTGGAAGAAAGATAATATTGTACCACTATTTAAAAAGGGTAAATGGGGTGATCTCTCTAATTATAGGCTTCTCAGTTTGACATTGATCTTGGACACGATAGAGTGGTGGATACAAGACTTGGTTTATAAAGAATTAAAGCCAAATCTAATTAGTCAGTGTGGGTTAATGGAAAATAGATCTTGTCAAACTAACTTGATCTTTTTTGGATGGTATTAGAAGCTTGGGAAAGGTAATAATGTTGATATGATATGCATTGCATTTTGTAAAGCACTTGGTACTGCACAACATTTTGGTTAAAAAACTAGAATGATACAAAGTTAATATGGCACACATTAATGGACTAACAGTTGACTAAGTAATAGGTCTCAAAGTGCAACTGTAAACAGGGAATTATCATAGAGTGAGTTCTCCCAGGGAAATGGTTCTTGGCTCTAAGCTACTTTAAACACGTTTATTAATGACCTAGAAAAAACCACAAAATCATTACTGATAATGTTTAGAGATGACACAGAATTGAGAAGTGGTAAATAAGAGGACAGATCATAATTACAGAGCAATCTGGATTGCTTGATAAGATAGGCACAAGCAACCAATATGTATGTTAATTCATGCAAAATGTAAGTGTATACATCTAGGAACAAAGAATGTAGGCCTTGTCTGCAGGATGGGAGACTGTACCCTGGGAAGCTGTGACTGACGATGATTTGGGAGCCATGGTGGATAATCAGTTGAACATGAGCTCCCATTGTGATGCTGTGGCCAAAAGAGCTAATGGGATCCTTGGATGCATTAATAGAAGAATCTTGAGTAGGAGTAGAGTAGTTACTTTATCTCTGTATTTAGCAGCAGCTCCTGGAATATTGTGTCCAGTTCTGATGTCCACAGTTCAAGAAGGATATTGATAAATGGGAGAGGATTAAGAGAAGACAGGAGAATGAATAAAGGATTAGAAAATAGTGCCTGATAGCAGCTGAAACTGTTCAGCACAACAAAGAGACGGTTAAGGGGTGACTTGATCGTAGTCCATAAATACCTGTGTGGGAAAGAACTATTTGCTAATGGGCTCATAACTTTGTCGGCTACACTGAAAACAACATCCAATGGCTGAAAGTTGAATCTAGACAAATTCAGACCGGAGATAAGGGAAACATTTTTTTAACAGTAAGAGAGTAATTACCCATTTGAACAGTTTACCAAAGATTGTGATAGATTCTCCATCACTGGCAATTTTTAAGTCAAGATTGATTTTTTTAAAAACTATATGCTCTAGTTCAGGGGTGGCCAACCTAAGCCTGAAAAGGAGCCAGAATTTACCAGTGTACATTGCCAAAGAGCCACAGATTAATGTGTCAGCAGCCCCCCGCCTCCCTGCTCCCAGCAGCTGCCACCCACCAGCAGTCCTTCTGATCAGTGCCTCCCCCTCTCTCCCAATCAGCTATTTTGTGGCATGCAGGAGGCTCTGGAGGGAGAGTGGGGAGGAACAAGGGCATGGCAGGCTCAGGGGTGGGGGCAGGAATGGTGAAGTGGGGGCAGGGCCTGTGGTAGAGCCAGGGGTTAAGCAGTGAGCACCTCCTGGTACATTGGAAAGTTGGTGCCTGTAGCTCCAGCCCAGGAGTTGGTGCCTATACAGGGAGCCGCATATTAATTTCTGAAGAGCTTCATGTGACTCTGGAGCCACAAGCTGGCCACCCCTGCTTAAAGGAATTATTTTGGCTAAGTTCTCTGGCCTGTGTTATGCAGGAGATCAGTTTGGTTGATCACAATAATCCCTTCTCTATTTGGAATCTATGCACCTTAGCCTTTCTGATTTTTGTTTCTACATGTTTGTGCTGTTCTTGTGTATTATTCCTTAACAATTCATCTATGTTTCTACTTTTTGTAGGAGTCCTTTTTGACTTTCAGTTCATTAGACTTGCCAAGGGAGTTATATTGGCCATTTCCTATTTTTCTTATCTTTGCTTCACATCGGCATAATTTGGACTTCGGCTTTCAATATTGTCTCTCTGAGAAACTGCCAACTCTCCTGAACTCTTTCCCATAGATTTTCCTCCCATTGGACCTTACCTAACAGTTTTCCAAATTTGCTAAAGGTTTTATAAGTCTGTTGTCTTTATTTGGCTGCTCCTTTCTATTAGTAGAATAGTGAAATGATCATTTCGTGATCATTTTCACCTAAATTGCCTCCCACCTTCAGTATTAGTTACTAATTTGTTTCTGTTCTTCAGAATCAAGTCTAAAATACATGTTTCCCAGTTACTTTCTCCATCTTATGAAAGAAGTAGTTGTTCCCAACACATTCCAAGAACTTATTGGAAATTTTGCGTTTTGCCATATTACTTTTCCAGCAAATGTCTGGGTAGCTAAAATATCACATTACTACCAGGTCTTGTGTTTCATGTAGTTTTGTTATTCTATAAATGCCACCTCCTCCTTCCTGATTTTGTGGTCTATAGGAGACCCCTACTATGATATCACCCCTGTTTTTTACTTTTATCTTTACCCAGAAGCTTTCAACTGTTCTGCCTCTCACCTCCTCCTGAACCTCGGAATAAGTGTATGTAATACAACACCTCCTCCCCGAACAAGTTATATCCCTGTGTATCATTATTTCTAGTCATGAGACTTATCCAGCCAAGTCTCTGTGATGCCAGTTAAGTCATAATTTATCTTAGGAAGAACTAGAAATATTAGTACATATTTATTCACTATACTCCTTGCTTTTGTGTATAGAGTTCTAAGATGTTGAGCACGTTTCCCCACTGATTTCTCTGTTGCTCCTATGACCCTGTTGTAATTCTCCATATCCCTCTCCCAACATCTTAACTCTCTGTTAAGGTTGCCTTTTTTATACTTATCTGTGGGCTTTTGTCACCTGCATCCTTCGAAACTTGTTTAAAGCCCTCCTCACTAAGTTGGTGAGCCAGTGTGTGAAGATGCTCTTCTCTTTCTTGGTCAAGTGAACTCCATCTTTTCCCATCAAACTCCACTTCTCCAGCACCCGCACCCCACCCACCTCCCCAAGCCTCCCACACCCAGACCCTCCTGCAGAGTCCCATCTCCCCACACCAAGCCTCTCCTCCTGAGCCCCAACCAACTTTACCTGGATCCCAGTGCCCCTGCACTTGGAAGCCCTCAACAAGCTTCTGAGCATCTAGATCTCCCACGGAGCTGCCCACACCCAGATTGCCCCACACTGAAACGTCTTATTCCATGCCTGGATCCTCCCACACTAAACCCTTTCATACTTGGAGCCTGCTGGACTGAGTCTGCACACCCACATCTGGTGCAGAGGGGTAGGGCCCAGAGGTATTCCTGGGACAGGCCCAGCCCTTGCACTGTGTCAGGATAAGGTGCAGCCTCACTGCCGAGTCCCTGTACAAGGAGAGGTGGAGGCTTCAGGGTGATCTCCCATCTCAATGCAGCCAGTGGCCTGTGCTCCCCACTGCCATGCTGGAACCACATTTATTTATTGACAAATAACATTTGTAGAATCTTAAAATAGTGTGCGCAGAATTCCCTCAGTAGTAGAAAATGAAGACAAGTAGATTGTTTGTGGAATAAAAGAGGGGCCATTGTAGGGATTCAAATAAAAGGGTAGAACAGTGAAAGTTACCTGTTTAAAATAATGATCTTTGCAGCAGCGTACTGAATGGATGTGAATGGGGCAAGATTACGTTAGTCAAAGCCAGAAAGGAGAATGTTGCAATAATTAAAACACGTTAAGACTCTACAAGTGTTTTAACTGGGCAGCTGGGTAAGGAAGGCCGTATCGTAGAGGGGTTATGAAGAAAGATTCTTCAAGATTTGGATATAGCTTGGAAGTGAGAACATTGGAAGAGGTATGAGTCAAAAATGACATGCAAGTTATGGACCAGGTAACCAGTAGAACCATAGTATTGTGTCCACAGTGATGGACGTGGCAGGGAGGGAGATTGAGCTCTGTTTAGTCATGTAGAGCTTGGCCTGATAGCTAGATATTCAAAGAGAGATGTCAGAGGAAAAGGTTCAGATTTCAGTTTGGCCAGAAGGAGACAGGTCTGGAGTAGAGAGGAAATCTGAATGGTCAGTTTAGACACAATAGTTGAAATTGTGTTTGCACATGAGATTATCTAGAGATAAAATGTAAAGGGAAGAGAGGTGGGGATCAAGATCAGAGTCCTTTGGAATCCCCACAGAAAGTGGAGGGGATGTTGAGAATCATCTGAAGTTAACACTGAAGGAGTGATTAGAGAGGTTGGAGGAGAACCAGGAGAGGACAGTGTCTCAGAAGCCAACAGAGGACAAGATTTCATGAAGAAGAGCATGGTTGACTTGATTGAAGACAGCTGATGGGTCAAGGATGTACTCCCCTATTGGTCGATCTGTTCACGTTTCATTGTCTTGTTTTATATTTAGACTGTAAGCTCTTTGGGGTGTGGACCATCTTTTTAGTCTGGCACTTAGCAAAAGGGGCTCCTGATCAATGACTGGGGGTCCTGGACATTATGATAATACACATAATAAATATATGTTGATATACACTGTATTGCAGCTGAACCTCTTAAGTTCACCCTCACCCCAAATAAACACAGAGGTAAACCGTAAAGCTCCTGGCATGCCAAGTACGTTTTTAATTTACTCATGATGTTTTCTGGCTATTATGCCAGAAGCCTACATGAAGGCCAGTGGCTCACAGTTGCAGTGCTGGCTCAGACATCTTGCAGATAAGAGGTTCAGCTTGCCATTGAGACACTTCCTCTTCCTCCACTACAACAAAGAACCTGAATGAGGTGCTGTCAATAAGGAGCATTCCCCTTGTAGTTTTGTATATAAATATTCAGAATTTGGGTAGAACCCGAATGAACAAACCATGACTGAAAATGCATTGAAGATACAACAGTTGTATGTTTCTTTCTTTGAATAAGGAAAGTTTTAAAGATTCCTTGGAAACTTTGGAGAAATAATCATATTGGTTACAAAATGCCTCCCTCCCATCCTTGTGAATGGATTTTAAAAATTAGGACATATAATTGTAAAATTGAAATTGCTGTTGTATTATTTTAAATTCTTAAAACACAAAATCTGAAAAACACACACACACACACACACACACACACACACACACACACAGCCTCGCTATAGCCCATGTCGCTATAGCGCGGGTTTGCGTTCAGCACGGTTGTTGTCATGGATCCCATATTTAAATGGGGATCCATGGCAACGCGTCCCCCACATTAACGCAATCCCTGTGGTAGCGTGGGACTGCACATGGATCCCAAACCCCGGGCTATAGCGAGGGTCCAGTGTAGTTTCAGATTAAAAGAGTTGGGTGTGTTCTTGGACTGTACAAAAGAAATTTTAATAGTAGCAAAATTACAAATTATGATACAATTTTCTTTAATGTCTGAAATGTGTGGATACTTTTCATAGATTTTAAGCTAGTTTGAAGTTTTTTCTATAAAATAGGCACGCCATGTTACCAGTAACACATGAATCCTATGGCAGTAAGCCAAGACAGTAATTGAAGGTCATGGATTGTTTGCCAAGTGCAGTTCTGTGTGCTGCTTGATTCCATAGGGGACTGGCAGTGCCAAGTAACAAAGACAGCTCTGTTTTTTAAGTTTGATATGGATCATTGGACAGAGTTTATGCCTGATTGTGAAATAAAGCAAATGCTGATTTAAACTAGTGCTGAAATAATGTATATAACTGTAAAATAATCTGTTGTTCAAGGGTAAAAGTTTGAGTTTGTTGTTGAAAAACACAGATATTAGTATTTTCTGTCAGTCTCAGAAATGTCACTTGCATGTTACAAGACATCCATTTGTAAGTGATATATTAATTTTATCTCCAGTGGTTTTATATCTCTGGTGGTACAACAATATTGTTGTAAATTATAAGAGTAGGACACACTGGCGTAAATCTTTTTATACTGGTGCAATGGACCTACTGTAGCTGTTTGCACCAATTTTAACTATCTCAGTATATAGAGGTCATTAGCATGGTTAGTGGATTTTCATTGAGAACACTGTAAAATAAAATATTAAAATCGAAATTAATTTATCATTTATATTTAGCTACTATTCCATGGATATGTGGTTCTAGTTAAGTATTTTTAGCAAAGTATTTTCATGTTAGTGTGTAAAAGCCTTGCTGTACTTGATATTAATTTTCTTTGTTATTAAGTTGCAGTCTATTAATAAAGCTTTGTCCAAACAGTCAAACTTGTCAACCCTCCAGGCAGCCTTGTGATTTATATTTTAACAAGTGCCTGCCTTGGATATTAAGAATTGTCTGCTTTGTGACAGATGTTCTGCAGAGAGTTCAAAATTTCAGTAATTAAATATCACAAAAATATATTGTGGTTTGTAACAGGCATATTCCAGTTGTTTCAATATTGGAATAAATTGCAGCAGTGGAACTCTTACTTAAAGGCTTAATAAAGGGAGTGGGGGGGAGGGCGTAAGTGAATGGAAGTGGTTAGCAGTATATTTTACTTTAGGGAGGTCTACAATTACAGCCATCTTATTAAAGGTTGAATTAAAATGCTTTTTAAAAATGAAGATACCAAAGTATTAGCCTAGTGCAGGTACAGGTATAGAGTTAAAAATAATAATTTCAAAACATTGTTGTTTCTTTCTTTCTTTCTTGCTTGACAAGATATGAAGCCAAGGTTCTGCTTCCCTGAAAGAACTGATGATATTGCTAATAGCTAAAGTCCTGATTTTTATAGCTGCTGAGCCTACAACTCCAAGTCATGTCAATAAGAGAGGTGTTCACAGAGCTAAATTATTTGCTATGATTATCCCTGAAGCAAAGGGAGTGAGGAAAGTTCTAAGAATTCCAGAGAACTGATGAGCATCTCAAGAAATGTATGAAGTTGGTCTAAAGAAGTGCTGTTTCTTCTCTACTACCGTCTCTTCTCATGGCCAGTCTTGGTGCTGATGAAAGTAGTTGCAGTGTTTCAAAAAAAAAATAAATAAATAAATAAATAAAAATCTAGTGAAGTTAGGGTAACTAAAGTTTTTATTTTAAAGTATTTTTTTGATGGGGATGAGGAAGAACTCTCATATCCTTGACTGCTGAGTTAGCAGTATAAAATCATAGAAATGTAGGTCTGGATTTCAGAGGTCATCTAGTCTGTTCCCCAGTACTAAGGCAGGGCCAAGTATATCTAGGAGACCCTCCACCTCAGATTATCTGCCAGTGATAGAAGAAGGCACTATCCATCCCTCCTAAACATTTCCCCACACATTCAGATAACTCTGGTTGTGAAGAGAGAAATTTAGTCCAATAGACCGCTTGAAATCACCTTTCCCTGGATGAGTTCTGCTAAAGATATAATTCGGAGTCCATGCAACCTGTTTAAATTGATTTCCCTAGCTATTGAAATCAAACAATTATCCAGTCTTCAGGTATCAGAAATGTCTTTAAAACATTCCTGATATTCCTAAAACCCTGATTGGCACAACCCAGTTGCCACATATGGCATTCTGGCAGGCCTAGAAGTCGGGGGAATACCGAAATTCAAGTTATTTTTGAGAAGAGGATAGGAGTCCCCTTGAATTAAAGTGGAGTTATGCAGCCTGTGTTAGACTAGGTAATGTCCTAAAGTGAGCACAGATGTAATGGTTTGATGCATTGGTTTTGTGTATAAAGTATCATGAACTGCTATAGAAGAAATCCTACCTGAAGAATTTCTTAGTGGGCAAAATCCTTTTCAGTTCATGTTTAATTTTTAACCTCACATAATTTTATGGTTTCACATCTTGATATATGTATTGCATTTCAGTTCACTGTTATGTCTGTCATTTGGAATAATTCAGTATGAGAATTGATTTCATATTATTTTCCTGGCAAACTATGTCTCTTCCCCCCCTCTCCTCCCTGACCTCCATAAAATAAAGAATTTACCACTTTTTTTTGTTTAAAGAGTTTGGAGAAAATAATGCCTGTATGTTTGGTAATCCTTCCTTATGATATTTTCTACCTGCTGTGTATGTGAACTAAAATCGAAGAGTAGATTATGAGCATAATTGCTGAATTTTTAGAATAACTGGAAACCGTTTTTTATATTGAATACTGCACCTCACACATTTTTTTCTCTTAGGAAAGTCTGGTGCATTATTCACTCTGTTTTTAATGCAAACTATAATAACTAATAAGCACAAAGCATGTTCAATCAAATTTACAGTAATTCATGGCCAGTTATCAAATAAAATGTCATCTCTTTGTTTATAGTAACTGTACATGTAAGTTGGTAATTCCTGTGCAATAGTAGCAAAACACACATTTTTATTGAACTGTAACTGTTTATCAGTGGAGAGCAGCCAGGAGGTTGTATTCAGAAAGTGAGGAAAAATGTATACTTAAAACTCCCCTTTTCTTTTGCATCAGTTATAAGCTGTTAACATGTATTGTGGGAAACTAAAGGGCTTCCAAATACTAAAAACCCTGCCATACTTCACAAATCCATTTCATCTTGCAGTGCTGTGGGATTGTACCAGCCAAAGACACAATAGCTTAATCCCCTGGCTATGAATGTAGTTTACCTTACTGTCTTCTGATCTGAGTGCTTGTTGGTCTTAAATCAGTTCTGTGTTAAAGCTGTTATCCTGCACCCATCTTTTTGTTTTCTTTCTTTTTTTCAGTTTTAGGGCAATTTGTTGGCACTTTTTATAATAATAATAATAATAGTGAATGCACAGCAAACTAAGTTAAGTTTCTGGTGTGTGTTTAAAAAAAATCAGCATCAAAGCTGTTGTACATTGTTTATTACACTGAGATTTGAAAGAAAGAAAACTCAGATTTTGTAAAATACTAAAACACTGCACAAATTGCATTTTACTTATGTTTACTTAATAAACAAAGATTAGATTGTTTTGATAATTAGATCCAATAACTACTCTTGTTTATTAACTGAAACAGTTTAGGAAATCAGAATTGTTTAGTAGTAGTTTGCTATATAATTGTAGAATAGCTGGGGTGTTAGAATCCAAATTGACAGTCTCCTTTAGGAGCGAGACAGACATCAGAGGCCTACCATTTGTATTCTTATACCCTGTCTCTTTCAAGTAAATCAGGAAAGTGAAAACTTGATACCTATCTGCATTTGGTGTATGGCAAGGACAGTAAACTTGAGCTGTCAGTCTCGCCACTAGTCTGGCTTTGTCTGTAGTTAAAATTATGACCCACTCTCTCTGGCCAGCCAAATGAGTAATCAGTAATGTGACTCGTGCTGGAAGTGACTCCATCACCACCTGTGACGGGGGATTAGTTACAGTTTACAGAGCACCGCCTCTTCCCTTCTTTCAACATGCCCTAAGCAAAGAGCTGGTTTCTCATTTGGGTGTCTGCGCTGCTGGAAGCTACTGCACTGTGTTTCCAGACAGAGAAAAGTATCCTTCGAGAGCCTTTTTTTCTGTGGATGTCTGGCTGCTGTCTCGCTGTGCTGCCTGTTTGGAGTGTCTGCTTGGTTATGTAAGCGGCCTCGACAGAAATTATCATGACCCAGATCTGGGGACGCAGGATTCAGGATTTTTCAGCTGCAGGATTTCTCAGTCGTTAACACCACTCTGTTGATGACAAAGACCGAGTTGTAATCCGCCTCCGTGCCAGGGCTGAGACGGAGACAGGATTTGTTCGTCGAATACTTGTTAGGTTACAGCCTGGGCTTGGTTTTCATTTCTTAGCTTTTTTGAATGTTCAGTGTCAAAGGTGCAACTGAATCCGGAAATAGTTGATTAAAAAGCATTTTCTTTTGATTTTGAAGACTAAAATGGTCTGTATGAGTGGGTAAGATCCTGTGAAACACTGTTCTAGAACAAATGGGAGATTTGCCAGCTATATGACTGCCATGACTTGTAAGAAGGCTCCTTTGAGACTATCGAGGACAAAGTAAGATTTATATTTTGTTCTCTTCTTGTCTTTTTTAATTAATACTTAAATTGTAGATTTTTTTTCCCTTCACTGAGTGTGGAATGGGCTATTTGAGATTCCTCTGTTTTAGAAATATAGCAAAGCTGTATTTCACTTTTAAATAGTTTTTAATAAAACTCAGTTCTCTTAGGACATTTAGAAAGGAGTAATATAAAAAAATCAGATACAGGTATAGGAAGCTGCTGGTAGACTGTGTTTGCTGTTACTCTTGCTTCACTCAGTGTTTTTAAACAGTTTTACTTTTATTCCAGATATGCTGATTTTTCTTCTTCTAGTGCCCCAGATATTTTCTAACTATGGTGGTTGTCCCAAACCCCTAACTGGCTGAGAGATAGATTTGACATTCCTACAGGACACTAATGTTATGTTAAATAAAACTTGCAAGTATCATATTAAGATATTGGTTATATTAATGTTTATTGTTTCCAAACCTTGCATTTGTGAGACGCAAAAGGTGTTAACAAAAACGATTTTTATGTAGGTAGTTTTCTAAAAATACTTAAGGGATTGAGTACTTAAGGGATTAAAAAACATGGAGAAAATAATGTAAACGATGTATGTATTTCCTGTTACATTTTAAATGGCGTGCTTTCAACATGGTGTGTGTTGAGCAGCTCAGTTGTGTTGTAAGGACTGTGGCTGATTTATTTTAAAAATGCCTTTCAGGGAAGGCTCATATGGTCTGCTTTTTCTCATGTGAATGGAATGTAGTGCAGCATGGAGCTCCAGACAGGATACAGTTGTTCTAAGCATTTTTCCTATGTAGTGGTAGGCCATAATAAGGCAGACATCCACACACTATTGGGAATTTATTTTAGTTTGGTTCAGTATGTGATATGCTAGTGAACTCCATATTACGGCCATTTGTCTAACAAGTAGTCAGATATTCTTTTCCAGCTCTGAATATAGAATGTAAAAGCAATTTTTCTGTTTAACAGTCTTCTGCAGTAATATTGAATTACAGACTGTTTTGGGGCCAGAATTGTATTCCTCAGTGACTTTCATCAGATGGCAGCTCCCTAAGGCTGTAAAAGTACCTAACAGAATGATAGATCTGCCCAGTCTTGAATTACTTACTTATGCACACGTTCTCTTTACATTTCTTTACATTCCAATGCACTTACACCTATAAAATATTTAGCACTGATTCACTGGAAAAACCAGAATAATGTTAGTAGAATTTAAGTTTTTGCTTTATTAAAATAAATGCATACATAATTTCTTGTTTTCATATATGAAGATGGTGTGTTGGCATGTTAGTAGAACGTGATTATGCTTCTGTTTACTTAGGTATTTAGATGAATAATTAATACATTGCCACTTAAAACCGGGTGTATGTTGAATTTAGATGATTTTAGATGTGCCCTTCATTTTTTTGGAAGAACATGTTAGAATTATTCATAGATGAAAATGTATTTAGTGTATGTAGAAAATACTAAAATAAATTTGTATGTCTGAATCCATTTAGTTGATTATAAAGATGTGTATGTCATGGGTTTTTTATGTATGTAAAATACTTTTTTTTTTTTTTTACTTACAAGTTTAATGCAGTTAAATGTAAATATTTAGCTTGCCTTTTTGTAGATTCAGGTCATTTAGTACTGTAGAACTAGTGTATTATGGTAGAAACAAATTATTTAAATAAAAGTTGAAGGAATTTGTGTACATCACAGCTTGATGTATCAAAAACAAAAGTGCCCCACCAGTTTGGCCTAAAAGAATTGGAAACTCTTGTTAATTACCCCTGAGGTTCTAATAATTTTAGTTTCTAATTTTAGCCAGTACTAACAGTTGTTAAACTTTACTCTCAGAACCCTTTGACCTAAGATGAAAAGCTGGGATGTGTCCTAAATTGTGTTTTTCAAATTGGAAAATGACTAGCGCTCTCACAGGAAATATAATTACTTGTGGTTCTTGTATAAGAGAGAAGTTATAAGAAATGAGCTTGAATTTCAAATCCCATTTTATTTATCTTTTATTTTTTACTACTTGATAAAATTACTTCTGAGTATAAATCATGGAGACAAACAGTTATTGGGAAAAAATGTAGCTGCTTGGAGGTTTAATGATTAAGCAGTATAATAAGAATGTGCCAGTGTTTGTGTATCGTAATTAAATACTTTGACTAGAAAATAATATATAGAAAAATAAGTTTAATTACTAGCATGTATAATATTAGTGTGTATGATCTTTTCAAACATTATAGTTTAAACAAAAAATATCAAGTTTTCTAATTTTTTTTGCTAAGGAAAACAAGTTGGTGAATATTAATGTTACCATTTTTAGTTAAAAACAGTAACTGTTATTTAATTTCAATATTTTTAATGGATAAAATGCTGTAAATGTTTACTAGGCAAATAAGCATTTTAACAAGGCCAGTAAACCTATAAGAATAATACCTAAATGACCTTAGTGTGAGCTGAAGAGTGGGGCTTTAGGCATTTGAGTGTGATATGCACCTAAACAAGATGTAATAATAATAATTTGTACTAAATATTTGAGCACAGGCTAATGAACTAATCACACAATTATTTATTCAGCTATAACTTGAGTATTCCTTTCAATGAAAACTAGCCACTGTAATAATGTAGACATTTTAAAAATAATAATCTGTAGACAGCAGTTCTCAAGTCTGATGGCCATGGACTCCACTGGTGCCCTCTGTGCTCTTGCTAATGGTATTCAGAGAGCTGGCTGGTCACATGGTAGTGGACTACTTTGTTTCCATTTGCTTACTTGGGTTAAATAGATCTAAAAACCTACTACTTCATGTAAGCAGTATCTATAGTTGTTACAGGGGTACTGTGATCATAAATGGGAGAGGTGGTTTGTGTGATTGCAGAGGTGGAGGGGAATTTGTCTATAAGACCCACAACATGAAAAAGTTTGACAACCTCTGTTAGACAACAAGAGTAATTTATTAAATACGTTAAGCCACCCAATTTCTGCATCAAGGTCACAAAAGCCTGGAAGTTACATGGTGTTTTCAGCCTGAGAGCTATGCTTGATGCCCCCTCCAGGCGGGCACTTTGCTGTATGTACTGGTACAACGCTGTGTTAATCATTATTTGATGATGTAACGAAGGAGCAAGTCAATTTAAGCACTATATATATTAAGTATTAATGACACTGTTAATAGAGAAACTAAAACATTTGTATTCATGGAACTTCTTTTGGGCAAGCTCTGGATCACAATGCAGTAAAATAAACAGGATTGGAGGCACCAATTCAGAAAAACTCCCAAGACCTTTGTTGCTTAAAGTTAATCATGTGCTTATGTGCTGTTTTGAATAAATATAGACTTAAGTATGTGCGTAAGTGCTTTGCTTAATTGAGGCCTTTAGGGTTTGAATTACTAGAAGCATATGGCTACGCAAAATAAAAAGGGAAAGCTATGTGGTGTTGCCTGTTTAAAGGAGGATTGGTTGCAGGCTGAAGATGTTCAGTTTTTTCCCATTTTCAGCACATAGACTTGTTTCTCAAGAGACTTTGTGGTTTGTAAAGAAGCTTTTTTTCTAAAGTCTTGTAAAAAGGCCACTTGGACCTCCTCGTATATAGTTTTTTGTCATTATATATTTGACTTGCTAAGCTCTGTTGGTGAGTCCTATGTGCCGTAGTTGATTAGTCTCTCCATGATTTTTTTTACTCATTTTATGTCTTCTGTGGCATGGGATACTGCTTATTGGAATTTCCACTGTCTGGGCTGGACAGGTAGAAAAATGGAGAAACAGCTGAAGAATTGACAGTATTTTTACTTGATGTTTTGCTTCTCAAAATCGCTTACTATATTCCAGTTCAGGAGTCTCTCTGATGGAATCTGGACTGTTTTTCCAAGAACTCTGGCCTTTCTTTACATATGTTTTATACAAGAATGTTTTCCATTACTGCTTGGGAAATTTCAAACTAAGCACATTCAGCTGGCCTGCCACTCCTGTTATAAGGAGGTATGGCATTGCACAGTTTTGGTTTATTTTCTGTCTGTCTGCTGGTAGGAGGATTTATATTCCCAGACTGTCTGGGCTGGCCTGTGAAGGGGGTTGGCAAAACTAAATTGGTAGGTATTAAATTACTTTTCTGAGTAGAGAACCACATTCACAGATATGATTTGGGATCAGTTCATACAATATCTGCAATCAGATAAACTGATGTTTTATATGTAACTTACTATATAATAGTGCTCAAAGACAAATAGTAAGTCACACTCCAGATTGAATGCAATTAACTAATTTAAAAAAACACCTGTACAGATATATGTATACAGAATCATTTGTGTTGACTTACATTTTAAGGCAACGTAAAGAAATCAGTTTGAAGAAGTAGAGTATATGTAAATATGCGGATGCTAATCGGTAAATAGAAAAACTAGACGATCAGAATTGTTAAATTAATCTGCTTGGTCTTTAAAACTGTATTTTGGCACACACAGTTTGTTCCACATTATAGGGTTGAACTCCATTCTTTACTGACTCAAGACTGACTATTCCAAGGCCAGCTGTATGTAAACAACTTGAGAAAAGGAATTCTGTAAGGTCTTAGAAGTTACATAATTACCAGCCATTGAGGATCCATGATTGCCCAACATTCCAGCACATTCTTTCCTTTCTCTGTCTCTCCCTTTCCTTCTGCCTCTTCTCATCTTCATTCCCCTCCCTCAAATAATCTCCTATGGCTGTCATACTTTTGAGGACTACTGATTGGGTGGTGATTTTTTTCCTTCTCAGAAATGGTAATAGAAAGGATTATAATTGAGAAAATACAGAAATGAGCAATGTAGCATGCTAAATCCGCATGGTAAATATAGAGAAAGTAGTTCCCTTCCCCCCAAATAGGGCATAGTTAAAATAAACTAATACATGGCTCCGGGAATATGTTTCCTCATTTGCTGTACAAGTGCCAGACCTGTTAAGCTCTGCAGTTTTTTTACTGATACCAATAACAGGACAACACCCTAATAAAACATAGCTACCTCTGGTGATGGTATTCTTAATTTGTAAATGAATAACAGTGAAGTTAATTTTGCCTTCCAGTTGTGTTTTGTGCAGACTGAATTCTGTACTGTAGAACAGCTCTAAAAGGAAATGTTTAAGAGGGTGGGGTTTGTTTTCATTTCTATTATTTTAGAGATGTTGTTAATACAGTGTATGCTTTCTCTAGAAGAAATAAGTCTCTTTTTAGGATGATTTCATAGTATGTTCCTATTTGGATTTAGATAAATAAAGCAAATGTGAAATTTCTGATTTGCACTCCAACTGAAAAAAAAAAAAAAAAAGGGTGTTGGAGAGACAGATTCAGTGTGTCATGTTGTGGAACAGTGATTCATAATGGAGAAACTTCTGCCTGGTTGGTGAGATACTAGACGTTTTAATGGAGTGGTGTTACGGAGATGCTAGCTCCCATTTTTTTTCTTTTTTCATGTTTTAATATATCAGTGTAGATTATGATTGCTGCACTGTTTAGGTGACCAAAGTAAAATTCTGTGTGTGATTGTCCCAGACGTTAATTCACCCTCATTTGCACACATAACTCTCTTGCATATGTGGCATTTTCACTAATCTCTATTATATATTATTAGTGTATGTATCTCATTTTTTTCCTTTTTCCTCTTGTATTCTTACATTATGCTCTCTGCTTTGATGTATTTTCTTTTCATTGTCTCTATTCCTTCATTCCTGATTTTCTATTTTATACAGTTTTCTTCATCTGCTCTTTTTCCCCTTCTTCTTTTTAATTGCATTTTGCACTTTGTCTTTGCTGAAAGTCCACTTTCTTTTCCTCCGGTTCCTCAATCACTTCCTCTTTCTACTGTCAGTCCATTTTCACAACCTCATCATATCTCCTTCCGCTACCCTCTGTCACTTTCCTGGGATTCCCTCTCACCAATCTCTCATCTAACTCCTTCTCTTGGTATGCCCGATCCAGTCACACTGTCACTATACTTTTTCTGGTTCAGGAAACTCCACCCCCACTGATCAGAATGACTGCTCAAGGGGAACCTTCTTCCCTAGTTATACTTTCTTCCCACTCATTCTTTGTAAGATTCTCCTTCCTATACTAAATGGGAGAGTACGAAAGCATTTTGGGGCCAGAGGAGGTGGCAGAATTTCCACTTGGGACAAGCACATCATTCTCTGAGTCAGTGTGCAGGAGCTGATAGTTTTCTCTAAGTGTGGAAGAAGCCCTCCAAAGAGAGAGAAAAGCATGTCACTGCAGACTTAAAAGCTGTCCTGTCTGAGGCTGTTGTGTTGAAGCAACTGAGTCTGGTCCTGGTAGGGAAAGAACTAATGTAGCCTGGTGGAGTGCAGAAGGGAAAATGAAAGTAGGAGAGGCAATATAAGCAGCAGAGAACAGGAGTGTGGGGAAACTGACCAAGCATGGTGAAAGAGAATTCAGCAGAGTTGAAGGGTACAGTCTCATGTTTGCATTTCCTTCCACCCTGTTGTCTTAAGCAGATGCTGCTGTGCAAGGCTGAAAGAGGCAACCTGAATATGCAATATGTGGGGCTAGAGTAAAATCCTGTGCTCTGCAATGGAATATTGATCTTCTGTGGTAAACACTCTTTTGCTCAACAACAGTGTGGACAAGGAAGACTATGTATTGCAGTTCTGTGTTCTCACCCTAGTCTTTCCACTGACAGCACAAACAAACCAGCAAAATACATTCAGGTTCCTGTCTTAAGTGACTAGCTGTTCTGAATGAGCAAGAGATAATTAAGCATTAACTGGGTCATAACATACACCATTTTATATTTGCTGGAACAATGGGGTAAAGGAAGAGCCAAATCTTATCTTCATTCTTTGAAATTCTTAGCTTTGTTGTTGGTTTTTGTTTTTTTTCCAGACATTCAAGCCCTTGGTTGGAAAAAGTGTGTACAGTTCAATCACTGCAGTAGAATTCCTTGTGGACAAACAACTGGATTTTGTAACTGAAGATAGTGCCTTTCAGCCCTATCAGGTAAGAAATATGGGTAGTGTACAAATATAAGTCATCTAGTTTAACTGAATCCCATGTGTCTTATTTTTAAAGAGCTTTTTATGGGCCAAATCCTGTGTAATGTTGAGCCCATTCATTTCCCATTGAAAACAGAAGGTGCTCCCCATTTCACAGACTTTAGTGGTGAATCTGTAAGGGGGGAGAAAACTACATATACTGTGTCACAGATCCTCCTTCAAAATAAAATTTCTAACCTGTTTGTTAAATGTTAACTAATACAGCTAATTATGGAGTAGATAATAGTATATTGTCTATTCTTCTGGAGCTGTGCTTTGGTCATTGAAACTCAAGTAGTGCAATTATACTTGATTATTTATTGTTCCTCTCTTCTGAATTACAGTAGTTTATTTTCTTTTTAAAAATAGTCTGTTAATTCCTCCATCATGAGTGACATAAATGAATAATTGCTGCTGTTTCTAAGTTTGTTTTCACGGTTCCAGCTTTCCAGATTTCTTAATCAAAGCCCTAATAAATTAGAAGAGTACTTTCAGTATGTACTTGTATGTAAGTTTGACGTGGTGTTTGCGAGGGATCTAGTTACCGGAATCCTTAGAAAATTATAATTTGATTTTCTTTCAAGATAAGATTTCAGAACATTTCTTCTATGATAAATACAAAGGGATAGAATACTGATATTTTTTTTACGCTGACAGTAATAAGTCCAATGCAAAGTTGCCATAAGCTCTCTCTCTCTCGTAGGTTATACAAAGGTAATACTTCGAGTCTATTTGAGAGAGATTGTTAATGACTGATGAACACCACAACAACGTTCCCCCCTCCTTCAGAATTACTGTAGTATTTTTCCAAATACATGGCTTAAAAAAACAAAATTGAAATAAGATCTGTATAAATAGAATTCTATTTTTCAGTTCACTTCATGGTTGATGCTTTTGTCGTGCATGAATCACTAATATTTGAGGAACCTAAACAAATTCAAAACTATTTCAGTCCAACTTCGATCTTCCAACTTGTTCTTAATTTACTAAGAAAATGCCTGCTATACTTGTCTTTAGCTTTGCATGAGAGAGAGTATATTTCCTCCAATCTTGCTCATTCCAGTTGCAGCAAACATTCTTACTTTGGCAATAGGTTGCTTTGGATTCCCAAAGAACAATCTGAGCAAATTTACACCAAAGCAAAAGTGAATGTTTGAGAAGGAATGTTGCAATCTGATTTTTGGTCAGTTGACAGTCACCTAGCCATGCAATAAGTGAAATGGGTAGGTGCCAGGGAGGCTTTCTTGCCCCCCAAAAAGGGAGTTTTGTCTGGAGTGGTAAATTAGTATAGAAGTAATACACTAACTCCTCACTTAACGTTGTAGTTATGTTCCTGAAAAATGTGTCTTTAAGCAAAGCGATATTAAGCGAATCCAATTTCCCCATAAGAATTAATGTAAATGGGGGGCCGTTAGGTTCCAGAGAAACTTTTTTTCACCAGGCGAAAAATTTTTTGTGTGTGTATACATACACACACACAAAGTATAAGTTTTAAACAATTTAATACTGTACACAGCAATGATGATTGTAAAGCTTAGTTGAGGTGGTGAAGCTAGAGGGTGGCGTATTTCCCAGGGAATACCTTGCTGCTTAAATGATGAACTAGCAGTCAGCTGAGCCTTCAAGAGTTAACACACTGTTGTTAATGTAGCCTCACACTTTACAAGGCAGCACAAATGGAGGGAGGAGAGACCGCATGATAGACGGAAACACCACACCCTGTGTGTGTGGGAGAGAGAGAGATGCGTATTGTCCCTTTAAGTATGTTGACTGGACTCTTAAGTACATTGCCTTTAAAAAGATCAGGAAGTTGAGACAGTGTCCTGATCCCTGTCTTGCCCCCACCCTGTTCTATATGGAGAAGGGGTAAGCAGAGAGGCAGGAGTAAAGGAGGAAGGGTACACCCTGACACTAGCTCCCCTTTCTCCCGTCCCCTGCACAGCAAGCAGGAGGCTCCGGGGAGCAGCCACAAGGTAGAGGGCAGGAGCAGCACATGGCAGTGGGAGAGGGTCAGTTGAACTGCCAGCAACTGATAGCCTGCTGGGCAGCTGCTTCACAGGGAACTTAGGGAGCAGGCAGCTGATAGGGGGGCTGCTGATCCACTCTGGTTCCAAGCCCCCACCAGCTAGCTGCAACAAGCTGCTGTTCTTGCAAGCAGTGGACAAAGCAGTTGCTACCAAACTGAGCATTGCACAACTTTAAATGAGCATGTTCCCTAGTTGATCAGCAATGTAATAACAAAACAGATTTAACAGGGACGACTTTAAGTGAGGAGTTACTGTACAGTAGTTCTTGAAAAATGAGCCCTTATCTCATGAAATGCTGGCTACATCATAATTATTTACAATTAATTATTATTACAGCATGCAAAGGAGTAGGATACACTGTGTCGTAGCACATTTGTATCTATTACATTTTTAAAATAAATATTTGAAGGCTACATTGAATTTTTTTTCTATGATGGCTTTTAGGTTTAGGAGTTTTTTGTTTACACTGGAATCGGGATCTTCTTACCTGGAATTGCTAATCCTTAATTTGTCTTTAGAAGACATTTCAATCTCTTATTTTCTTGCATAAGAGGAGTTACATTCACAGATCTTTTTACTTATTATTTTAAAGAGAGAGTTTTGTGCCAGATTGTTGATATCAGAAATTGAATTCCTATTTTTACTGAAAAGGCATAGTATGAGCAATGCAGAGTGCTAGCTGTGTCAGTCCCAGGATGTCAGAGAGACATGGTGTGTGAGGAAATATCTTTTATTGGACCAACTTCTGTTGGTGAGAGAGAGACAAGCTTTTGAGCTACACAAAGCTGACCTGATGAAGAACTCTGTGTAGCTTGAAAGCTTCTCTCTTACCAGCAGAAACTGGTTCAATAAAAGATATTACCTCACCCACCTGGTCTCTGTAGATGAGCAGATAGTGGACACTAGTGTAAATTTCTTTAACCTCTGCCTCCAGTGTTCCTTCTTCTGACAGGGAGAGGGTCACCACTGAGCGTGAGAGAGAAATGATTGTTCCATGCATATCAGCTGTCCACTGCTGGACTGAGATCCCCAATTTATGAACCATCAAATGAAAATTGGTTACAATAAGAATCTAAATTACTATTTCATTGACACAGTAACCAACAGATTATTGAAATTAGAGACTTTTTAATGTACTGATAGCATTGTAAATTCTAGATCTAACTAGATACATTTCCTATGTTTTGTGTGCTGTATACCAAGATGCTGAGCTCACTGACCACTTAAATCAAATAATTACTGTAACAAAACCTTCATTCAAGTAGTGAGCTGTTACTGGCATATATTTTGTGAACAGCATTCAGAAGTGCATTCCTCCCCCCATTTCCAGAGACAGTATAGTCTCATGACCAATTACTTTGTTTAGAATGTGCGATTAAAAATATTGAATGGTAGTGTTCCTAGGATATATAGGAATCCTTCTGTAAAATAGGTCATAAGAACGGCCATCCTGGGTCAGACCAAAGGTCCATCTAGTCCCATATCCTATCTTCCAAAAGTGGCCAATGACAGGTGCCCGAGAACACTGAAAAAATAGATGAGAGCTCCTGAAGGAGCATACTGTCTAAACTAGTTTCTATTTTCATTGTTTTTTAGAAATTCCTTCCATCTTTCTTTCTAGAAGCAACAGAGGTAAGACTTGTAGAGTTCAGGAGATAAGTTTTTGTTCTCCTTCTCGTTCTACAATGCCATTAACCCATTTCTGAATGGAGAACTTAAGAACCCAAGTATGCAAAGAGATATCTATTTTAATCCTTTTAAAATATATTTAACCCTCTGATTTGGACTCTAATAATGTTGTTTTCAGTGTGGAATCCTGTGACGGTGCTGTTCCTGGTGTGACCCACTGAGAGTGTCAGATCAGGACAAATTGCTTCACAAGGGGCAATTACAGCCCAAAGCTGGGGTTTCCCCACCCTAAAGGGTTACCAAACCAGCCACACAGAAAAGACTTTGGTTTCGCCCCACTGGCTAGCCACAAGTCACACAAGCAATTCCCTTAGACACTCCAGCTTCCCAGTATCACCACCAGCAGCCACCTGTCCTGGGGACTAATGGTTGTAAAAACCAATACCCCAATAAAAGAAAACAGTTCTTCCCAATTCCAAAGAATCAGGCCCCAGACCCAGGTCAATATACAAATCGGATCTTACCCACAAATCACGCTGTAGCCAATCCTTTAGAATCTAAAATCTGAAGGTTTATTATACAAGGAAAAAGATATAGGTGAGGGTTAGGAATGGTTAAAGGAAATCAAATACATGCAGTAATGGCTTGCATCAGTTGTAGAATAACTGCAGGTTCAAATCAGAGTCTCTGGAATACATTCCCAGGAGGAATAGGTCATCAGTCCTTTGGCCAGACCGCCCCTTTGCAACAAAGTCCCATCCAGAAGTAGGAGCCAGGCTCGAGACTGGAGATTAAAAGACAAAATGGAGATCTTTCTCCCAGGTTTATATAGACTTCCTCTTGTGGGTGGAGACCGCCTCCTTCTTGCTAATCAGAGTCCAGTTGTAAAATGGAGTTTCAGAGCCATGTGGTCTAGTTACATGACTCTTCAAGATTCAGCACCTGAGCAGCCAGGCCACATTTGTGGGGAAGCTCGGGTGTGGACAGGCATCTACAAAGTTGGTTGTTAGCTTGATTGGAACTTGATGGGCCATCAGGAAGCCAGGCGGAGCTAACAGTAACTTTGTCTGGGATTTCACCCAAAAGCAAGCATAAGTTTGAAATACAGACACTATACAGCCAATCCTCACAACTCTAGCTACAAACAAAATACATACATACAGATAGCATAATCATAATCAGCAGACCATAACCTGGTCGTAGACACCTTATATGACCCCCTTTACCTAAGATTTGATGCCCCTACAGGACCTTAGTTGCACCAATGATCTATATGATTCCAGATAATTCCAATAACATGACAAATCCTTAGAGATTGTTTAAAAGCTTTATGAACTAGACTCATCCTCCATTCCTGTGGGGGGCGGGTGTTTGGTTTTTTTGTTTGTTTTTTCCCCCCTGCACATCATGGTGATAGTCTGAGCACTTAGTTTCATCCTCATTGGCCTGGATTTTTAAAACTATTTAGGCATGCTGTGCTGTTTGCTGCAATTACAAACTTGTTTAAGAGCCTGAATCTCATTTTCAAAAATTTAGGCGCCAAAATCCTAGTGACAGTCAAAACAAGCTGGATTTAAATCTGCAGGGGGTGACTCCACCAAATTTCATATCCTGTGCTTCAACTTCTGGCCCATTTCAGTTGTAACTGAGATAATGAACATATTCATCATAATATTACTGTTGGGAAATACATGTTTCTAGAACCTTTCACCTGTATATCACTGGTATGACTCCTGCTCAGATGAGTTGTTATAAAATGCATTGCCATCTAACATGATAATCTGTCCTGTGGCCTAGATGAAATGAGTATGTTTGCTTAGTCCAATTTCAAGATGACAGGTGCTCAAGCCAGACAGAATAGCATAATGGGCGTCCTTTTAGTCTCAGCAGAAAGGATAAGGATTGGGAAGGCAAGGAGAGTAAATTATTCTCCCCTTTAGAAGTGTTCACTCCAGAACAGGGTTTAGAGGCAGATTAATTGAAGAATTTTGAACCACAGATTCCTATGCCATCCATATCTGCTGTGTGGATCAGTAAACTTTAGTGTCTGTGATGATAGATCCAGCACCTTTTCACAATCGTTAAAGGTACTTTATTTTTCAAAAAGTAGAATGCAGTGATCTAGCTGTTATATGTATCTGGTGATTCTTATAGCACCTTCATCTTCTTACTTGGTTAGTAAATCTTGCGCTTCATATGTGCATTTACATAATACATCTGTTTCTTATTATCATCAGATTTCCATTTTTTGTCTGTATGGGTGCTGCTTGCAAGTCAGTCCATTTCTTCACAGATCAGTTAAAGAAGTTTCTTTGAGGCCCTTCATTTATAATTTTTGCCTACAAGAACATGTAATGCAGTAGTCACCACTCTAAAATTTTTGATTGCCTACCAATCACACACCTGTGGTCTTTATTTTGATTGCTGTATAAAGGATATAGCAGGTATTATTTCTTACCTGAAAATGTGTGTGACTGAGTGCGCCTCTCATTCATTAATCTGGGATGGGCAGGCCTGTTAGTCGAGTATTTCCTTGTTATGGCAAGATTCTTTGCTTCTAGGGAAAAGTCAAACTCAAGTAGAGGATTGAGGCAAACCAGTTTATCAATGACATGAAAATTCTATCTTGTTATATATAGTAAGTGGCGGGCATGAAAATGTTTGTTATATATTCACTGTCCTATTGTATATCTATAATGAACACGAGTATGAAATGTGATACACAAGACAAATTGTCAATATATTTTTGTACTTTGGGTCTCAAATTTGGCCAATGTACTTTAAAATTGTTTATATTTTCCGTTAACATGCAGTATGCCCTCGCTATAGTGCTCTTTGCAATAGTAAACCTGGAGCTATAATGAACTTGATCCCACCTCCAGCCCCACTTGCTGCAGTGAGGGAGCTGAGAACTCCTCCAGCCCTAGGGCTGCAAATAGCAGGGCAGACCGTTCTTCTGTGGTTGCAAGCAGGGGTTCAAAGTGGGGCAGGCAACTCCTCCAACCCCAGGGCCACAAGCAGGGGTGAGTGGAGGACAGACAGCCCTGGCCCAGGAGCTGTAAAGCAGCAGGGGCCCCACGGGAGCCAGAGGAGCACTCAGTTTGGCTGCAGGACTCAAAGTGTCAGCAGTCCTCTCCCATTCCCCATGCGGCTGCAGGGCTCTTTCCCTATAACAACCCCCTGGCTATAACGACTACATGGCTTGGATCTCCAGAGGCTCATTATAGTGAGGATGTACTGCATGCTGGTATGTGTGGTATGAATGCAGATTAATTTTTTTTTAAAGCAAAAACTTGTAAGCATTTAGAAAATTACCCACTAATACTAGTTTGAATCGAGTTTAATGTAGGCCAGGCATAGGCAAACTTTTTGGCCCGAGGGCCACATCGGGGTTGAAAAATTGTACAGAGGGCCAGGTAAAGGAAGGCTGTGCCTCCCCAAACAGCCTGGCCCCCCCCCCTATCTGGCCCCCTCCCACTTCCTGCCACCTGACTGCCCTGCTCAGAATCCTGGACCCATCCAACCCTCCCTGCTCCTTGTCCCCTGACCCTCCCCATCCAGGGACCCGCTAAGAACCCCACCCCCTATCTAAGCCCCCCTGCTCCTCGTCCCCTAACCGCCCCCTCCTGAGACTCCCCCACCCTAACTGCCCCCCCAGACCCTAATCCTTCCTAACCTGTTTGTTAAAAATATCAGTGAATTTACAATAAACTTATAAAAGATATGTATAATCAAGACTGAGTAATTAAAACTGAAATCTACATCTTTTCTGGAGCATCATGCATACAATATATAATATCCAACAAACACATTCATTTAACCAGTTATAAATTCATTTTTATAATATTCCTTGCTGGTAAGAGAGCCAGAATTATAGCAACAAAGCTGGTTATTATGTTCCTTTGTTTTAAATACTGTAGTTTGCTTGAAAGTAAAAAGAGAGGACATGAATAATTAAAGCATAATATATGCTGTGTGTGGTGTCATCAACATGGCGTCTTTATCTGAACAATATTTGGCAATGTCAGTCTTTCACAGGCCCAGATTTGTTGCGTTGTATTGTGGACAAGCAACAACAGCATTCTTTAAAACATGTTTCCCATAACAAAATACATATAAGAATCAGAAGCACAAAATGTGCACAGCACAAATAATTTTATTACTTCTTTGCTCACTGTCTGGATAGAACAGAGCAGGGAGTGAACCCACAGGCTGCTATTATGGTTGCCTAGTAACAAATGCTGGAAATAGTTCTTACATGGCCTGCTGCTCCCAGGACAGCAGCATTAATATTGCAGGGCCTGCAAACACTGTGTTGTAACCTTTTCTATAGGTTAAATTTTACCCGAGAGTTTATGAACACAAAATGACCCCAGATAAGAACAGACAGTGGCCGATTGCACAGCTGATCGTAGGAGGTTAGCACAAATGCAAATTCAGTTTCTTCACATTCATTACATTTCCTGCAGGGGGTATTTCGCCACACAAGGAAGGAAGTGGAAGGGTGTGCACATGACCATCTTTAAAAGTTCCTCTCTATGGATCCTTTTAAAAAATCAAAAATGGCTGACAAAAAGCTTTGAAAATATCTTACCAGCTTTTTGTTGTTGGATCCTTTCATCTGTGTAAATCTGCTTGTTCAAAATCTACCACTAGCCAGAATAGATGGGAGGAAAAAATGAAGCCATAATTTAGCTGGGTCTTACTGTACCACAGTATTTCATCAGGGTAAGCAGAGGTCAGTCTGTCCACCCCCGACATATTGAGGGTTCCGGATATCAAGATATAAGATGTCGAGAACCTAAATGTGAGAGGGATGGTATGCAAAGTGAAGACAGGGAAGAGTAAGTCTGTATTGCAAAGCATTGTTTTTCTAAAGGTTTGTCACTTGTCAGCATTGTAAGGTCAAAAGCATAACCATCTTTAAAGATAGTTATAAATATATATGCCTTACTGATGATGATAAATTTTGCCTTCAAAATGCAGGCTTTGGCATTAGTAAAATCTTTATTCAGCCCACAACTATTCCAGGTTCTGAATTTTTCTAGTTAAAGGTGTTAGGCATGTATGTAACACCATCCTTCCACTTTCCTGTTGGAGTTTCATTGTTATGAGCAGGAAAACGGTTTCATAGTCCTCACAAGTGCTCCGTCTTGGTCACCCACTAGCACTGTTGTGAAGGCAATCCAGATCTTTGCTGCTCTGGATCACTGGGCGTTTGGAGCTTCTGGAGCTTCAGCAGGCTACAATACTGATTCTTACCTGGGACTTTCTGGCACATTTCCAGGCCACTAACTCTGTCGTCTTTCCCTTCTCAGAAATGGAACTTCCCCAACCCACCTGCTATAGCTTCCCAGGACTGTCCCGCTCCTCACCCCCAAGATACTCCACTTAGTTGAATACACCCTTCTCCCAAAACTCAACCCCAAAGGTCTGAAGATTCTGGTTTGCAGTTTAACCTTCTCAGGGCACACAGAATTGTGAAACAGTTAATGCACAGCTTGCACAGAGTCTGATGGCTAGTCTACACTGGTAAATGTGCTACCTGCAAGGTCTCAGCGGTGATGCAAGGTTTACACTGGTGCTTTACAGTGCTGAAACTTGCTGTGCTCAGGGGGATGTTTTTTCACACCCCGAGTGAGAAAGTTGCAGTGCTGTAAATTGCCTGTGTTGCTTAACCATACAAAGCACAGGAGAGTACTGATCCCAGCTCAGAGTCCTTGGTGCCTTCTGGGCGCAGGTACAGCCCCTCTCCACTGAGGCTGGTGTTACATGCTAAGTGATCTTGTTCTCTTCTGTCTCATGCTTCCACTTCCTGTCTGGCTTGCGGTTCCTATGTATTCCCATATTTAAACTCCTGGGAGACAAAGGGCTGAGGTAATATCTATTGTTGGACCAGCTTCTGTTGGAGAGAGAGAGACAAGCTTTCAGGCTTACACAGCACTCTTCTTCAGGTCTTGGAAACTTATTCGGAGTGTCACAGTTAAATACAAGGTGGGACAGATGTTTAGCATAAGTAGCTGACACATATTTCAAGTTTGAGTGGTAGCTGTGTGTATTAATCTGTATCCACAAAAAAAAAATGACAAGTACTTTTGGCACCTTAGAGACTATCAAGGTTTTTTTCTCCTACTGATAATAGCTCACCTTAATTAATTAGCTTCTTAGTGTTGGTATGGCAATCCCCATATTTTCATGTTCTGTGTGTGTGTGTGTGTGTGTGTGTGTGTGTGTGTGTGTGTGTATATATCTATATATACATATCTATATCTATCTATGTATCTATCTATCTATCTTCCTACTGTATGGTCCACTCTATATATCTGATTAAGTGGATTTTAGCCCACAAAAGCTTATGCCCAAATAAATTTGTTAGCCTCTAAGGTGCCACAAGTATTCCTTGTTCTTTTTACATATTTCAAGGCGAAGTGGCCTGTTAACACCCTTCCAGTGATAGGGAAGAAAAGAAAGGGGTGGAGGAGGAAAGGTGCTGGAAGGGCGGTTTAGTGGTTTATAGATAGTTGTAATGAATCATAAATCCAGTGTGTCTGTTCAGTCCATGATTTGTAGTGTCTAGCAAAGTTAGGAATTTAAATTCCCATATTACCTTTGTTTTGCCTCTGATAAGTTTCCGTTGCTCTTACCACCTTCTCTCCCTTCAGAGTAGTCTGCTAAACTAGCAGCAGCTATTGTTCCCAGATGTTTTCATCTGAAGGCTGCTAAATCCTAAGCACCTTCTGTTGTATTTGTCTGGTGCGTACCTGCTACAGGCCCTGTCAGCAGTGGTAGATCTACAAATACGTATAGGCACTTATGATACAGCAGTTTTCATAATACAACTTCACAATATCAGCCAGAATTCTAAAATTGTACAGACATAGCTGCAACTCATCACACAAAACATAAGAAAGCTGAAGGATTTTGATTTCCCTCTTCTCTCATAAAAAGAACGGAATTGGTGTTGTGTGGATGGCATGATATGTACAGATTAAAACACAATGCACACCTTTTAATGTAAATACGTTTAAAAATTGTGAAGAGAAGAATGAAATAAAATGTCTGTATAGATGGGTAGAAAGAATATTTTAAGTAATCCCTAATCATAAACTGAAGACATTTTTCAACCCTTTTCCCCTCTTCAAACTACAGACTTAAAAATAGCTATTGTAACTGAAAAATGCTCTTCTCAGGGGCTTAACCATCACCACTCCAGTGGCTTTTGGGTTTGTCCCACACATTGAGAATGATAGAAACAGCTTGAGAACATTCAGTGCAGGCCAGCTGGCATTCCCCACCGTCATGTGCTCAGCTCCTGGTTTCGCTTCCTTCACAGATGACAGAGCAGCATCCAGTTTCTCAGTCTTTAACTCTTTTCAGCATTCTTTTAAAAATTATTTTTATTTATTTAGTGTCCAGACCACCCAAAAGCAGTCCAGCTGCCTTCTTTGGCAGCATCCTGTATAGTGATGGTATGAACAGCTTGCTGCTGATACCATCTATACTGTTTAATGTACAGTACTGGCATGAAGAGAGTCAAAAGGCTAAATCCACCATAAATGGTTCAGATGACTTATAGTTAGCTTTAGTCTGCATTATAGCTGGGAGATGCTAACAGTTTCATCATGAAATTCATTGAAGGAGAGGAGCAGAAATATCTTCGTTGTCGATCTGTTAAATCATTAGACAGACAGCTAAATAGATACATTCTCCTCTGCTAAATCATTATGAATGCCTCCCTCATGAAATGAGCTACTCAACTGCCTTGAGAATTTATTCCTCTTCTCTTCCCAAAATAAGTGGGGTAAAATTGTGTGTCCTGGTTTTCTCCTCTTACTTCTGATTCTGATCCTGATTAGTCAAGTTACTGAGTTTCTGGTGCTGTTTTCCAGAAAATGAAGAAAAGAAACGTCCAAAAATCTAACTTGAGTTTAAAATACTAAAAGAAGCCTCTTTCTTGTGAGTTGAAGGTCAGCCCTCTCCTGCCTTATAATTCGGCACTTGGATTCTATATATGCTCTTAGTATATCTGAAAAGTCACTGAATTCGGGGTGGTACAAGCAGATGCGAATCAGACATTTCTTGTATGGAAAAAGTTGTTTCTGTGAACTTACACATTGATCAGTCCTGAGCTTTCTTCCCTAAGGGGAAAATAAATTGTGTTTATAGCTACCTAGATTATCTTCTAGACTTACTATTCATACTGCTGTCTTTAAACACGCTACTAGTGAGTGTACAATGTTCTGTATAAGCTACAGAACATTGTACGAAAGCATAATTATGTATATTGGGGCTTAATGGTATTTTTAAAATACTTATATATTCCATTGAACAGTGTATCTGAAGAGTCCAAAAAAAAAAAAGATAAGCTTTGCCCTGGGACAAAAATACAGCACTCAAGTGGGGTTTGTAGCCCACTCAGAGCAAAAAAAATTTAGAGGGAACATTGATTGGAAATTACCAAGCTGTCACTGTCATCTGTAAATGGAACTAGCACAAAATTTGCCTCTGCAATACTAGATGTATGAGAGCACACATTTTGGAAGGAAATTCCCCAGGTTAGGTAAAAAATGATTACGATTGCAACGATTTTAATTATTGCAATGATTGTAAATATCAAAGGAATCCCTGCCTTCTAATCTGACGGAGAGGCATCTTCACCTTCAGTTTGTGTGTTGTACACAAATTTATTTTTGTGTGTGTGTGTGTAATAGAGAGAGAAACTGAAAATTTCAAACATCTTTCTGATGTGACAACTGCCATCTTGGCCAATATGTTTTGGATTCAACCTGGGACTTGCAAAACTAGACACATGACTCTATACAACTTAAGTTGTAGAGCTCTGCTCTGTAACTCTGACAGATTCATATCCTGTATCGATTGAGCACATAGGGTGACACACAACACATATCGGCCAGTGGGCTGCTGTTGCTTCCTTTTTTTTAAAAAAAAAAAAATTATTTATGCTGTTGGTTTACTTCTTGCATTTCCCTCAACTTGGATAATGAAAATAGACTTGTCAGTTTCACTTTTTAAAAACAGTTTTTAGTGAGTATCTCTTTTTATATTCTCACTTAGTTGCTGTCGGGGTGGTTGGAGGGTTCTCAATACCTTTCTGAAGGAATTCTGCACCTTACAGAATTGGTGTTGCAGGCACTGCAAGTGAATGCTTATTTAAAAAGCCAAACAAAAAACACACATTCCTAATAATAAGAATTTAAAAAAAGGAATTGGAGAATTTCTGTTGGTTTTGTTAGAAGCCTAGTCTTAGAAATCTGAAATTTTGGGCTAAATTTGACCTGACTGCAAAGTATAGTTTGTTAGCTAGCAATCAAAAGCATTTCAGTTACTATGTTCTAGGGTTGTCAGGTGTCTGGTGGGTTGTTTTTTTTTTTTGGTTTTTTTTGAAACCAGAAATCCCAGTTGAAAAGGGACCCTGGCAGCTGTGGCCGTTAAGTCTGGTTGGCGGTGTTTAACGGCTCCTTACCTGGCTCCGCACGACTCCTTGGAAGCTGCTGGTATCTCCGTCTGCCTCCTAGTCAGAGAGATGGTCGAGGGGGCTCAGCGTGCTACCCCCACCCCCAGCGCCAGCTCTCATTGGACAGGAATTATGGCCAGAGGGGGTGGTGCCTGCAGGCGCAGACAGCACACAGAGCCATGTACTCGTGCCTCTGCTTAGGAACCAGAGGGAGATGCTGACAGCTTCCTGGGAGCCACCTGAAGTAAGTGTTGCCTGGAGCCCACACCTCCTCCCACACGCCAAGTCCCTCCTCCAGCCCGGATCCCCCTCCACATTTCTGAACCCCTCATTCCTCTTTGAGAGATGTCCCTGTGGGTGCTTCACTCCAGGTCAAGGTGCATCCCAGTGCCTTTGATCGGATATTTCTACGGCAATACCCACTATGGACCGCGAACATGCAGTGCGTGCCTCACAAGCTGTCAGTATTTGAATATCATGTGCACGGCCTGGGTTCCTCAGTTCCTTCTCTACTGTCCCTGGCTAGAGACTGAATTCAGCAGTCCCCTCAGATTTAGTCATAGTTAGTTCTGTTTCTCAGTTTAATTTAGACAGTTTAGTTTTTAAAGTTAATATTTAAGAAAAATAGTTGAGGAGTTAGAACTATTTAAAAAACAAACAAACAAACAAAAACACCTCGGCTACGGACATGCCTGGCTCCCTAGGTTTCAAGAGATGTGCCTTTTGCACAGATGCCATCCCCATCTCGGGTGGTCATTCACAGTGTGTACACTGTTTTGGGGAGTCTCATGTACCCCCAAAATGTGTCCACTACAACAAGCTCAAAGTGCAGACGCCGCAAGGACAGAGAGCTAAGACTGAAACTGCTCCTATTAGAAAACTCCGTCAGACCCTTTAAAACTTTCAAGGGAGAAGGGCAAAACAAAGAAACGGCCAGCTTCCAAGAATGTCTCAAATGGCTTCTGCCTCACCAGTGCCTGCCGCTCCGTGGCTCAACACTTTGCAAGCGCTTCAGGCACCGACTGTCAGTTGGCTGCTCAGCTACCTGGTGCTGAGGCTCAGGGCTTTCAGCTGCCTGCCTCATACAGCTCTCCCTCAGCCACCTTTGACATCACAGTGCTGAGAGCTGTCATGGTGCCAAGATCACATGCAGATACCACGGCACCACTGTTTGATCTTGCAGTGCCACTTTGTCATCCGCCACAGCTGACATTCCTGGCACCGAGCCACCTAATGTTGCCTGATTGCCTGAGAGTGTCCAGCTCTGGGGCACCTACTCTTGTTGGCACAATATGCACCCCCAGTGCAACTTTCAGTGCAGACACTTATGCCACCTCAGCAGATGTCTCCGCAGACTCTGCCCGCAACAACTGCAGCGGCACCCACTACATTTCAGTCACCCTTCACTCCTCTTCTGCCTTATCATTCGGCACCTGAAGTCACTGCACTGCCTCAGTTTTTACATCGGGGGACTTAAGAATGTCCCATGCACCTGAATCTCCGGTATTCAGCACCATTCTATCACTGAGACCTTCAGCACCTTATCTACAGTACTCCCCTATTGCTTCAAACCTCTCAAATGGCGAGGAGGATGGTGAACATATGTTTCCCCACATATTCCCCCCAGATTCCATTACCTGCAAGTTGGAGACTCATAAAGCATGATTCTCTTATCCTAGTGGCATTGGTAGGGTAATCCCTGGATAGGACTACCTATGCCCTTTCCTGGGCCATGGCCACACTGGAGTCCATGGAACTACACCATGACACAGTTGGGCGTTCACCATGCCACCCATAGGAAAGATGTCAGACCCTCCCTGATGCTTTCTTACACTTATAAGCAGATAAGACCTGAAGTAGCCACTCTGCCTCCACAGAACATTGCTCCCCATATATTGCCTGTGGTGATATCACTACAGGAAGCCACGGTGCTCCCACTACCTCCCACTATTGATGAGCTCACTCATTTTCAGGACTTATTTAAAAGAGTAGCTGATAAGCTCAAGATTATCCTGGAGGGAGGTACCAGAAACCCACCACGAGCTTACCGACATATTACAAGCTACCACCTCATCCAGAATAGCCCTACCAATTAATGGAGCCATTATGGAACCAGGTAAAATTATCTGGCAGATTCCGGACATGATAACCCTCACCAGCAGGAGACTGGATGGCAAATATTTTGTCCCGTCGAAGGGTTCTAAGTTTCTGTTTACATACCTATCACCCAATTTGCTAGTGGTCAAGGTGGCCAATCAGAAAAATAAGCACCAGTACTTCCAATTTACCCCTTCTGACAAGGATAACAAAAAACTGGACTCCTTTGGGTGCAAAGTGTATTCATATTCCACCTTGCAATTTCAAAGAGCTAATTATTTGGTGCTCTTAGCAAAATATGACCAGAACAGTTATGCTAATGTAATGCAATTTATTGATGTGTCGAAAGACAAATGAGAACAATTCAAAGCATTGGTATCCAAGGGCCAATTGATCTCCCACACAGCTCTTCAGGGTTTCCTCGATGCTGCGGATGCAGCCACCAGGTTCACAGCCATGGGCATCATCGTGCAACATGCCTTAGTTTCCTTCTTCCTCCTTTCCCAAGGAGATATAGAGCACTGTCGAAGATCTCCCCTTCAGTGGGGACAAGCTCTTTGCCTGTACAACCAATGAGGTTTTCCATTCCATGAAGAACTCATGTGCCACACTCGGATCTCTAGGCATCCAGGCACCTGCCATAAAAAAAGAGGCAATACAGATATCAATGGCCACGCTACCATGCTTTTGAGCAAAATCAACATTTCAGACAATAAGATATGCAGCAACAACAATGCCATAAACCCAGAACTAAATGACGTCGCCCTCCACAAACGATGGCAATCCACCCTTCTACTTCAAATAAACAAATTTGAAGTCTTGGACAAGAGACATAAGATCGACAACACTACGGTCTTTGCCCATCCAGTAACCAAAAGTTTCCTGAACGGTACTCAAATGTTATATCCAGATGTAAAACCGCCTGCTGCACCCTGGGATCTCCACCTGGTCCTCAGGGTCCTTATGGATAAACCCTGTGAGCCAATGGCTACATGTTCTCTTCTCCACCTATCCACGAAGACTGCCTTCCTGATAGCAATCACCTCTTCCAGACAAGAAGGAGAAATAGAAGCACTCATGGTGGAACTTCCATATACCACGTTCTTCCTTGATAAGATCACACTCCGCACAAGTTCCTGCCTAAAAGATACACTCTTCCTTTCACCTCAGTGAGGCAATATACCTACCAATATTTACCCCCAAATCTCACCCTAATGTTTTTGAAACAGAAATGCACACTCTTGATCTGTGCAGGGCACTATCCTTTCACCTGGATAGAACAAAACTGTTTAGAAACCCCCCAAATTTTTTTTCTACCACTCAACTTTTTCCTGTGATTGCTGTCTCTACCCAGAGACTCTCCAAATGGATTGCAGAGTGCATACATCTCTGTTACCAACTGAAGCAAATACACCCTCCTACATCAGTTAGGATACACTCTACTAGAGCTCTCTCCACCTCCACTGCCTTTCTCCATAATGTCCCGCTTTCCAACATATGCAAGGCAGCTACCTGAGCATTGAACCTTACTTTTGCCAATTACGCTCTCGTGCACTGCAGCATCCGACACCAAGATGGATAGAGCTATCTTGTCAACAGCCTTTATACCTGATCCAGAGTCCCAACCATCCTAAGGGATACTGCTTCTCAGTCACCTGAAGTGAAGCACGCACAGGGACATATCTCTCTCGAAAAGGAGGTTATTCACACTGTGCAGTAACTGACGTTCTTTGAGGTGAGTGCTCTGCTACCTGCCTCCTCCCCTCTACTTCGGAATCTGGAACGCACTCTGTTATAGAGAAGGAACTGAGGCACCCAGGCCGTGCACACGCTATTCAAACACTGACAGCTCGTGAGGCAGGCACTGCATGTGTGATCCATAGGGGTACTGTAGAAGTCTCTGATCAAAGGAGCTGGGATGCACCTTGACTTGAAGTGGAGCACCCACAGAGACACTCATCATGCCAGTTGCACTAAAGATTCATATACCCCTTCATGATTCAACCACCATTCGAGGGGACATGGATCCATGCTGACGATGGCTACTGCTTGATAACAATTCAAAGCTGTATGGACCGATGCATGTTCATTTTCATTATCTTAGTCAGATGCCACCAGAAGAAGGTTGTTTTTCTTTTTTGGTGGTTCAGGTTCTGTAGTTTCCACATGAGGAGAATACTGCTCTTTTAAGACTTCTGTTGATCATATCTGGCACGTAAATACCTTGCAATGCTGGCTACAGAAATGCCAAGAAAATGCCTATTCTCACTTTCTGGTGACACTGTAAAGAAGAGGGCATCATTATCTCCTGTAAATGTAACTTTAACATAACACAAAGCCAGAGTGCGCTAACCTACACAGGCTAAAGGTTAATTCCTTCTGAAGATATAGTGTTCTACAGAACTACTCTTGTACACTAAGACTGGAGTCCACTAAACGAACTAGTCTGTGTCTCAGTGATTGGTTGAAAAAGAAGGACGACTGAGTGGTCTTGTAGGCATTGAAGTTTCACATTGTTTTGTTTTTGAGTGCAGTCATATAACAAAAAAGATCTACATTTTTAAGTTGCATTTTCATGAGATTGCACTACAGTACTTGTAGGATGTGAACTGAAAAATATTTCTTTTGTTTAGCATTTTTACAGTGCAAATACTTATAATCAAAAATATACACTTTGATTTCAGTTACAACACAGAATATATGCGAAACATCCACAATATTTTATAAATTTCAACTGGTATTCTATTAACAGTGTGATTTAAAACTGTGATTGTGATTAACATTTTTAATTGCAATTAATTTTTTTGAGTTAGTCATGCCAGTTAACTGTGATTAATCAACAGTCCTAATTTACACATTTATGTACCATTTTGTAGAAGATACTATAATTGCATTTGAGAGAATATAGTAATAGACCATCAAAGGAAAGATAGAGTAACAGAACATAACAGTGTTGCCAACTTGTATTTGCAGAAAACTGAACACACTCGTTCTGCGTCCTGCCCCGCCCCTTTTCTGAGGCCACACTTCTGCTCACTCCATCCCCCTCCCTCTGTCACTCACTCTCCCCTACCCTCATTCACCCATTCATTTTCACCTAGCTGGGGCAGGAGAGTGGGGGGGGGGGGGTGTTGAATGCTGCAAGTACGAGTTCTGGGGTAGGACTAGAAATGACAGGTGCAGGAGAAGGCTCCTGGCTGGGCCAAGGGGTTGAGGTGTGGGAGGGGATGAGGGATTGGGGGTGCAGGAAGGGGCTCCAGGCTGGGAGTTTGGAGGGGACAAGGGCTCCAGCTGAGGTGTGGGCTCTGGGCTGGGACCAGAGATGAGGCATTTCGGGTGCAGGAGAAGGCTTCAGGGGGTTGGAGCAGGGTGTTGAAGTGCGGAAGGTGACTCTGGGTTGAGGCCGGAGTTGGGAGGGAGTACGGGCTCTGGGCTGGGGGGGGCTTGGAGCTTTCAGGTGGAGCCAGAAAGACATGGTTACTCACCCTGTGCAGTAACTGACGTTCTTTGAGTAAATATCTTGCAATGCTGGCTACAACAGAGCCATGCGAATGCCTGTTCTCACTTTCAGGTAACATTATAAACAAGAAGCGGACAGCATTATCTCCTGCAAATGTAAACAAACTTGTTTGAGCGATTGGCTGAACATGAAGTGGGATTGAGTGACTTGCAGCCTCTCAAATTTTGCATAGTTTTTATTTTTGAATGCATTTTTTTTACATAATTCAACATTTGTAAATTCAATTTTCATGATAAAGCAATTGCACAACAATAGTTGTATTAGGTGAATTGAAAAATACTTTTTTTACAGTGCAAATACTTGTAATCCAAAATAAATATAAAGTGAGCACTGTTAATTGCGTGTTCTGTGTTGTAATCAATCTATTTGAAAATGTAGAAAACATCCAAAAATATTTAAATAAATGGTATTCTATTAATGGTTAACACTGCAATTAATTGTGTGATTACTCGTGATTTCTTTAATCACATGATTAAGCATGATAAATATTTTTAATTGGTGGCAGCCCTAGTGTAAATTAATATAACTTATTGTTTTCATGGAGCAAACACTACACTTCGTTAGGGGACTTTTCAGATATTTCTGTGGAAAACCTTATGTGCATACATCTTGAAGTCATAGATTTGAGAAGACTGGAGTTAGTAAACTGATGTGGCAAGCACATTACATTGGTGGCATATGAGAGACAGGTGCTGAATAACTCAGCTGAGTAGAAGCTGAGTGCAGATGAACAACATAAGGTAAAGTCAGACTTTCTGATTTTTTCAAAATACTATCTGCATAAATAACTATGATTAAAAGCATTGAATAGTGGCATTTGAAATAATTTTTGGGGGCAACAATAGTAATTTTATATAAAGCAGATTATTAAAAAAATTATATTTATTGCAAGTACTGATTTTTACTTGGGGATTAGTGCTGTATGAGAATTCTACTCAGCAGTCTTCACCAAGTTGCAATTAGTGGAAACTGAGAGTTACTAATTCCAGATGAAATGATCTAAGCATGTGTATATGGAATTCTGATTTCAGGCCAGACATCTGCTGAGAAACTCAAGTAATTTTATCCAAACTTCATGTTTGTTAAATAAAAACAAAGATGGTTAGTCTATAGCTCCCCCCCCCCACTTTTGACATTGATATGACTTTGCTAACAAAACAAGAAATGCAGTGTTTGTTTTGATAGAGAGGACTTTGAGTACAATACATTTCCTGACCAAACTTCATGCCTTTTTAAAAGGATACTACTAATTTAAATATAGTTGTACTTTTTTTTTTACAAACCATTGTACATTTTTTTGTAACATTCAATTAAGCAAACATTTCTGTCTTCAAAAAAACATTATTATTCCTGGTTTTTTTTCCCTTTTGTGTGCCTGCTAACATTACTGGTAATAGTGATTTAGTTTGCTCTTGCAGAACAAGTAGGAGAACAAAACATTGATTTCTCTGGTTTTCAGAAATATTAGTTTATTTTATTATTACACATTGACTTAGTAGTGAATTTTAAGTATACATTACACAAATTGTATTTATATTATAATACAGAGGATTTCTTTGTCTCACTTTAATCTCTACTCTCCCCTCCCCCTTGCCCCAAAAGTCAGAAAACAATTTTTAGGGTGGGTAAAATATTGATCCTGAAGTACAGTATTTAAGTACCCTGTATATCCGTGGCATTCAGTCTTGAACAGATTAATTTATAGAGTTTTCTGAGGTGATCAGCACCACAGTATCTGAGTACATCTCAAATGAGTATTAATGGATTTATGCACACAACACCCTTGTGAGATAGAGATATAATTCTCTATTTTACAGATGGAACAGCTGAGGCATGGAGAGATTATGTATAACCCTGGGCAAGTTATTCAAAGTTTGTGGGAGAACCAGCAATAGAACACACACCTCCTGAGTCCTAGTCATGTCATTCCTTCCCACAGTATCATCCTTAATCTTTTTTTGAAGAGCCAGAGAGTCATTTCTTCAACAGATGAAGTTATGGAGAGCCACAGCATTAATCACAATATATGTAGATATTACTTTGGTATTGACAGTGTGATGTTACTTTATTATAACATATTACTATCCTCTGTTGATTGAAACAACACAGAGAACAATAAAGTGTTCTCCTTGTCATAATGTTCTTTTCTTATAAATAGACTAGTGGAGTCCATTACTGGTTTGGGCCGAGGTTTTGGTACCTGATGCTCATTTTAATGCTTATCACTGGCTAGAATTCTCCAGAAAGTCTTTGAATTCTCAAGTTCAAAAAGTAAAGGATAAAAGACACTGAAGTAATATACTTAGACAGTTTTTATGATGGTGAGATCCTTGAAAATGGTGACTGTCCCATTTATGGGGAAAAAAGTATACAGATAAGGGAAAAAATTCCCCCTTTTCGCTCAAACAAGTCACTTTCCATTCTGGAAGGTATTGATCCAAAGTATTAACCAATAAAAACAAAGAGGAATTACCTAGATCCAGACCATGTGTATCATGCTGTATCAGGCATACCTCTCAACATCCTAGTCACTTAAATGCATGACTGGACTGGTTTTGTTCAGTATCTTCATTAATGATCTAGAGGACTGCATCTTCTGCAAGTCTGCAGATGACACTGAACTGGGAGGAGTGGTAGATATGCTGGAGGGTAGGAGTAGAATACAGAGAGATCTAGACAAATTAGAGGATTGGGCCAAAAGAAATGTGATGAGGTTCAACAAGGACAAGTGCAGAGTCTTGCACTTAGGACGGAAGAATCCCATGCACTGCTACAGACTAGGGACTGAATGGCTAGACAGCAGTTCTGCAGAAAAATACCTTGGGGGTGGGAGGGAGGGGTTACAGTGGATGAGAAGCTGGATATGAGTCAACAGTGTGCCCTTCTTGCCAAGAAGGCTAACAGCATTTTGGGTTGTATAAGAAGGGGCAGTGCCAGCAAATCAAGGGACATGATCATTCCCCTCTGTTCAGCATTGGTGTGGCCTCATCTGGAGAACCGTGTCCAGTTTTGGGCCCCACACTACAAGAAGGATGTGGAAAAATTGGAGAGTCCAGCGGAGGGCAACAAAAATGGTTAGGGGCCTGGAGCACATGACTTATGAGGAGAGGCTGAGGGCAGTGGGATTGTTTAGTCTGCGGAAGAGAAGAATGAGGGGGGATTTGATAGCTATCAACTACCTGAAAGGAGGGTCCAAAGAGGATGGATCTAGACTGTTCTCAGTGGTAGCAGATGACAGAGCAAGCAGTAATGGTCTCAAGTTGCAGAGTGGGAAGTTTAGGTTGGATATTAGGGAAAACTTTTTCACTAGGAGGATGGTGAAGCATTGGAATGGGTTACCTAGGGAGGTGGTGGAATCTCCTTCCTTGGAGCTTTTTAAGGTCAGGCTTGACAAAGCCCTGGCTGAGATGACTTAGTTGGGGATTGGTTTTGCTGAGCAGGGAGTTGGACTAGATGACCTCCTGAGGTCCCTTCCAATCCTGATATTCTGTGATTCTATGAGATTATGGTATATTAACAGCTTTAATTCTTTTAAAAAACATTTAACAAATGTGTGTTTTCCTTTGTTTTTCCACCTTTTTTTCTGAATTCCTACTTGAAGTGTCCATTTAATTTTTGTTTCCATCCTCATTACTTTCCTATTTTTCTTTGTGATTGTTTCCCCTTAAGTCTCTTATTGTCTCTTTCCTATCTTTTTCTTGCAGTTTTTATTAACCTTTTTACAGTACACATACCATGGTGATGGTGGCAGTATAAAATCCTGAACAGACTGTTTTATTTCCTTTACATTCAGCCTCGTCTGCTCTGCTAAATTCTTCCTGCTCACGTGCTCTTGTTTTGTCCACAGTAGATAAATACCATGCTTGTTTAAACCTCTCCTTAAAATTGGGTTCAGTCAAATGGACTTCAAATATGTGAAAGAAGTATACACAACTCTGTCTGAAGTGACCGTACAACTTCTCATTTAACTTATTGTAAAACAGGAGAACTTGACAGTTTTCTAGGATAGGAATATGAGGCCTTCATCGATACTAAGGGCTGTCAAGTGCATGGAAATGTAAATAACAGTCTGTAAAGGTATAAAGGTGAGATTTGAACTCATGTCCTGACACTCCCAACTCAGTACACTTTCCCAGGGCTACAAGGTATTTGGATGGGAAGACTTTGTCTCTTTTGCGTGGTTACAGAACATAGCTTACTTTTCTGGTGCAATGGAACAGACAGCCTTACTGAGTCAAAATACAGAATGACCTGCAAAATCTGATACACTTCAGAGGTTTGAACCTCAGCTGCCATTGTGCTGCTCCTACTTCACAGATTGACTAAACCCTGCTTCTTCCAGTCATATATTCGTCACCACCTAAGGGCAGGTCAAAGGTAAACAGAATACATTAGCAGACTTATCTCTTGGGAGGGAGGAGCAGCCAAGGCACAGAATAACTCTGCTTGGTTGTGTGCCGGCAGAGCAGGGGAAACCACAGAAAGGTAGCTCCTCTTTTTTAAATAAATAAATAAATAAATAAATAAAAATTATGCACAGTTGCATGGAAACTCCATGTATTTTGAGATATGACTCCAAGTGTTCCTTTTTGTCTTTCAAATCTCAATTGGATTTCTTTTTCTTACTGGGAGCTACATCTTATGGACTCAATTAATACAAATTTAGCCTTGAGAAGTGAGATCCATTATTATGGATGCATAATAATACTGTAACAAATCTACTGACTCAAATGCACGTTTTAAAGAGCTTACAGTCAATGAAATTTTGAGATGCTTCCACACCACCTGTTGAGATTAGAATCTCTCAGGATTGTAGATACTGTTGGCAGAATACCAAGAAAAAACAATCTCTTTGATCAGAATTGCCTGCAGGAACTCCTCACTTAAAGTTGTTCCAGTTAACGTTGTTTCGTTGTTACATTGCTCATCACTTAGGAACATGCTCATTTAAAGTTGTGCAACGCTCCCTTCTAAATGTCGTTTGGCAACTGCTTGCTTTGTTCACTGCTTCCAGGAAGAGCAGCCCATTGCAGCTATGGAGAAGCATCCCTTCTCCCCTAAGTTCCCTGTGGAGCAGCTGCCCAGTAGACTATCAATTGCCAGCAGTTCAACTGACCCTCCCCCACTGCCATGTGCTGCTCCTGCTCTCTGCTTTGGAGCTGCTCCCTGAGGCTCCTGTTTGCTGTGGGGGAGCTAATGTCCCCTGCCCCCAGTCCTGCACCCCGCTTAGTCCATTTTCCATAGAGCATGGAGGACACATGAGGGAGCTGGCTGGCAGTAGCTGGTTTCTGCAAGCTGATCTAATTGACAAGGCAGTATACTTGAGAGTTGGCATACTTAAAGAGGAATCACTCACTCTCTCTCTGCCCTTCCTCCTTTCCTGCTGCCTTGTACAGTGTGAGAGTTAACCGTTGAGGCCTAATCCAATTGCTAGTTCATTTAGTAGTAAGGCATTCCCTGGGAAATATCCTCTGACTCCTCCACCAAGCTTCACAATCATCAGCACTGTGTATACTGTTCCCTCTAAGCTGTGTGCGAGTGCATGCACACACAGATCCTAAACCCTGTGCACGCGGCGAAACACTGCATTCACAAAACTGTGCACAAGAAATTTTTTATGCACACGGCCTGTCAAAAATTAGAGGGAATATTGACTATCTATATTAATTTGTTTGTTTAAAACTTATACTGTGTGTATGTGTTGTGACAAAGCTCCAAGTTTGTACTAGTGGGTCCTGCACTTCCTGGCAGATTTAGGGGCCTCAGAAACTCATCTAGGCCCCAGAGAGACCTCCCTTTCTCAGTATAATTGGCAAGAGTGACCGCCTAGTGAGTTACCTTCATCACAGGCCAGTATGGAAGGTGGAAAAAGGGGGGGAGCCCGGGCCCGCCCTCTACTCTGGGCTCCAGCCCAGGGACCCTAATAGTATCAGCTAAGATGGCTGACATTTTAGGCACAAAACATAATACAATTCCCTGGGCTACTTCCCCACAGCAGTCCCTGCTTCTTCAAACTCCACTTCACCCTTACCTCAGGTCCTCCTTCCTTCTGGATGATATGTTGTCCACCACTCAGTCTCACCAACAGCACAACCTCCTTCCACAGCTCCTGACTAACTGGGAGGTTTTTATCTGGTTTCAGCCAGTCCCTGATTGGCTTCAGGTGTCCCAATTAGGCTAGCTGTTTCTACTCCTTTCTAGAAGGTTCTTAATTGGCCCCAGGTGTCTTGATTGGCCTGCAGTAGCCTTTGTTTGGCTATCCAGGGAACAAGGACCTGCACATCCTGAGACTAATATACCTGCCTTCCAGCACTCTCCTATATCCTTCTGGTCTGACTCCGTCACAGTGTGTGTGTGTGTGTGTGTGTGTGTGTATATGTATAT